>JAPFRF010000001.1:103102251-103667251 GCA_029282475.1 Phrynocephalus forsythii | reverse complement strand
AAGAGGCTCCACCAGGCCCAGCCCCCTCTCGCCGCCCTCTGCTGCTCCATTTTTCATTGCACGAGCAGTGCGATGCCAGTAACGGAAATGAACAGAACTGAAGAAAATTTTCTTGGTTATGTTCGGTTTGAGCCTGCCCCATCGCAACAGTCGTTGTTTGTACTGTTACGTATCAGAATGAATAACGGAGAATGCTCTTTTCATCCCCAAAACTCCCATTGTGCAGATAATGAAAGGGTAGGGGAAAGACCTACAATTGCAGCCCCCCCATTTCATTACGATACAGGTGGGGAAGGAGGAAATTTAATTTCTCTTTCCTGTACATGGTAATCCTAATCTGGATCAGGACTCTACCTAATCCTAATCTGGATCAGGAGTCCAAACTAAGGCCTCCTTTATTTTGCTTTTTCTGTTAAATATTATATACTTATTTTGATAAATATCATATGATATTTTAGCGCTGTATTATGTTGACAGATGGCCACATATTTATAGTAGGTATGTAAGTAAATGCTATCTTCTTAATTTAGCAAATTGCTACTGTTGGTATTGATTGAGATTTATTGAGGATCATCAGTACTAATTCCTGGAAAATAGGAATAGTGCAAACAAGGGTAACATGACTTTATAGCCATTGTTGTTGAGTCACACGAGAGCTTTCATTCCTTCTTCTGTACTATTCATCAAGTGTGGAGTATCACACTCAGATGGTCAGTAGCTGACAGCCGTCTGCAGCTGGTGAATGAGCCTCACAGCATCCTTTGTTCAATATAACACAGGTCATAGAAGCTAATGAAGAGTCAGGCTGACAAACCCCAAGTGACTGAAATGTCAGACATGTAATGTGGGTAGACAATATTTAAAATAGCTATCTCTTCAGAAACCAGTCTCTTGAAGAACTGTGTGTATGTCGCACAACTGGACTTTGTTCAAGTCCCAGACTCATCGCTGTCCCCTTTTTGGAGACTGCCTCCCTAAAAGCTTCTTCAATTAATTAGCAGTGAAAAATGTGCTGCATTTGGCAGATAGTTGCGTGATTTATTTTAGCTTATGGCCTGGGTGTTCATATATGTCTTTTCACTCTTGATTGCTTTTGGTTATGCTTTTGGTAGCTTTCAAGGTCCTGTTGCTCACCGGAATGAAGCCAAAATGAACTCGGGGAAATGAATGATAAAAATGGCCAGCCAGGTTACGCACAGGCAATCTTCTTTGGGAGTGGACGAATTTACAGGAATCCGATGGGTGCAAATGAATTAAAATACTGCCAAAATGCACAAAGGCCATTGTTGGCAATGGGGAGGGCAACATAAGACCGAACAAATATGAAGGGAGAAATATTTCCTTGTTTTTATTTCTCCCTTGATCCAACTTTTTAAAAAACACGCACGCATGCACACAAGCCCCATTCCCACTTCCCCATCCCTCCCTTATTCACCATGGCCATTCCGTCTGTGCTGGGGTCAGCTGAGGACATCTGCCAGTGTATGTGGGGATCTGTACAGCTGTCCCCTGGCTGGCCTGAGGCTGGCAAAGAAGATGAAAGGTTGTTTGTCTATTTGTTTTGTAAACTTTGACAATTTGGGGCCACCTGGGGTCAGATCACACATGACCCTACCTACTATCTTGGTTTTTTTGTTTTTTTGTTTTGTTTTGTTGCTTATTTTTTACTTTGCTAGCCTGGGGTGACTTGTGGCAATGGCAGTGATGATGCAAACCATGGCTGAAGTCAGGGAGGAGTGTGAAAGGGGTGGAAGTAGAGGAGTAGTCTGGAGGTGGGGTGGGCGGGCTTGGTTTTATTTTATTTTTTAAATTCCCACTGAACTGATTTGTGGTTTGTCAGTTGGTAGTGGGCAACATTCATAGAATTGTAGTTTGTCGTTTGTCACTGTTGATGAACCACAAATTGGGATGAACCATCAACATCTTTACTCTGCATGATAGCTTTGAGGTAATTTGTGATTAACTTTGGTGATGAGGAGAGGGGCACTATTAATATTCTGCCTCATGGAGCGAAGTTGTCAGAACAGAGCACTAAACACAAGTGCCGTGAATTAATGGGCATCAGTAGGCAGATAGCAGCCACACACATTGCCCACTCCTGTCTTTTCTAGATCCACAAGCAGATTCCTATTTTCAAGTGTTTCCATCTTCCACCACCATCTGAAGTCACTTGTTATTTCATATTGCTTCTCCATCTTAGCTAGAGAGAGGGTAATGACCAGAGTCATGGACATGGAAGCCACAACCCAACATGCATGCTCCTGCCCTAATTTTTTTTCTCCCACATTTTTTAAAACAAGATTTTCTAATTTAATAAGGGAGTTAGTGTGGTGTGATGTGGTGTGGTGTATCGAGTGTCAGACTAAGTCTGTGACTAATTTTTAGACTATCTGTATTTAGCCAGCTCTAGTAAGTAAGAACTGATTTGACCACACATAATAATTATTACAAACTGGGCTGTTAACTGAATATATTCAGAGTCCCTTTTCTAAATTCCACCCTGGCAGGCCTGATCAATGTACAAGAACCTCGTGGTGTAGTGATTAAACAGCTGTACTGCTACTATAATGGTGCTCATGGCCTGGGGTTCAGTTCTAGGTAGCTGGATCATGGCTGACTTGTAAACCACCCAGAGAGTGCTTTAAGCACTGTGGCACAGTATATAAACAGAACACTTTGCTTTGCTTTTACTTACCAAGGTTTGGTCTACCCTAGTCATATAAAATAGCAAGAGATCACTCTGAGATCAGTCTTAAATTCTGGGAAATACCTTGGAAAATATGGCAAAAATCAAATAAGTGTAGAAGCCAGAGACACAAAATATAACATAGCAAAAACATATTTTCATGCATGTTCAGAGGTCTTCACTAGATCTGTAGGTTTGAAGCATCTATGGGATTACCTGGAATCTCTTTATTTCAAGAGCAGATGCTCTGTATGAAAATGAACAATGCAACCAACCTAGCACCTACTGCTCTTCATTGGTGACCATGCCAGTTACTTCTTGATCTCTTTATATACAGTAGTTTCAGAATGCAGTGGGGTATATGCTTCTCTACATGAAAGTGAGTGTTTAAAGTAACTGGTCTATGTACACTTGAGGGGATATAATATTCGCAACTTCATGCAACAATATCACCTGGAATGCTGACAGACTGGAGTGAGCCTGTCCTTTGGATGATTTCCGGAGTTTAGGGTTATGTATGGTGTGCATGAGCATCCTTATATTTGACTGTGCATCCATGAAGGTCGGAACACTCTAGTAATTGAACAAGTATACATTTTATGGCTCCAGGGTCAAGAAGTTACTAGTAGCTCATTATTTCTTATGTCTTGTTCAAACAGAAGACCTTTCTTAGGATTTCTTTGGCACATCATCTATTTATATGAGGCATGTCCAAACTTCAGCCCTCCTGATGTTTTGGACCACAACTCCCAGAATTCCAAGCCTGTATTACCAATGACAAAGGACTGTGGGAGCTGTAATCCAAAACATCTGGAGGGCTGAAGTTTGGACATGCCTGACATATCTTGCAGCTGTCTATCCAACACAGAAAGTGTTGATTCTACCCTCAGTTTTTTAAAAAGGAATTAAATGTTGAATTCTTTGTGGCCTCTCATTTCCATAATTTTGATAGTTTGTGTCTAAATTGCTAACCTTGTTCAGTTTATTTTTCTCTCTTAAGTTCATCATCACATGGTGATGATGAACTTAAGAAAAGCCCTCAGCCTTTCTCAACAACTCAGCATAGAAAATATCTGTGACAGGACCAGGGAAACTCTGTCTAAATCCCAGGTTGCCTATGGAAACTCATTGGGGTTGGCTGTAGTAAACCAGTCCTTAAACAGCTTGTGTACCTTAGAGACCTTATTAAGGTCACAATATGTCAGGAGATCCTTGACAACACCAGTTTAATAAACAATAAAGTCCTCTTTTTTCTTCACTGGCATTTTTTGCCAGTGGCATGGCTGCTCTCCTTTCTCCAGTTTCAGAGGCTCTCCAAAATACTACTTTAATAGATATGTAAATTGGTAGGGAGTGGTAGATGTAACGAAAAGGGAAATAGTTATGAATAATTATTAATTTGTATAGCTTATATACAAATTAAAGAGAACATAGGAGTATGTGTATGGATGCTTCTTTCTTAAAGGGTAGATGTCTTGGAATTTTTATATTTGGGGTGAGTGATGCACAGACTGGATGTGTTATTCTATATAAAGTGTTATTCTAAAGTGTTATTCTATTCTATTCTTAGCCAATCACCAAGCTTGTGGGAGGGGCTATCTATCTATCTATCTATCTATCTATCTATCTATCTATCTATCTATCTATCTATCTATCTATCTATCTATCTATCTAGACCCTTGTAAGTGGGGAGTAGTAGTCAGTTAGTTGAGAGACAGCTGAGTGTCAGTTGGTCTGGTATCAAGCCCAGTAACTGGCTAGGGTCTGGTTAAAATAAAACACTGTGTTCTTAATATGAAACTGTTTTGATGACATTTTATTATTTATTTATTTATTTATTGTTACATTTATATACCACCCAATCTTCTGAAGTGGAACTCTGGGTGGTGAACAATAAAAACAGTAGAAACAGTAAAAACAGACACTAGCAAACAAACATAAAATAAAGGCAAACTTCCAGTAAAAAGTAGGGGTGTACAATACCCCCCACAAAGGATGGCATGGGCGGCAAACAAACAAACACCCCCCCCAAAATTAAGTAAAAAGGTCGCCAAATGCCTCCTTGAAGAGATGGGTTTTCAAGGCTTTTTTGAAGGCAGGCAGGGACGCTGTAAGGCGCAACTCACTAGGTAGTGATTCCACAGCATAGGGCCCAGCACAGAGAAGGCACAGTTACGCACGGAGGTCATCCTGCAGAGTGACCAGGGCAGTCTCGGTCCCCCGAAGCGGCCTGAACCCAGACTGGAAGGGATCCAGGATACGATTTTCCTCCAGGGACGACTGGAGCTGGACGGCAACCACCCTCTCAACAACCTTGCCCAGAAAGGGAACAAAGGCGATCGGATGATAGCTGGATAAATCATCCGATGCCATGCCGGTTTTTTTCAGAGTGGGCTTCACCACGGTCTCCTTAAGACAGGAAGGGAAAGTACCCTCCGTATAGGAGGCCGTGGCAATTGCCGAAACCCACTCTGGCATGTTCCCTCCGGCCGATTTAACAAGCCAAGTTGGGCAAGGGTCAAAAGGGGTAGCAGCCGGCCGGCAATAAGCCATAGCTCTGGAAGCCTCCGCTGGAAACACCGGCCCAAACTCCACCAGGCAAGGAGACAGGGGGTGAGCCCCCAGGGATATCAGGGGATGAACTAGAGCAACCGGAGGGCAGATCGGAGCAGATGGCCTCAATTTTAGATCTAAAATAGGCTGCAAACTGCTCACTAGTGAACTCACTAGGAGGAGGCCCCAGCTGACCAGGATTGGAGAGGTCCCGAACCACCCGGAACAACTCCGCCTGGTGGTTCGAGGCCTCACCAATTCTCAGGGAAACATAGGATGTTCTAGCATCCCTGATCGCGCGAACATAGCGGCCAGTCAGCTGCTTAAGTGCAGCCCTACTCAATGCCATCTGACCCTTCCTCCAAATGACCTCACGTTTCCTGCATTCTTGTTTCATCGCCCACAACTCAGCTATGTACCACGGCCAGGTGCGGGCTCCACAGCGCAGGAAACGCTTGGGGGCGATCCCGTCGACAGCCCTGGTGGCTCCCTCATACCACCTATCCAACAGGGCTTCTACCGGGTCGTGTGCCAGAACACCAGAAAGCTCTCCAAAGGCCTCCATGAACCTTGCTGGGTCTAGGAGCCTTCGGAGGTGGGCCCAAACAAAGGGCCAATGCTCCCCGTGGGGTGGGGCGGCGATCGACAGGGAAAATTTTAGCAGATGGTGATCCAACCATGACACAGGTAGAGGTGAAATACCCCCAACCCTCAGACAAGAATCTGACGACATGGAGGTAAAAACCAGGTCCAAGGTGTGGCCTGCTCTATGGGTGGAGCAATCAACATGCTGAGATAGATTCATGGAAGTCATGGATTCCATGAATTCCAGAGCAGCTCCAGAGAGTTTCCCCTCGGCATGCACGTTGAAGTCCCCAACCACCAAAAGGCGGGGGGACCTCAACAGGGCTGCCAAGACGAACTCCAAGATCTCTGGAAAGGATTGTTCTGGGTTGCGGGGAGCATGGTACACCAGCACAGTACCGAACTTATCTCGCTGACCCACCGATAGATGAATGCATTCTACCCTGGGACACACCAAAGCCGCAGATCTGCTAATATAAAGGGATTCCCTGTAAATGATGGCCACGCCACCCCCCGACCCTCCGTCCTGCCGGCCCACTGGACCTGAAACCGGCGGGGGGGCACAAGAGGGTGAGGGACGCCCCTCCCTCTGCACCCACCCAGGTCTCAGTGATGCAAGCCAGGTCGGCTCGCTCATCCACAATTGCATCGTGGATGATAGGAATCTTATTATAAACCAACCTGGCATTAACCAGGAGGCAAGACAGGCCGGAGGCACTGGTGGAATGGCACCCAGGCACATGGTGGTGAGCGGGGATCAGAACGGGGGACAGGTATCAACTGCCTGTCCCAAGTTCTTCTTACCTGACTAATCCCCCCACTCAGAGCATACCTCCCACGGCCAGACACCATGGGGATTGTAGTCACTGCCAACATGGCAACCCAAAAAATTATAATAACCAACCAAACAGAGCAAAATACAAAATACAGAATACAAAGCAACTGTGACAATAACATATTAAAGCATATGATTACGTTGGCCAAAGCTATAACAAGAAGATTGAACATCTGATAGTATTGCAATAAACTTTTCTTGGCAGTTACTTCACGTCCTTCTTTGCTCCGTGACTAGTTTTGTACCATGACAGCATTGATCGTGATCATGTGGTTTTGTCCCTGTTTCAGTATTCCCATGGTCGTGATAACTTTTCTCATGACAAGTGTTACCTCAAGGTCTTGTACCGTGACAAATATTGAATTTATCTAGCTTCCTTTTCCCTTTTTTTGGGGGGGGGGCTTAATTTTTTTTTGATATTTCGCTTTTGAAAAGTCAATCTTTGCAGGCAGGGAAGGAGTCTGTGGCTCGTCTGGCTAGCTTTCACTTTCTCCACGTGGCCGCATTGGAATGCTCTGGGTGATAGCCTTCGGGCTTTCTTTGTTCTTTATTCCTTTTGCTTGCTAATTAATTGTCTGTCTGGTGTCCCTCTTGCCTGGCTTTGAAGTTTGTTTTGTTTTATTGGTATTTAATGGAGGAGGGCAAGGGGGTGGTGATCATCTGGGGTGGGTGGACACTTTGAATGTAACACCCAACCCAGTACCTGGGACACAGTTTTCTGAGAGAAACCAATGTTTTGTTGTGTGACAGTTGTTACCTCATGGTGTGTTGTCTCGGAACAGAAACCAGTAACAAACCGTGACAAGGAAATGCCCTACCCCAGCTCCAGGTACAGATTTCTCTTGGTTAGTACTCGTTGCGGGGGCGTAGTCAAGACGATTTTCAGCTGTTGTGCGACGGATGTGAAGTAAGTTTTTTTGTACTGCTCCAAAGCGCAACACTTAGAGAGACAAAATGGATGGGAAGTAACTGCCCTTATTTTTATTTTTAAACCATAAAACTAGGTATCTGACTCCCTTTTTAATATATAAGTGTCCAGTAACCTGGTGGTGGCAGTGTGGGCATTTTGGTGTTATTATAGTAGTTATTTATGAGACTGTATCATAAATACCTACCAATCCAAAAGATAATGAGTTTCAATTACTCCAGCTCTCCTCTCATGGAATGACTGTAAACTGGGGTGTTCAACCTCCAGAGGCCTGGAACATCGAAGGGGGGCACTATACATGCATGTCTCTGGATATTGGAAACGCTCACCAAATGCTATGGCTCCCACCCCCATGGTTTTCAACAAAAATGGGCCCTTCTTCTAAACAGATTACTCAATTGTTTTCTCTGCCATAACCCATGACCACTTCCTTAACCAGTAATTCAGTCTTTTTTAAAGAGAATCCCTTCTCTGTATCTCACACAAACAACTCAAAAATAAAATGAGGTGCATACTTTAATTTAATGGTGTTAAATAGACGTGAGCACGACCAGAAAAAATGACATTTCGAGTTTTTGTTTGTCGGAACGGGTCCATTTCGGGTCGTTTCCGTTTGTCACGAAATTTTTCAAAAAATTGTCATTTCATTTGTCGTTTGTCGTTTCCACCACGATTTAGTGCGATTTGACTTCCCCCAGAGCATAGGGGCGTCCCGCAATCAGGGCCGGCGCTAGGTGTTTTTGCGCCCTAGGCGGCAGGCAGGACGGGGCGGGCGGCGGGGAGGTGCAGGTGGGCGGCGGTGGCGGGGGCCATGGGCGGGTGGCGACAGCAGCAGGGGGAGGCGCGGGCGGGCGGCGGCTGCGGGCGGGCAAGTGGGTGGGCGGCGGCGCGGGCCGCAGGCGGGTGGCGGCGCGGGCGGACGGGCGAGTGGGCAGTTAGGATATCACTTAGGATAGAGGTTCTGTTTTTGGCTTGCACCCCAAATGTGTGTGTAAGCAAATTGAAGTTGGGAAAATAGAAAATAAATGGTAGTATATAATATATATTTAAAATAAATCCACACCTCCCACTCCCAGTCGAACCTCCCCCTTTATCCAATATCAGAAAAAAACCCTCACAAACTGCAAGAGAAGAAATAAAGAATAAACTGCTATTCCCTTCAGCAGACAAAGCTGCAGGGAATCAAAGAAATTATTTTCTAAATTCAGTTCCCTCCCTGCCTTCCTAACTTAAATCCTAAAGCCTCCAGCCTCCCTCCTCAATCTCAATCGGATCACACCAGCACCAGCAGCCAGCCCTCCTCCCTCAACCACATCCATACACCCGACTGCAATTTCTGGAAGGTGCCTCGGCTTTTTATGCCCTCCGAGACATCCAGAAGTGTCAGTCAAAAACCTGGCAATGCCATTGGTGGAATGGTTCAAAATATTTGCATGGTCCCATCCCATGCCCAGCCCAAATGGGCAGGTCTAAAAAAATATAAAATAAAATAAAATAAAATAAAATCAATACGATGTTTTATTGCTATTAAAAAACCCACTGCTGCTACTATTAAAATTCGGGCATTTAAAATAAATAAATTTCACATGTTTCTGTGGTGATTTGGTGTGTTTTTTGACCACAATTTCAAAAGAAAAATTGCGGTCGCCATTTTGGATCCCCCCCGCCGCATGGCGTGCAGCGAGACAGACGACGAGGATGACCCCCCCAGCCTGGTGCAAGCAGCCCAGGACAGGAGGGGGGAGGCCGGGGATCCCCCCCGAAACCACCCCTCTGGTAGGTGTCCTCAGGCAGGCATATTTTCACCTGCTTTTTTGGTCGGGAGTCGGGTTTTTTTTTTTTTTTACTTTTTAAACCTTTTTTTCTGTGCTGCTTGGCATTGCGCGATCGCTGCGATGCCATTAACGACAACGAAAAACCCGACCCAATTTTTCTTTTTTCGGGTCGGGTTCGAGCTGGAGCGGCGTAATTATCGTTACCGTTTCCGTTACGTAACGGAAACGATAACCGAAAACTGAAACGACAATTTTGCCACTCCGTGCCCATGTCTAGTGTTAAATTTAACATTTTAACCACCTCTCAATTGTGGAGCTTCTGGGCTTCACATATAAAGTAACACATAACCTACTGCAATTTGGGGGAAATTGTGTTTGATGTGAATTGGAAATTTGCTGGCAAATCAACACCGGGTTGATAATCTAATCTGGGGTATACAGTGGAAAAAAGCAGAATTGTTTGTGAATTGTTCATTATAGTAGTAGCCCACAAGATTCTTTCTTTGGGTATATGGGTGTTGTGTGCCATAGATTAATTTTTTCCTACGCTAAATATTTTATTTTGACAAATTGCAACCAGCATTAGATTTATGGCTAGAAACTCGGTGGTTATGTGAGGATGTTAACAGACTGCTGAGAATGAGAAATAGCCTGTAGTCACCTGATGGCACTTTGGACTTTGTTTAGGGATTTATAACAATGTATAGAGTAGAAGCAATAATCAGGTTTGACAAATGGTTTACAATCAGCATCTCAGAAATCAACTCCACTGTGACTAATGATAAGTTTGTTTTATTATAGCTTAGGGAAACCCACCTGGCAAGCAAACTGATTTTTTTCTCAAGAGAAAGGAATAATAGATTGCTCAGCTTTTAAACTCAGGGCAGTGCTTAAAGTGAAAAATCAATGAAGAGATTTATAGCAGTAAGGCTGAAACATTTCCACCCCTTCTCATGAAAAGGCAGAGGAGGATATCCAAGTTTCTAGAAAGTATTCTTGATTTTATCTTTTAAATCCATGACTAGGTTAAAGATGCAACAGGAGTACATAATCCCAAGGCATCCAGAGACACCATATTTTGAAGGAAGCTTTTCCCGACTCCCCTCTACATGCCCTGAAAATATGGCGAGAATTGAGCATCATATGTCAAAGTTATGCACCCCACCCCCAAAAGAGCCCCCATACACCTCAGGCACCTAGGGACACAATCTGCCAACTCACTTATACAATCCCTCAAGCTTAATGAAGATAGAGTTTCAGACATCTGAGTAATGCAGCTATGACATAGGGCCTACAAAAACTGCCCTATAGCAACTGGGAAAACCCAATCTTCACAATTTTGATGGATTGTAGAAGAGAGTCAGAGGAAGCTTCTCTGGAACTCTGGAGTCTCTAGGTATATGGAGCAAAGTTTCCTGGGGGGCTGTTTGAGGGTGCTTCCAAAGAGAGGTCTTTAACTACCTCTTGCCACCTCAGCAAACAGTCCTTGGGCTGCTCCTGCTGGAGCGTGCTTCCAAAGAGAGGTTTTTTTTTAAACCCTCCTGACACCTCAGCAAACAGACCATGGGCTCTTCTTGGCAATGTGCGCCAGCAGCAGCAGCCCCAGATCTGTTTGCTGAGGTGTCAGGAGGAGTTAAAGCCTCTCTTTGGAAGCACACACCAGCAAGAACAGCCCAAGGTCTGTTTGCTGTGGTGTCAGGAGGGGGTTAAAGCCTGTCTTGAAGTGCCCACCAGCAGGAACAGCCCAAGGTCAGTTTGCTGAGGAACCCATGGGGGGGTTTCAAGCCTCTCTTTGGATGTGCATACCAGCAGGAGGAGGCCAAGGTCAATTTGCTGAGGGGTCTGCATTTCAAGGATTTTCCCTTATTACCTAACTCCTGCAATAAATGGGGGAGCACTGTATTCATTAAGGGACTTCATTTGTGGCCTGCAACTAAGCCTTCACTCTGCTGATACAAACCAGATAGACTCATTGTTTGGAGAAATGTGAAGGTCATAGCTTTATTAACATTGCTTACACATAGCAGTACACTGGCCAGGCATTGGGTCAGATCCAGCCCATCAGGAGACCCACTTGTCCCCCAATGTCCACCATAACTCTGCCAACGCTTCTGTGTTCTAGATTCTGGAAACCCTGTGAGAGCAGGCTCCTTCAGGATTTCCTCCCAAGCCCTGTTGAGGGGCTGTCTACTGTCCCACCCAAGTTGGGGCACTTTCTGCTCCCTCGGTGGGTCTGTTGGTGCCTCCCGTGCTTCTCAGGCTGAACAGGATCCTTCCTGCTGCCATCTCTGTATGGATCCATTCCTAATGTGTCCAAACTGCCAAAATCTGTGACATAAATAACAAAAGGCAATAAGTTACCATACCAATGAAAAGCAACCAATAAACCAAGAGACAAATGGTGTGGGTGGGTGAGAAAACCTCCATCAGCGCAGCAGCAAGCGAGGCCTGCCATCGGCTCCTCCTCCTTATAAAGCTTTCTAGGCTGTCTCTTCCACGTCTGCACAGGCAGGTGATACCCAAATGCTTACCCTTGCTATATGATCCTGTGGGTGTTCTAGGATTGGTTTGGCTGCACCATGTGATTCAGGCTCCACAGCCTCCGTGGATGCCACATGGCTGGTGCCATTTTGGACCTTTGCTTACTTCCTGGTTCACCAATGGCCACTCCAGCCACAATGCTGGACCCGGTAAGTTGGCGTCTGTTAATTATGATGAATACAAATTGATCCATTTTGCAAATTGGCCAACTTCATCAGAAAATGTGATTTGTTTTTCAATTTATCTTCATCTCTACTATACATACATGCCATTGCATATTGCAACATCCCTGTTTGGCTAGCACATGCCTCTCCATTCAAATCGGGGCTCTGCTATTATGAAGAGATACTGCCCCTTCATATGCATGTTTGTGAACATGTAAATGCACCAAATAATTGTCAGAGGTAGCAGATATGTGTGTAAAGCTACCCTGTCATTTAAAAAGAGAAAGCAATACCTGAAGGCCAATGTTCAGGGCTTGTGAAGACCTATGAATCTAAGCCTTGCATGTTAGAAACACCTGCCAAGAGCAGTCATTCTGTTTCAGGAGTGATTAAAATGATACATAAAGGGGGAAAAACTGGATCATTTGGCACAAAATCTCCTTGCCAAAGCATATTCTGTACTGGAGCCAAACACACTACTATAATGAAGCAGACTTGCTGACATGATGCTTTTGTCTTTCACTGTACAAACCACATTGCTGACTTGGTGATTTGTCAGAAAAATCTTGTAATACAGAGGGCGGAATCTAGGCCTCAAAGTTGTGTGTGTGTGTGCTCAGTGCTATCCCTTTGGACCATAGTTATAGCTATCCTATTAAGACTTTCAAAGTGAGATATTTAGGGATTAGTTTTACCAGTTCAAATACCTTTCCTCCTGAGTTTCCATGGGCAAACAGGGAATTGATCTCTGTTCTCCAGAGACCTAGGTCATCACTCTGTCCACTATACCACACTGGGAAACCTCAGGTCTCAAAGTTAAACAACCTTGTTGGGACACACATAAATGCATCCCTTTATGCAAGGCTTCTCTGCTTGCTCTATATATCACCTTGGATCTGCACACAATAATTGGTGATTAGAGATGGGCACGAAATGAACAATTTTCTGTTTCCGTTTCCGTTTTTTCATTTTGTTACGTAATGAAACGACAAACGAATTTTGTCTCTGAAATGAAATGAAACGAACAGAAACACTGGAGATTTTGTTGTGCGTTTTGTTTCCATTACTGCAATATGAGTGGATTGCTTAAAATCCTTTAAAAAAATCACAAAAAATTAAAATAAATAGTAACAAAATGGTAACGAAACAAATGAAAACAAAAATGATTTTTTTCCAAAAATTTGTGAAAACGGAAACGAACCGAAACGGACCCTCCAAACGACAAACAACAAACAAAATGCAATTTTTTTGATTCGTGCCCATCTCTATTGGTGATTACTAGTGCCCAGATGTGGCTGGAAGCCTTTGATAGCCATCTTCAGACCTGTCAAGTGTCACATTTTGGGCGGGACATTCACGGATCAATTGCTGTTTCCCATCGTCTTCCTGAAAAACTATTTTCCCCCTGAAATGTTCCGCATTTCCAGCGGTGGGCGGCTATGTTCTGGATTTTGCTGGGCAGCCATGAGGCTGACCTCCAGGTGGCCTGCCAGAGAGCACTTCTGCCCTGCGCAAACCCTAACCCACACCTCACCAGCTGTCCGGATTGGTATATAGGTCACAGTAAGCATTTTGAAGCCACCGCAAGGGATTCTGGGAATACTGTATGCAAATAAGGTTCCACCCCCTAGCCAAAGGACCTGGCTTCCAGCGCTCTGCCTCCCTGGAGCTCCCAGTCCTGGGAGGCCATGGGAAACATTTTACAGCTATGCATCTCCTCTGCCAGAGTGCTCTGAAAATGGTGCTGCACTGGGACACCATATCATTCTGAAGGGCTCTCAGGTGGGAAATGATATAATAGTACAGTATGACCACTGTATCCATGGGGGATCAGTACTGGGTTCCCCCTCGGATAGCAAAATTAGCAGATAAGAGAAAATGCTCTTATCCAAGGATAATAGTGGCAGCATGGGTGCTGGGGTGCTGGGATGCTGGGGTGAAAGCTTCCCCCTCAATCCACCAATAAGTGAATCAGCAGTTAATGATTCAGCAGATAAGGGGGGGTCATACAGTACCTTTTAAAAAGAACTGTTACCACCGAGATAAAGGAGGTTTTTATCTTCCCCCTGGGGGAAATTCAATCTGATTGATTGATTGATTGATTGATATCCTGCCCTACTGCTCACTAGGCTTCTCTGGGAGGCTATTTCTTTTCTGTTTTTATAATTGGAAGTTCCATGAAAATAACTTTTATTTTAGTGTGTTTTTGCAAAAAATTGTATATTCCCCTTTAGAAAGCAAAGCAACCACAGAGAGAGCATAAAATGACTGCAGGATTAAAAGAAGCAAACAAGTAAAAAAGTTCATGAAAAAAACTATCATCTTTTTGCCTCATTCAGCATGTTAAGTGCCTTATTCAGCATGTTAAGTGCCACTTGTGCAATTTTGCTTAAAATTATGCAAAAAATAGTCTTACTGGAAGATTTTCTGCTAGTGATGCCTGTTCCTCCCAGGCTCCGATGCTGCATGTGGCTATTCAGAGGGTGGCCCAGAAAACTGCAATGAGGAGCTGGGCCTCCTTGGTGGTGACCGTGACCACTAGGCAATGAATGCCCTGCCAGTGGAGGGGAGCCAAGCCCTTTCCCTTCCAGCATTTTGTATGTCAATAAAAATAGCTTTTCAAATAAGCTTTTTTTTGGAATACCTCTGCCCAAGGTTTTATCTAACTTGCATGGCCGTGTAGCCGTGCATGCCCTTGCCCCCCTCTCTGTAGGGTTTTTCACCCCTACACATTTGTTGCAACCATTTTTCATCCAGTTGCAGCAGAACCCTCAGGAGAGAAGTTCCTCTCTCTTGCATGCCTATGGGATGCACATGCATGGAAGGGAGCACCACTCAGTGGGGACAAAAATTAGAGGGCATTTTGTCTCTGCCCTCCCTCCCCTGTAGAGATGGGCACAAAATGAACAATTTTTCATTTCTGTTTTCATTTTTTCATTTCGTTATGTAATGAAATGACAAATGAATTTTGTCTCTGAAATGAAATGAAATGAACAGAAACACCGGAAATTTTGTCATGCATTTCGTTTCCGTTACTGCAATATGAGTGAATTGCTTAAAATCCTTTAAAAAAATCACAAAAAATGAAATAAATGGTAATGAAATGGTAACAAAACAAACGAAAATGAAAATAATTTTTTTTCAAAAATTCACAAAAATGGAAATGAACTGAAACAGACCCTCCAAACGACAAATGACAAACGAAATGCAATTTTTTTGATTCGTGCCCATCTCTACTCCCCCGTAATAGATTTTAAAGCTCTTTGGTTATTTTGTAGCCATTGCCATGGATTTTTTTTAAATTGAGATCATTTGGCTTTTGGGTTAGGGTGGTGGTTTGCGTGTTTCTTTTGTCTTGTAAACCACATAGAGTTGTAGCTCACTCCTAGTTGAGTATTATATAAATGCAATCCATAATTCTTAATTGTTTGTGGAGAAAGCCTCAACATTCTGTGTAGCAATGTTGTCCCTTGCCTTTGTACACAAGCGTGTGAAAAGCAAGGATTTTTATTCCTAAATAAAGGAACTGGCCTTTAATATCTCTCTGTAGTTCAACAGTGCACAAGAGACAGCATCACATTTTGTAAATGTAGTAGGCTGAGAGTCCACTTATGTATTCATATTTATTTAGTTATACAACTTATATGCTGCCCACTACCCAAAGGTCTCTTCAGTAGATTGAAAAAATACTGCTCTTACACAGTTGAACATAGTTGAGTATAGTTCTGCTGTCTTGAGTCCTTAATTGGGAGAAAGGTGGGATACAAATGAAAATAGCAAATAAATAATAAATAAATAGTTGCTGTTTTCAGAATGCTGGGCCAATAAAGGGGGGAAAAACCAAAGGAACAAACAAAATGGATTCTTGGCAATGGGGTTCACTAGAGGCCTTTAGTATCTTGTTTCCTTGTCTCATTTGATCTTTTCTTGAGTCACTATCTATTTAGAGTGTTTATGGTTCTTCTATCATTTGTTAGGGTTATGTATTTTGTGGACTGATTGTTTCCATTTTATTATTTATTGTTTTTTTCAATATTTATTATTAAATTGGGTTTTATTGCCCAACAATTGAGCAATTTTTTTACCCTTACAGGTAGTCTAAATATATTTTATGCAAGTAACTAACTTAAGTAAACCCTATTTGAGATCAAATTAGAACCAAAGGGGTACATCTTTGCTGTGAATCCATTCCTGGATAGCTTTAAGATTTCTATGACATATTCCGAGGCAATTTTTAACAGGAGGAGAATATTTTGAGAAATTTTTATATTAGTTTTTCTGTTGCCCTACAATAACTCTTTCACCACCCCTACACAAAATAATGATGGACATGGAAGGCTTATGGTTGCAAAGCAAATTTCCACTACTTTTCCAGATTCCATTTTGCCCTCAGGAAAAATAGGTTCTATTGAGAAAACTCTTGCTAAGAGGATGAGGATATGAATAAAGCTTCTCAGAGAGGTGAAATGCTCTGCTTTAACAGTCAGCCTATTGTGTCATTCTAAAAGTAAATGGCTGTGTAGCAGTGACATCCAGTGGATTGAAGGAATATTACCAGAATGCTTAATAAACATGTAACATGAAATTCTGGGGGTGAGGTGGTGGGAGTTGTGCTCACAATCTACACTGCTCAAGATACTGTGATGGTGACAGCTTTGTGTCCTTCATGCTTCATGTACAGTTAAAAAGTTTGTGTGTGTCCCCATAAGGCTAAGGGGTGGCATTAGGGCTAAGTTACCCTTGAGATACTATCTAGCTCTATGATTCTATGATTCTGCGGCTGTTGTGACTTCATGGGAAGAAACATTAGACCTCAATTCAAATTGAATGTTTTATAGTTTATATTAGGCTTTTCCTATTTTCAGCCCTGTATTGTCTACTTTGTCTGGTAGCAGCAATCTGGGATGGCAGGCAAAGCAGCAGTTTTCCGACATTATCTGGATGACATGGCTTGAAGTGGTGGGAAGGCAGGCCTCCTAAAATGGTGGGGCTCCCCTTTGTTTGGTGATGAGCTGCCATCACATGATTTTATCTTAAGTTGCAAACACCTTACAAATTCAGTTGAGTTTCTTCCACATGTCCTCTAGAAATGAGTCATTGTAACCCTCAGCATGCCATACTTTCCCAAATATATAAATAAATATATTGTAAAGAGCAGATTGATCATTGCTTCCTCGAATGCTCTAAGTGGTGTTGAGGGCCAAAGTTGCATATGGTGGCACTTAGTTTACAACATGGGCTTTACATTCTACAGTCCATTTAAGATGAGGATGTTTGGAAAAAATCAGTATTTCTGTATTAGTTGAGGATGATACTATATGTCTTTATTAAAATAAACACACCATGCTTAATAATGTTAAAGATTGTCCAAATTGAAGTAAGCTGCTGTTCTTCTAATCCATCTACTTCCCTGATTGCTCATTTGCAGTTTCTTTAAGTGTTTGCATGACTTTTAAACCGCGAACAATAGTAGCTCTGCCCATCTGGGATGATGATGATGATGATGATGACAATGACTATGGTAATTATTATTACCCACATTTTCCTGCTATAGGATGCCCCCATGTATATGACTCGCACTTTTCCAACCCCAAAATTACAGTTTCACAGCCACATAGTCCTCTCCGCAGCTTCCTTTTTTGACTAAGATGACCCTCAAATGTTTAGTCTAACAATTTTAGACAAAAATATAGTCTTATACAAAGAAAAAACGGTGTATTTTAGAGTTTTGCACTCTTTTCTTCCTGCCCTTTCCCCTGCCCCATTTACTCCTAGTCAAGATACATTAAATAGTAGCTGTACACAATGGTTAAATCCCTGTACTATAGGTAAAACTGTGCTCACGACCTGGGGTTCAATCTCAGGTAGCAGGCTCATGGTTGACTCGGCCTTCCTTCCTTCCAAGGTTGGTAAAATGAGTACCCAGCTTGCTGGGGGGGGGCAATGTGTAGCCTGCATACTGTAATTAAAACTGTAAACCGCCCAGAGACTACTTGAAGTGGTATGGGGAGGTATAGAAGCAGACCACTTTGCTTTGCTTTTTGGTCTTCAGTTGTTCAGAACACTTGCAGGAGGAGGGAAAGCAAGGACGAACAACAGGGGCTTCAGCAGAGTTGTTTTAGATTGTGGGATTTTCCAGTCTTTCTTGGAGCAGCAGCTGTGCCTTCAGTATCAAGGTGTTGTAGGAGATCTTCCCTCCCACAGTGCTTTTAGCCTTGAAAAGCCAGCAGCACATTAGTCACTGATGGAAAGGCATCCATGTGGTGGGCAGAGATTCAAAACAATCTGCTACCATTGCTGCCATCCTCCTCCTCCTCTTCCTTGCCCTCCTCCTGAAAGTCTTCCTTGCTTGGCTGTCGGGGACGATGTGGAAGCAAAAGATGTCTTTTTATTGTTGCAGACACACTTCATAGCCCTCTGTCTGTTCCAGGTTGGGCTAGTGAGAGGACAAGGGCTGACACAGAAGGCAGACAAGCCAAAAGCTGGACCAAAGGCTACGCGAGTTAACCACCACACACAGCCAAGTTTTCTATGCTGGGAGCCATTATTTTCCCTCAGAATATCACCAAATAATACTGTTATCTGAGGCAAGTAAGGGGAATGGTGAATGCTAGCCAACGACCGCTCAGGGGAACTGCTTCTACATTGCTATAGAGGAAATGAGAAATGAGCGTCAACCCAGCTGCAAGCCTTTTTCCTATGAAGTTTTAGAAAACTGCTAGTTTTGCTGCCTAAAATGGCTGCCAATTTCTTGTTTCAGCTTGAAAATTTGAGCTAAATGTGTGTATTAGGGAACAAACTCTGCTGTATTTTGTGAACTGAGGGTCTTTATTTTGACTATTATTTGATGGAAAAAATAGCACTACTGCAGTACTGAGCTAAGGCCTCTGATCATGACCTGAGTTCAATCCCAATGGGTTTAAGTAACCAGCTCAACATTACTTCAGCCTTCCATACTTCTGAGGTTGGTAAAATGAATGCAGGGCAGCTCATTTTGGAGACAAATTGTTATTTGAATAACTATGTTGTAAACTGCCCAGAGAGTGCTGTAGCCCTATGGGGCAGTATGCAACAATAACAACACATTCAAATGTGAAAGTTGAACTGATGTCAGAAATTAAAATATCCTGCTGAGGCAACTTTTTACAGTTCCTTGGTTTGGTGAAAATCTAGTATCTAATCGATTTTCGACAATTTCATTGTAAAAACGGCAAATCTGTTGTTTAGAGTAAATGTTGTGTTAGCAAGTTATGTAACGCATATCCTTTGCGAAGACTAGAGGCAGGGTGGGAACTGTGAACAGTTCTAATGGAAAATGCCACCTGCATTTCTGCCAATGACAAAAAGGTGGCAGAGTGAATAAACTGCTAAAGCAGAACTGTAGATGGCAAGCAGCACAGCAGGACTGAGCTGTCACAGTTTGGTGTTTGCATACAAATTACTGGAAGTGTTCAAAAGGTGAGTTTAAACTATTCTTGTAAGGTGTTCACTGGCTTATTTGCATTGTGCAGACCTCCTTTCATTATCAGTCTGGAAAGAAAAATATAAAGAAGGGATTGATACATTCCCAGCTATGTTTATGTAGCTGGTGCAATGCAATCAATATTGTATCAATAAACTGAAAGTTGTATTGACTGCACATATTGTGTCCCTACTTGTTTGGTCCCAGAGCTGAGTTAATGGGGTGGAACAGGTTTGTAGAGTTTTGTTAACATTTTTTTAAGGCAAGGGCAACTAAGGGCAAGCAGCAGGAATTAAAGAGAGACGGCAAGAACGCTCTCAGGCCTCTGCAGTTTTCAGTCTATCATGTTTGTCAGTTTAGATGAGGGCATATAGTTGCAGTGAAGCTGAATAAAATGCTGTGATCTGTGTTTTTGTATTATACAAGTGGGAGCCATCCAGTGGTATTTACCCAGTGATAATTGGGTTCAGGAGTACAACTTTATAGTGCAATTCTGTGTGTCTCCATACAGAAGTCCCACTGATTTTAGTGGATCTTACACATATATCAGCATGTATAGCAGTAACCCTCATGATTTCACTATATCACAAGGGATTGAAATACAATAGGTTGTAGAAGTGTTCCCCTCATGTCTCCATCTGGTCTGCTGGTTAATTAAATTATCAGGCCCATGAGAATTCATGAACAGTAGGGATGTGCAGAAGTTTGTTGACCGGCTCCATGGCTGAATAAAATGCACAGAGATTGGGACTGACCTGCCTTCTTCTCTTTCAGCGAACCATGACCTTTCAGCAAACCAATGACTGTCTTTGACAGCATTCCTGTGAATGGAGAAACACATCCAGATTATAGTATGAATTGTAGAAACAGGACAATAGGGCACCAGCTGCAGATGTAGAGCTGGGCTCTCATTTTTTTTCAACATTTGTCTGAAGATTGTACATATAACTAATAGACAATTGTATTCTACAAAGTTGCATTGCATTCAGGGTGTAGTTTGAAATTCCAACATGTAAGACAAATATTAGTTTAATAATAAGAATATTTTTCCCTCTCTCTTCATATATGTCAAGTATGAAAGTCAACATTAACAAAGACTGAAATCATATTCACCAGGCATGCCCAAACTTCAGCCCCCCAGATGTTTTGGAGAGCAACTCCCATGGTACTTTGCCATTGGCAATCTACATTTAGAATTCTGGGAGTTGTGGTCCAAAACATCAGGAGGGTCAAAGTTTGGACATGCCTGATATACACAGTTACTTAGAGCAGGGTCCTCAACCCCTGGCCTGCAGACTGTTACAAAATGAGCCATGGCAACAAGGTTTCATTTAAGGCACTTGCCCGAGCTGGTATGCACACGTCTTCCTCCTCTACGTGGGTTTCCCATGCATACTGGGAATATATGCATGCAAAGATGCCTCTTGCATAGGGGAGTATTGCATGCACACAGTGGGGCATCTCACATGCATGTGCCCCCTGTTGCATCTACATGCACTTATTGCATGTGTGCTCATGCAAAGCACGCACACACACACACACACACACACACACACACACACACACGGACCCAATACCAATTCATGACTAAAATAAGGTCGGAGTTCACGGACTTAAAGGAAAGTTCCACTGCCACAGTGTAATATTTACATCAAAGAAAAACAATGAGGAATAGCACTGTTAATAATTTTGAAGCTTATTCTTTGTAATTAAGATATAAATGTCTAAACATAATGGCAGTAACAAACCTGTGGAGCCTATACAATAGAATAAATTATATATTGGGGTTCTTTTTTATTTGAAAAGTTGGATGAGATTTAGAAAAAGGAAATATGTAAATTAGTGGAATAAACATCAGCAATTTGAGATACACTGGATGATGCCATGTTCCTCCAAAATGTTGGAGTTTTATTTACAATTTTGCATGCTGTCTGTAGTTTGAGTGAGTGAGAGGGACTTTTCTGAGCAGGTGTAATTGTTTATCTCTCCAACACTAACCAATCATTTATTCCAGCTTTTGAAATTCCCTGTCTCTCTGCTGAGTGTAAGGAGCCTCATGGCACAGTGCTTAAATGCCTGTACTGCAGCTAAAACTGTGCTCATGACCTGGGGGTTCAATCCTAGGTAGCAGGCTCATGGTTGACACAGCCTTTCATTGTTCTGATTAGAGATGGGCACGACTCAAAAAAATGGTGTTTCGTTTGTCGTTTGTCGTTTAGGGGGTCCGTTTCGGTTCGTTTTTGTTTTTTGTGAATTTTTTGCAAACAAATTCGTTTTCTTTTCGTTATGTAACGAAATGAAAAATGAAAATGAAAACGAAAAATTGCTGTTTCGTTAGCATTCATTACAGTTCAATGTATTTGCCACAATGAAAACGAAACGCACGACAAAATTTCTGTTGTTTCGGTTTGTTTCGTTTCATTTTGGAGACAAAATTCATTTTTTGTTTCGTTATGTAATGAAACGAAAAAACTGAAAATGAAAACAAAAAATTGCTCGTTTCGTGCCCATCTCTAGTTCTGATGTCGGTAAAATGAGTACCCAGCTTGCTGGTGTGTGTGTGTGTGTGGGGATGTGTAGCCTGCATACTGTAATTAAACTGTTAACAGCCCAGAGACTACTTGAAGTGGTATGGGGCGGCATATAAGCAGGCCACTTTGCTTTTTTGGCTTTGTTTGATTTCTTTATTTGGTGGCAGTTGTTTGTTGCTGTTCTTCTGTTCACTTGGTTGTTAGTGTGTGTGTGGAATAAAGAAGCAGTATATACAAGTCTGTATTTCAAGCAGCTTTAGGTAATGAAGATGTTTTTTATTCTTTCTCCTACAAATGTCTCAGAGTGAGTTATTGAGACTTTAAACACCAGTTAATGAGAAAGGGCAACATTCTGGGAAGCTTGTAGCTAGAGATGGGCATGAAATGATTTGTTTTTCTTTCATTTTTCATTTCATTTCCTAATGAAACAAAAAATGAAGTGCCTTTAAAAAAACAAAATGAAACAAAATAGAAATTTTCATTTCGTTCCGTTTCAATTTTCATTTTTTTAAAAAAATAGTATTTATTTTGACAAGCACATGTAAAAAATAAAGCACCGATTGCTGGCAGGGCCCTGTGTGCCAGCTGAATGGCACTTGTTTTAAAAAAGCGCCGATTGCCGGCAGGGCCTTGTGCGCCAGCTCATCGGCGCTTGCAAAAAAAAAAAAAAAAAAAAGCACTGATTGCCAGCAGGGCCCTGTGTGCCAGCTGATTGGCGCTTGTAAAAAAAGTGCCAATCACTGGCAGGGCTAAACTACTTTTAATGCAGACAAAGATAAGAATAACACCTTGAAAATGGAAAGTGGGAGAAAGATATAGAAAGGGGGAACGTACAACACTTGAAAACTATTAATGTTATGGAGGCACAGAAAATGTTGATAACTTGCATTGCCAAAATCTAGAATTCAGATATTGGATTTCTAAAACAATATTAAATTTTGGTGTTCTTTTGAGTGGTAGGTGAAACTGGGTATCTCATCCCATTAGTCAGCTCAGCTGTACTTGTGCTACAGAGTGTTTCTTTTCCATCCTCATTATTGTACTATGTCAAACTGTCCACTTGTTTAGTATGTAGACACAATTTCCGCTCCCCTTCTCAAGGGTTCCATCTCCGTGAAATGTAGTTCATCACTCAAAATGCTTAAACAACTCCTAGAATAACCAGCTGCTGAAATAATCTTCTCTCTAAGTACTGAGTGCCAGGTGTTGGATAATATAGCCTCATGTCACACTATTTGTCAGTCACATTATTTATTTAAAACTAGAAGATTGGGATATGTTTTTCAGTGAGCACATTTTGTTTTTAAGCATGCCACACTATGCATACACTTGCACCTTTCAATATACCTGACTGTGCTTTGTTACTAGTTGTCATCCCTCAGGGTAAATAAAAATGAGTTCTACGTGGGAAATGCTAATGTTTGGCCTTTGTTCAGCTTCAGGTTTCAGGTCAATCATTCTTAGAGTATTTCTTGACCATTCTTTCCAAGACAGGTTCTCTCATTGTACCTTCCTCTATCAATTTATTTGCACGCTTGTCAATTTAGCCCTGGAAATACAGTCAACTCAAGTCTTATTTATTATTTAAAAAGAAGCACCCTGTGTAACCTGTATAATCTTGAATTGTATAATATATTTCACACATTGGTAAACAAGTTGTCATATTAAGTCCTAGTCTACAGGGCATCCGGCATGCATGCATAACCTCTAGTTTTTGACAGAGGAAGTCATGTGTGAAACTGTGAGACGTGTGGCTGAGCAGCCTGAATGTGTGGTTAAATGGGGTGTGGCCAAGCAACCAATGCAGATGCTTTTAATAAGGGAAAAAACTATAGTATTTTACTGTGTTGCATCTCACATCTCTTGCCTGCACACCCTTGGATGCTATTCAGCATATGGGTTTTATGCTGAGTCTTCAGAGGCACCGTATGGTGCACCTGCTTTCCGGGCACAGTTTGTGAATGCAACCTTGAGCCCTCATGCCGGGATTTCCATTTCCCAATATTATTTGTAAAATTTGTGTAACTTGTAAATCAGGCAAGTTAATAATTGCCTAGGTATTTTAGCCTAGGTAGCATTTCTATAGTAAGCAAGCACTGATAAGAGAGAGAGCGAACCAGTATAGTGTAATAGCACGGGTCCACTAGAGTGCTGACTTTAGGATAACCTGAAGTGTGGCTTCCTATGAAATTTCCCACGAGGTTTTGGAGGATTACACAGCAGTACAAAATCTGATGAAACCTGTGTATCTGAAGAAGTGGATTGAAATCCATGAAAGCTCACACTGGAATGACTATGTTAGTCTTAAATGCGGAACAATATTTCTGTTTTTATTTCTTCCTCCCAAAACAAACTAACATGGCTGGTTCTCTGAAAGCTGAAAAATCTTTTACTTACAGTAAAATATATGGACAGTATGACAGGATTTCCAGAAAACACATAGCAAAATTGTGATTTGTTGAATGCCAAAGGGTAGGAATGATAGTCTTCAATGTGATCAGTTGTATCCAAGTCTTGGTCACTTTGTGGATCATCGTTCTCCATGTCTTGCTGCCTCTTACAGCTTCTTTTAGCTTTCATTCTGCTAGTGTCAATCCAGTGAGTCCTTGGATGGCCTCTTCTTTTACCACTGAAAAATCCCAGCATAATTGTCTTTTCCAATGAATCAGCTCACATAATATGACTGAAATCCATCGGTTTTTGCTTGGTGATCTTGGCTTCCAGAGGTATTTTGGTTTGACTCTGTCTACATCTCCATGTTGGTAAACCTTGCTATCCATGGGATGCATAATATGAATTCATCTATCTTTTTCTTGTCTTCTTCAAAGCCCAAGTTTCACAACCATACAAAACTATTGGAAATATGATCAAATTAACTGATGAAGCTGTTTGGCTGAGCAGCAAAACATTTCAATATCTCAAGAAAAGAATTCCTGTTGCCATGACTCAACTTCTAGATAACCTCACCTGGCTGTCTGAGAATCTTCACAGACAAATCAGATTGACTAGTCTGCATTTAACTGTCTTTATACTTCCAGATGTTATTCATACTGATCATTGCTGTTCTTTCAAGTGCTATACATCTTTTGATTTCTGCCACTTTCTTGGCTCTAAAACTGATTAATTTTAGATTCAAGAAGTTAAAGTCCTTTACTGTTTCAATTACCTCATTGTTGATATTAACACTGACTTGTGTGCTCTCTGCCATTGTCATTATTTTTGTTTTCAGGGTGTTGAAGGGCAATCCACGTTTTTCGCTTTCAAATTTGACTATTAAGATTAGCTATTCTAGATCTTTCTGACTTTCTGCCAGTAGTGTTGTATCGTCTGCATACTGAAGGTTGTTGATGGTCCTACTGACAATTTTTACTCCAATGGCAGAATCTTCCAGATGTGTCTTTTTCGTAACCACTTCTGCGTACATGTTAATAATGAAGGTGATAGAATACAACCCCAACAAGTGTCTTTTTCCAGTTTTGAACCATTCTTTCTTTCCAAAAAGCTGCCTCTTGATTAGAGTACAGAGATTGTATTAGTTGGGTGAGGTGTGATGAAATTCCCTTTTCCTTCAGGCTGTTCCAGAGTTTATCAAGATCAACACAGTCAAAAGCTTTTGTATAGTCAATGAAGCACATATATAGGTCTTTTAAGTATTTCCCTGCCTTTTACACCATCCGTCAAAGGTAGATATTTGGTCACAAGTTCCTCTTCCTTTTCAGAATCCAGCTTCTATGTCTGGTAACTCTATTTGGTGTGACTGAGTTCATACATTGCGGGATGATCTCCCAGAGAATTTTAACTCTCATGTTCTATTAAGGGAGGACATATCTTTGTCTTCTGGACTTACTCAATTTTCCCTATAACCATTAACATATGCATGTACATTGAATATGAAATTGCTGGATCCTTTTCCACCTTCTCTGTGTGTTTCTTCCCTAGGATTGGGGAGCAGTGTCACCTACATGAAACATTAGTATGCAAATACAAACATACATGTGGTGATGGTAAGGGTATTGTTTTCACAGAGACAGAGCGGAAGAGAGAGACCCCAACTTGGAGAGATATAACATATGTTGGATTATTTTTCAAACATTGCATTGACTTCACAGAAGTGAAGTTGATAATAGAATTCCCTCTTAGGTAGAAACTATTGGTGCTTTTTAATTATCAGGATTGCTGATTTTATAGTCAACCTTCTCCCATGTAATATTCCTCAAATGCAGAGTAGCATCCTGTTGCATTCATAGAATTCTTTTGTTTGTATTATAAAGCTGACCCATTCTCTTGTATTGCCAAGGCCCTGATCACATTTGACATTTTAGCTGATTACTTCCTCAGAATTAAACAGAGAAGCAGGGCACCCATCCAGCGTTCCTTTCAGTGTGAAAGCTAATTATATAAATGCTTTGAACAGCAATTTCTTTTGGGATGTTAAAGTGCTTTTATTAGATTGTTCTTCTGTCCTCTTTAAATTTATTATTGGATGCTTACAAATGGTGTGGACTCACAAAGTTTTAATTTCCCCCCTCTGTTTCTGGATCAGGACAAAATAGCACACAATCGTTTATTGCATCATTGAAATGAGGAGAGGATTCCTAACAGTAGTTGTCATGGGCTATTTTAATATGGAGTAGTCAGAAGAGACCATTTCTTGAAATCTGTTCTCCACTTTTAAATCAAGCCCTCACTCCCAAAGGTAGCATGTCAGCCAGTCTGTCCAGGCAAAGGAGATATCGCTGAAGGACTGAAAGGGGCTGTTCTGTTTTTCACTTATGATATCTTACTGGTACATAAACAGTAATAGCTGGACAAGAGATCCAATCTGATAATAAACGGAGGTCAGAAGTAAACATTGGAGACAGCCTGTAATTAAAGCTGAAAGCACATGCACGTTGCAAAGAGGTGACTGAGGCAGACTTCTTGCTTGTGTGAACTCAGAGTTTAGAGAAACTGTGCTTCTTTACTTACAACCAATTGCCAAACACAGCAAGTTAATTAGCTTTAGCCCAGAGGTGGTAGAAGCTCTTGCATTGACATTCAGGCACTCACATTAGTCTCAGGAATTGTGAGTGACTACAAAAACGTATTTCTGACTATACATTCTTGACTTGCTTTGTGAAACAGCCAAATGGTGACAGCATGGATAAAAATTCATTTCACTTACCATCACAAAGTATGCTAAATTCTACAGAGTCTATCAACTACTGTACGTTGATAGTGTGGCAATCTTTTCTCATCTCTGTACTGTCTGAGACCTCATGTTCTCCCATATTTGGGGTATTAGAGGTGGGGGTTGGTGGATTTTGGCCACCACTAGAAATAGAAGAGATTAAAAATGTGAGTTTATTTGAAGATAATTTTTACAGTGGCTTTTAATAACAACAACAACATGTTTTAAAAAACACATACAGTGGACCCTTGTATAACAAGCAGTTTGTTTAGCGGAAAATCTGCTTAAAGGAAAACATTTCTGGATATAGGGGGAAATCCCTTAACAGAATCGCCTATGGGACAAATCCATACAACAGAAAAAATGGTTGCGATTAGGGATTAATCAGATTTCAATGCATTTCTTTGGGAAATTTGTACAAAGGAAAGCTTGCTTAACAGAATTTCATTTGGAACAAATTAATTCTTTTATACAAGGTACCATTGTACTTACATTTTCCCAGAGAAATTGCTTGTATGAAGTTTTGTCCCAGCTGAAATTGGAGTAGGGACAGCAGAGGATGCAATACATTGTCGTTGGATGCATTTTTAGATAGTTGGCATCTTACAAGACAGGACGTACCAGTGTTGGGACAATTGTAGGGGAGCCCACTTTGAGAGCTCAGCCCCCCAAACCCTGGCAAAGCACTGGAGCAAGCCAAATAGCCCAGGGACTGAAGTCACCCACAAGAAGGGCAGGCCACAGTGCGGAAAGCCACGCCTCGAGATGACCCCAAGAGCAAGCCAAGACCAGCAAGCTGACTCAGGAAGCTGCAGGGCAAAATAATAGGGCCTGGCACCCAGAGATTAGGAAAGATATCTGGAAGCGTACGTGAACAGAGCCCCTTCCTGTACTAGCAATGATTCCCAGAGGCATTCATTGTCTACGTGAGGAGCTACAGGTCTCTCTCTCACCCCTCTCCTTGTAATGTTTGGGATGTTGTTTGTCACACCTAATAAAAACCTCAGTCTGGCCAGCTCCGAAGAATGCACTGACCCCTGAGAGTATGCTTGAACCCACCAATGTGTCGTGTGTAGTCATCTCTAGCAAAGCAAAAGCAAAGCAAACTGTTCTGCTTATACTGCCCCATACCAGTTCAAGTAGTCTCTGGACAGTTTACAGTTTTAATTATAGTAATGCAGGCTATACATTGCCCCCACCCCAGCTAGTTGGGTACTCATTTTACCAACCTCAGAAGGATGGAAGGCTGAGTCAACCATGAGCCTGCTACCTGGGACTGAACCCCAGGTCGTGAGCACAGTTTTACCTGCAGTACAAGGCATTTAGCCACTGTGCCACAGGGCTCTTAATCTTTACAGACAATAATGTTGTTCTGAGTTTGAAAATTTAATTGGATGACCAGAAGTCCCTTTTGTGCAGGCACTAGCATATGTGTAGTAGTGTAAATTGCAGCAAATTGAATTTCTAGGAACCAGGAAGGCAGTGTTTTTCTTTATCATTGCATGCCAGTTTGGTTCAAAAGGGAAAATATAACAAATATTTTAAAAAAACATAAGAGTTGACTCTTCAGCTAATGATAATTCCCTGCTGCACTGTATGCTGTTGCACTTACACTGATGTACTTAAGGAGTAGGATTCTGCTCAGTAACTAATAGTCACTAGCCCAAATCCTCTTGCAGAAATTATGTTGGCATAGGAGAAATGACATAATTGGCAGTGGCAGTGATGGTGGCTTCTTGCTGCTTATGAAAAGTCTCCACTGATTTCTCACTGCTTCAGCTTTGTCTCATTGCGTACAAGAGATGCATAACCCCAAACTGAAATGAGTACAGCTTAATCAGTGACAATCTGCCAGTGCCAGAGATCTCACTTCCTTTATATTACAGTGGAAATTGTATAAGATGAAATTGTATAAGATGATACTAGGAAACTAGTAAAAAAAGAAGCTGGAGGGGAAAATTGAGAGAGACCAAACACTCCAAGAGGCATGGAGGCTGTTCACAAAAACAATAACAAAGGCCCAATTAGAATGCATACCCAAATGGAAAAAGGGCACTGCCAGGTCCAAGAGGACTCCCATGTGGCTTACAGGAGCTGTCCGGGAAGTGATTAAAAGCAAGAAAAGCTTATTTAGAAGATGGAAGGCTTTTCTGAATGACGACAACAGGCAGAAACATAAATTCTGGCAGAACAAATGCAAGGCAACAATCAGGAAAGTAAAGCAAGACTTTGAGGAGCGTATAGCTAAAAATTCTCAAAGAAATAACAAGGACTTCTTTAAGTGCATTAGAAGTAAGAAGCCAACTAGGAAGGCCACTAGACCATTAGACAACAATGGAAGGCAAGGGATTATAAAGATGAAACAGAGATTGCAGAGACTCAATGAATTCTTCGTTTCAGTGTTCACTGAAGAAGACAAAAACAGAGCCTATCTTTGTAGGGAGGGAAACCGAAGAATTAAGGCAGATAGAAATAACCAGGCAGGAGGTCTTTGCATGTCTTGTTAAACAAATCACCAGGACCAGATGGTATCCATCCATGAGTTCTCAAGGAACTTAAAGAAGAAATTGCTGATGTCCTAGCCAAAATATATAATCTTTCCCTCAAATCAGGTGTTGTGCCTGATGACTGGAAGGTAGCAAATGTAACACCCATCTTCAAAAAAGGATCAAGAGATGATCCAGGAAATTACTGACCCATCAGTTTGACATGTGTTCCAGATAAAGTAATGGAAACCATCATAAAAAATAAAATTAATAGGCACATAGAAGAGAAGGCACTTCTGAAGGAGAGCCAATATCACTTTTGCAAAGGCAAATCATGCCTCACTAATCTGTTGGAGGTTTTTGAGAGTGTCAACAAGGATGTGGATAAGGGAGATCCAGTTGACATTGTTTATCTGGAATTTCAGAAGGTTTTTGACAAGGTCCTGCATCAAAGGCTCTTGAATAAACTTGCAATTCATGGAATAAAGGGGATAGGTCTTGTCCTGGATCCGCAACTGGCTAAGGGACTGGAAACAGAAGATAGCACTAAATGGACACTTCTCCAACTGGAGGGAGGTAAAGAGACGTGTCCCCCAAGGTTCAGTACTGGGACCCCTGCTTTTCAACCTCTTCATAAATGATCTAGAAGTAGGAGTAAATATCAAGGTGGCCAAATTTGCTGATGACACTAAATTATACAGGGTAGGATCATTATGAAGGATATAGAAAATAAGTCAGCAAGTTTCATTTTGCCTCTGTATAAATGTAGGGTGAAGCCCCATCTGGAGTATTGAGTACAGTTCTGGTCACCATTCCTCCAGAAGGATATTATGGAAATGGAAAAAGTGCAGAAGAGGGCAACTGGAATGATTAGGGTACTGGAACACCCTCCTTACCATCTGAGGCTGCAATGGCTGGGCCTCTTCACTCTTGAATGATGGCACTTAAGAGGTGACCTGATTGAAGTTTATAAAATCATACATGGTGTGGACAAAGTAGATAAGGAAAAACTGTTTTCCCTATTGCACAAGACTAGAACTAGGTGCCGTTCCATGAAACTTTTGGGTGCTAGATCTCAAACAAATAAGAGAAAGTACTTTTTTACCCAGAGGATCACTGGTCTGTGCAACTCCCTGCCAGAAGAAGTGGTGACACCTGTCAGCCTTGACAGCTTTAAGAAAGGATTAGACAAGTTTATGGAGAACAATGGTATCAATGGCTATCATTATGGATGCCTAAGGACAACCTCTGGGTTGGAGAGATAAGCAGGATATCTCTCAATGCCCTTTGCAGGGAATTGTAAGCGGTAAAGTCATCTGCTTGGGAATACCCTGAAGAAAATGGTGAGCCACTGTGTGAGGCCGAATGCTGGACTGGATGGGCTGTGGCCTGTTCCACCAAGGCTGTTCTTATTATATTCTTATGATTTTGGCCACCATCTTGTTTCCATGAATAAAGAAAAAAACCATGAATGGACATTCACCTAACAGAAATTACAGCCGTTTTATCTGTCACAGGCAGAAATAAAGGAAATGGGCAATGTTAGGATTGCTGTGGACAAATTAGCAAATTTTTCTGTTGTGAGAATTTAAAATGATTGTTCTCTATGCATTATGAACTTTTGGACCATTTCCCCCAAACAGGTTTCTCACAGGTAAGTTAAAAAGTATTAGGGAGCTTTGTTTCTCAACTCAAATCTTAAAATGTCATCAATAAAATTAAGTGGGATTGTGATGATGTTGTCTTAATGGCAAAGAACACAGTCATTTCTCTCAAATGATTATTTCCTACCATACCATGCTTCTTTACCTGCAAGCGAGAGCACTTTGCACTATCCCCTGGGTATTCAAGATAATCCCATTTTGTACTGAGATTAATTTTATTCTTGGCAGCCTTTGAACTCTTTAAACTATTCATCTCTGAAGGTTTTGTAATATTTCTGATCTACAGAGTTATCTGATCTCATTTCTTTCCATTGCTATTGGTTCTTACAAAAGAAAAGAAAAAGAAAATACATACTTGTTTATTATTTGTATGTGAATGTTTATGTTTTCTTTTTTAAATTGGAGACACAGCAAAAAGAGTATTGTGAGAAAACCCATGCAGAAATGTCAATGATCACGAATAGATTAATTTGCTACTTTATACTATGTATGACAATCCACTAAGGTACAAGAGACTTCCTGGTTTTGCAAACAACTTTAGCTTTTCTTTAGATTTCATACAGTAGGACAGGTCATATACTGTTACTCCCTTTCCTAGCGCACTAGTATCCATTCATGTTATCAGCACCAAAATCCATATCAATGCATTTGTTGGATTCTGCCAAAACATATCTCAAGAAGACAATCAAGAACATGAATAGCCTGAGTGTTGGACAGCTCCAAAGGTTAGTACTCTATTTTATGCATAGATCTTTTCATATATTAGATAGTATAACATTTTGTACAGTATCTGTAGTAATAGTAACGTACAAAGTCTCTAGGAGGCCATAATCTTCTAAGGGAATTCATGTGCTGCCACTTTAACTCTTTTCTACTGTTTGTATGTGGGGTTGTATTTTCAAGTGAAGAATTAGCTATTGTTTATTAATTTCATATGACTATGCTGTGAACAGACACATCTCAGCTTTGCCTCCAGCACTCTGCCCTTGGCCAAACACCCAATCCCAAGGTAAAGGAAGAACTAGCAATACATTTGAAATCCATACTATAGTGATGTTAATTTATTATTTCTTTAATTACTGTACTAGCCAAGTCCACTCTGGCTGCATTGGTTAAGTCATTTCGCTCTTAACAGCAGTAGTTTCCCAGCATTTTGTAGCCTGATTGAACATCAAAGTCCATTACACAGTCTGTTCAACCAGAAGAGTTTTGGTTAGTTGACTACCCAGCTTGCTGGGGGGGGGGGTGCAATGTATAGCCTGCATACTGTAATGAAACTGTAAACCACCCAGAGACTACTTGAAGTATTATGGGGTGATATATATATTGTATTTTGCCTCTGTATAAACCTCGTATGTGGATGTGGTTTTGACATTATTTGCTTCCAGTGTGACAAAATCAAGTCTTTTCACTGTCATAGTGTTGTTAAGTATATAAGTATTTTAAGTATTTGATGGGAAAGAAATCAGTGTGAGGGGATGCACAACAACATACAAATGGCTCTGACTTCCAGTGGCACCAGGACTAAAGAGATATTTGTCACAGAAAGTAGAGGGTTACTGAAATCTTGGTCAAAACTGAACACTAGAAATATTAATTCTTCCCTTTTTTTACTTCTCATGGAGCTTCACATGCTGAACATTATTTGTATTCATAAAAATAAATATCCCAGTGGAAAATTTAGCCTTGCTGTAACCAAAATCATGTTTAAGATTACAGCATGTTTTTTATAAGCCTGATAGCATTTCTCATGAATTTCTCTTATTGACAGCAGAAACCAAATGCTTTAATTTATGCCTATCTGGGGACATTTAATTAAGATAACATGGTATTGTCTCTTAATAATTGCCTGAAATGAGAGCAACAAAAGCTTTAACCCAACAATTTAAGGAATGCATGGCTCAGCATTAAATATTGACAAGGATCGGGGGCATTTGGAACAGAGGCGCTGAAGACTGTGGGACAAACAGCTTGTTGCATATTGAAACTTCATGGCAAAGGTTGGGAGATGAAGTGATGACAATTGAAATGCCAGTGGAATTCCCTTCAGCCAGGCTTCAGAAGGAACTTTACATGCTATTTACCTCAAAGGGAATTTCCACCAATTCATTACCATTTCATTTGAAAATATAAACTGGACAAGAATTGTCAGCCTCACTCTTGTCATCCTCCCCATACTAGGAGTCTGGCTTTGCTTTTCTAGCTTTTGTATGGGATGAAACCCACATAAAAAGGAAAACAAAGGTAGGGAGTGGAATCCCACATCCTGCTGAGCCCCTTAAACCTCCATTGAATTTTCGTCCCACTTAGTACCTATCCCAATCAAAGCAGTTTGTAAAGCTTGTATAAGATGATGATGATGATGATGATGATGATGATGATGATGATGATGATGATGATGATGATGAAGAAGAATTGGGGGGGTCCCTGCAGGAGTAAATTCTAAGGAGGGCTGGAGGTCCATAGATCCTACTGAAAGCCAGTAGAAACTTGGACTTTCATGCCCCCCTTGAATTTTTGCCAAGAATAATGGTGGGTAAATTGTGCCCCCGAGTGGATTTTTACAGCCTTTTGCAGCCAATGTATTTAACTCCAAAATTTACCAATGTTTCAACAGCTGAAGTAAACCTCTGACCACTTTTGTTCTTGCTCTTTTTGTTGTTTGGCATTTTTGGCAGACTGTGAGCCCCCCTCCCAGGACATCCTGGGCAGTAACTACACATTCTCAGATACAGACCATAAACCTGACCTTCGTTCCAAAGAGCAGGGCACAAAAATGGATGCCAGAACCAGCCTGTGCCTTTTTGGGCACTGGGTGGTTCTGAGCCAATGTTTGTGTAGGGCCCTGATATTATATGTACATTTCCAGATCCCCTTGAGAAATCTTGTTCTTATGAATGGCAAAATTGCACATGTCTATGAACCAAGAGGAGGTGGGGGTTATACAGCACCATCAGTTACAGAGACACCACAAATAGGAGGTCATTACTTCTGCCCACAGTCGGTTATATTTTTATAATATTTGGACCTACACTGGGAAGGAGATATTATATTCCTCTCTGCTTTGCAAGCCTCCATGAGAGATCATTTTCCTGAAGGTGGCCTCAGAATCCTAAGAAACAGATAGAAACAAATATGGGAAACATCCTTCATGTTTTGAATGGGGAGGGAGAGAGGAGGGAGTTTTTCTTGAAGAAGCTTGAAATGTGTGCTCTTGTCAAAACTTGCTGTTGATAGTGTTGTTTCCCTTGCCCTCTTAGGTTGATGGACTATTATGCTTAGCTGACATCCTCACCGATAATACACACCCCCAAGCTACCCACGCAGAAGCTGCAGCAGTGATTGCTCAGATCATGTCTCCTCAGCTCACCTTCACTCAGCATCTTGGCAGTTTCCTTGAGAACATGGAGGAAATTGTCACAGCCCTTCTCAGTATGTATACTTGAATGGTTCATGTTGTTCTGAGCAAACTGGGAGTGCATGCTTAGCAACAAGGGAGGAATGACAAGGACATTTGTATCTGTAAAAACAAGTCTTTATCATGGCTCAAGAGGTCAGACTGATTTCTCTAAGAAAGCACGGCAAGCTTTGAGGATATCAAGTTTGAGCCTGATGATCAGGATATAATTCAGTGGTTTTGTAACAATGATTTGGGGGCTTAAGGCATTAAACCAGAAGAAGTATGTTCAAAAATTGGATCCTTTGTTATATACTGTAGTTCTGTTCTTCCTCTTTCCATTAGATCCTGGTGTGTGGGGTTGGAAAATATAGGTTGCCTTTCTTGCATTATTTCTTCCTGTGATCCTGAAGTAGTGCTGGCTCTTGAGTCAACTTCACAGTCAAGTCAAAGGGCCTAATACAGGAAGTGATGGGAAGCAGTGATGGTGTGGTAATCCAATCCAATCCAATCCAATCCAATCCAATCCAATCCAATCCAATCCAATCCAATCTCATTTAAACCCATTTAAACCCATTTAAATTAGTTTACCTAATAACTCCCCTGGAGTACACTTTATAACGTACAGGGTAACCACCTTTCAAAAAACCTCAAGCTGTCCAAAAGATGGTTTATCTCCAGGCAGCTGCAGCACATTTATACCAATGGCATTGATTTCCAGCATAAGCTCTTTGTGACATAGACCCATTGTCGTTTGGCTCCTTTGCAAAGGGTCACGTTGACAACATATCAGTGGTGATGGATTTCTGTGTCCCTATCATGATGTTCTTCACATGAAGTGATGGGATTGAACACCTGCCGCTGCTGTTACTGTTTTCCACATATGAAAGTAACAGCATGATGAGGGGAAGGCCATTGTATGTGTGTGTGTGTGTGTGTGTGTGTGTGTGTGTGTGTGTGTGTGTGTGTGTGTGTTCTGGTTCTTGGAAGAACCCACACGGATTAGGGCAGGGCTAGATGCTGTCTTTATTGTGGCAGGGAAAGGACCTAGGACAGCATGCCTTCCTCATTTGCATGTAGAGAACATAGGTTTCAGGAATAGCACAATTGGCCGCTCTGCGCTGTCTTCGTGCAGCGCTGGGGTGGCTTTGTCACCAGCCCGACTGAGGCACTGGTTGGCTACACTGTTGGCGTAGCCTATGCATGGGGAGTGCACCTATTTAAGATCTTGGGACGCTCCCCTCCGGCAGCCTCCGCAGTCGGCAACTTCCCCACCCTCCCACCACTTTTATTTGTAGATGGTGATGCTTTGCTGGTTGCTTCGGGGCCGGATGGGAATTTTTGACTGTCACTCAGATTGGCCGAGAGTGGCAGTGTGTTTTCGCCCATCCCAACATCTAAAACCTGGCGGTGGGTGTTATAATATCTCCTTTTAACCGGTCACAATTGGCGGGTAGCGCAAGCAGGAGATTAATTAAATTGGTCGGTCCTTCACTTTGCATCTTCAAGGTGTTTGGCAGCCCTCAGATAAACAGCTAGAATAGGAAGTAGCTATAGTTCCAACTACATAGCAATCCCTATCACATACAAGAGGGCTGCCAATAATTAATTATATTCAGAACAAAAGGATGCTCAAAGACCTGTAAGGCAACCCATCTGCGGCATCCTAACATGCCGCAATAAATTCTATTATGGGTGGGACCTTGAAGCTATAATATCCACCAGTAAAACTTGTGCTACGTCACAGGCCCTCTTTGAGTTCCAGTTCTGATAAAGTTAAAAGTTAATTACTGTTTATAAATTGTGGCCCTTGTTTAATCCAGGACAACATGTGTTGCCTCTTTATTTCAGGCTGGGATGACAAAGGGCTTCCATTACTATGCTGAGAATACTATTGCAAATAAGAGAAATCACATATGTTTTGGCAACAGTCACTCATCCACAATGTGGCAGTTGTGTGTGCAGTCGTGTCACATTAATAGATGTTCCAATAGATCTAATTTTAGTTGGGACTATAAACATGATACAGGCCATTAAGATATATTTTCTGGGTAGATGTGGATGGGATTTTAGTATTAATCTCAGTGGCTTCCGCCAAGCTAAAAAATATATGTAATGGTGGAACAATACATGGATGTTGTAGGCTTTTTGAGATATAACATGGAGGTAGATTGAGCCATGTAAATCAGTGCTTAAATAGATATAGTAAAAGAAGGCGACAACGTGAGGCATCAGAGAGCCTTTCCAACCAATCTAAAACTCTTTGCTCCATTACACTTATAGTTGAATAATTGAATTACTTTTCCCTCATATATTTAATCCCTAAATCACAGTTAAATCAAATTGCAAGCTGAGTCAGACTGTGGTTAAAATAAGTCCATACAAGAATTAAAAGGCACTTAGGAGATTATGATAATAATCGCTGTGTCTGCAGTCAGTTTAAGAGTGCCTTTATGTATGATCATTTTATATCACAAAGAAATATTTGTAGCAAGTGATGGATAGCAAGACAAACTGAAGAATTAGACAGTCAGAAGTCAAGTGGTTTTATCTCATAGTATCTCATTTTATCTAGGCAAAATCAAAGAAAAATAAAACAAAAGACACAAGACATGTGGAACCTTAAAGACTAACTTCCATATTTAATGTAACGTTTCATGGACTACACGTCCACTTCTTCAGCTTTACAACTCCCCTCCTCCTCTTCCCCCTCCCCTATCAATTGTCTCTATAGGAACTTAGAACCAGGCAGACCTGCAAATACAGTAACCCCCTGCCCTTTCACGGTTCATATACTGCAGTCCTGGTATATCGCAGGACCACAGTATATGAAAGAAGCCCTTCGGGGTAAGCTGGAAAGGCCTGTTTCAGGCCTCCTGTAATTACCCCAGACCTGGTACTGCCCTGAACACGTCTTCAATGGCCTTCCTGGGCCATCGGAGGCTCCAAGAGTGCTTCTCACTGAACTGGAAGTGACTTCCTGAAAACCAGAAGTGACCTCCGGATCACTAGAAAGTACTTTTGGGGCCTCCAAGGGCCTTTCTGGGCATGTCAGAGGACTCAGAAATGCTTTTCTGTGAACTGGAAGTCGTGGTTCACTTCTGGTTCACAGAAGAGCATTTCTGAGTTCTGCGACATGCCCAGCAAGGCCCTCAGAGGCCCCAAAAGTGGTTTCTAGTGATCCGGAGGTCACTTCCAGTTTTCTGGAAGTTTCTTCCAGTTTGGCAAGAAGCACTTTTCGGGCCTCCAACTGCCCAGGAAGGCTGTTGGAAGCCCAATTGGGGCAGCACAAGGCCTGAGGTAAGTACAACAGTCTCCAAACAGGCCCCCCAGTCCTGACCCAACCCTGCATTCACATATCAGAGATTTTCAATTATCATGGGTATAACGGATTTTAGAAGTAGTGAAGTCTAATAGAGTAGGTCAATTGTAAACAGTGTGAGTATTGAGCTGCAAGTTAATCTTGTTGTTAACGTGTTATCAGAACATCGGTGTAAACAAAGGCCAGAGGAGATTCCAGCCAGAAGCAAGTAAAATCTGATTGCTCTGTAAGCAACAGGTGACTGTGTGTTCTCAAGCTGGTGAACAGTCGGAGGAAGAGAGAAAGGACTTTTTCAAAGAGGGATTCTATGGCTGCGCATTAAGACAAGACTAGCTTAGAGATGGAGTTTGGAAGCTTAGATGGAGGCCCTCTGCCTCAAGTCCTTAGGAAGTTAGGAAAGGATTCAATTTTTGTTATTTTTCAGTTAGAATAATATTCTGTGTAGTCTCCAATAGCTAAATAAATACCTTTAATTATTCAAGTAGTGGTGCCTTACAAGTTATTTTGGTAAGTTTGGAAATAATACAGCTGACAAGCTGGGAGGCAAAGAAAGAACCTGCATGGGCTTTAGTGATCTCCAGGTTCTGCATTAATTGGCTGTGGTTGATTGATTGAAGGGAAAACCTGGGTAGAAATTCAGTTAAGCCCATTCTGGTGCAGTGGGTTGGGTCCCAAACCCCCGTGATAGGCGGTGTGTGTGTGTGTTACTGTACAGATACTAAAGCCAATGAATATTTGGTATGAAATGTATGTCCCATCACATATTATATTGCCCATCTCATTCTGCTGCTACATTTCTGAAGAGGTGGATGTGTAGTCCATGAAATGTTACATTAAAATATGAAAGTTAGTCTTTAAGGTTCCACATGTTTTGTGTCTTTTGTTTTGTTTTGTTTTTCTTTGATTTTGCCTAGAATTCTTGAAAATACTAACATGGCTACCCTCTCCAAAACTTCATTTTATCTAGTAAAGAACTTTATCTTGAACAACATCCAGTCGTGTACTAACACAAGCCACTAATGAGGTCAGTAATCATACAGAGTTTTGGAGTTGATTTATCATCCTATGGATACAATTTATGGTTTCTGTAGTCAAAACAAAGACTTAAAATGAGTAGATGTGTTTCAATTATTAGTGATGTGTATGTTAAACAAAAGGAAAACTTTTGAAGTACAAGCTTTCAAGGCTGGACCAAGATGTGATTTATTTTAACTACATGCCTCCAAAGAATGCATATTAATGTTGTGAAGGCAAGGGAGAACAATATACCTCATTCTGTGGCACCTAAAGGGAGTGGTTATTCAATGTCTCCACTGGAATTCCATTGACTCCAAATAATCACTGAGCTTCAGCAAAAGTCTGTAATCTAGGAGGAAGTCCTATGGAAATCAGCACTTTAAACTAAACAGAAACTTCAAATGCAATTATTTATTTAAGCTTTAAATGCAATTTTATGTGACTTTTTTCTGGATGCTGGCATAATATTCCAAAACATTTTAGCTCCATGGAGCTTGCACCACTCCATAATGGAATACATAGAATAAATATGAAAAGGTGGGATAATCCATCCATATATATGTTGTTTCATCTGCTCTATGGCACATAACTATGAAGTTATCAGTGTGGTAACTTTTTAAATGTTTTAACAAAGTATTGGAGCCTGAGTTTGATTTTCCCTCATTCCCCCATCTTCTCCTTTCCTGTTGTCTCATACATTTTAGACTGTAAAAATGAGAGCATGGACAATCTCTCTTTCCTCTCCTGATTTGTAAACTAAACTTAGTACTGTTTTATTAATTTTTGTTGAAGAAAGTGAAGCAGCCTAACCTTGTATTTAAATAACCAAGTGGTTTTATATTAAGATATTAATGGACTTATTTTCTATCCATCTAGAATTGTGCCAAGCGGCCATCTCTGGAGAGGTTTTTCTACTGGCTTCAGCTGCACTTGCCAACATTACATTTTTTGATACGATGGCCTGTGAGATCTTGCTCCAGTTGGATGCAGTCAACATTCTCATATCAGCTTGTGGTGACAAACAGAAAGTAGATAGTCCTTATTCTCGGGATCAGGTAAATAGAGAGAGATTTATATGTTGGTATAGAATATGGGTGTTACTTTCTGTGGTAGATCTGAGTCTTGGAGCTGGTTCATCAAGTCACCACCTGCTTTTGTGGATTCCCCATTATAAATTGCTACTATCCAAGGGAAATTCATAACTTCTCTTTCACCCTTCAATATCACTATCTTTGGAGATGTAGAATAAAACAGAATAGAATAAAATAGCAATTTATTTTTATTGTACACGTATGCAATATGTACAACAAAACTAGGTGCTGTTCAGAGTACTATTATTTATTTATTTATTATTTATTTGTTGTACTTATACCCTGCCCATCTTCCGGAACAGAACTCTGGGCGGCTAACAATAGAACAAAACGACAAAAGGGAAAAACAAAAATCAAAAGAAAAATCCTAGTAAAATCCCAGTAATATACAATTTAAAAACAAACAATTTAAAGAAACAAATATACAATTTAAAAACAAAGAAACAAATAAAACACATACAATCCCACTCTAAATACAACTCTAGACCACAGCGTTTAATGTAGATAGAGCTCTAGGGTAGAAACTGTACTTTCATCTGCTTGTCCGAATCGTCCTGTATCTCGTACCTGATGGCAATAGTTTAAAAAAAAAACTGATATCCAGGGTGTGATGGGGCATTCAAGATTTTAGAGGTCTTCCTTGAACACTTGGAGCTATAAAGTTCTTCCAAAGAAGGAAGAGGACAACGGTTGATCCTCTGGCCAGTATTTATGATCCTCTGGAGCACCTTTCTATCTGCCACTGTGCAACTTGCAAACCAAACACAGAGGCAGTAAGTTAGAATACTCTCTATGTAGCTATGGTAGAAGGTCACCAGCAGTTTCTCAGACAGTTGTTGCCTCCTGAGATGTCTCAAAAATATAGTCTCTGCTGGGCCTTCTTAATCAATGCTACAGTATTAGTGCTCCAGGTCAGGTTGTCCTTCATAATAACCCCCCAAAACCTACAATCTGTCATCTGCTCCACAAAATCTCCACCAATAATCAAGGGCTGAATATCTGACTTTCTTTTTTTGATAATCCACTATAACCTCCTTGGTCTTATTGATGTTAAAAATCAACATTTCAGTAGAAAAACTGAAACACATACAGAGGTTATAACATCTTCCTCTAAGTGGGTCTGTCCTGATAGAGCCAACTTTCCAAAAATCACCGGACTCCGTTTGTCCCTACTAGAGATGGGCACGAAATGAACTTTTTTAGTTTCTGTTATTCATTATTTGTTTCTTTACGTAACGAAACGAATAATGAACATTGTGATGAAATTGGAACAAACAGAACAGAACCACGAAAATTAGGTTTGTTATGTTTCGTTTTTCGTTAATGGCAACGCGCAATGAAATGAGCTGTTTTAAATGTTAAAAATGCCCTGGACATCCATAAAAATGCAGTGATATTTATTTATACTGTCTGATAATACCTACAAGGGGGGGTCCTTAAAACATTTGTTTTTGTCTTCTCCCATTGTGATGTATTTTTCTTTTCCCTTTAAGGATGACAAAATGGATGTCGCCACTCCAGCCACAAAATGGAGGCAAGCCATGTCATGGGATCATGTAAATTTTTGGACAACTTCAACCAATATCATGCCCAGGTTGCAGACTGGGCAGGTCTTGTACCCACAGAGGGCATAAAAAGCTCTGGCAGCCCCCGTCCTCCTTGCAGTCTCCGGTGGGAGTTAGGGTGGGATTGCTGTCTCTGCAACTCATTATTTTCACTTTAGGTCAGCCAGGCAGGTGTGTGTCTCTGTGTTGCTGCCGGCTGCAGCCTGGCTCTTAGGGGAGAGAAAGAAGAGATTTCTCTCTAGCTTCAGTCCTGCAACCTCCCTGTGTGCGTGCGTGCGTACGTCTCTGTGAGTACCCTTCCCTGCCCCGCAGTGCAGTCACTCTGCAGCTGCCTTGCACCCTGGGCAACGCCCGCCGCTGACTTTGCAGCCTCCCTGCGTACCTAGTCTATACTGTGTCTCTGCCAGCATCATGTTTTTTAGTGTTTTCCCTCTGGTCTGGGGTGTTGGGGGGGACGCCCACGCACGGAAGTGCTTTAAAAATCACACAAAAGCGGGAAAAAACAAAAAATGAAAAATGAAAAACGAAAATGAATTTGTTTCAAAAAATTGTGAAAAATGAAAATGAACCGAAACGAACCCCTCAATAAAAAACGAAAAACTGAAACACCATTTTTTCGATTCGTGCCCATCTCTAGTCGCTATATATTTTCAGGGCTGGGGACTCAAGTCACAATGCATGGTGTCAAGTCAGACTGTTTATATCTCTATCTCTAACTTATAAGTTGAATAATTAATAAACAAACAAACAAACAAATAAATAAATAAATAAATAAATAAATAAATAAATAAACTTCCCCTTTTTTCTTTCCACCCTCTTTTTCATTTTTTGAAATTGTTTATCACTTGCTATCACTCTTGATTGTCTCAGCAATGTTGCACATTTTCTACCTCCTGTACAGTACTTTATGAGATGGATGTTTAATCCTCCATTGAGTCATCTCCAGAATAGTGGTTATTATGGGCTTTGGGAGAAATTGTGATGCAACGGCAGCCATCAAGTACAGAAGAACAAGGGACAGATGTTTGTAGGCTGTCCCATGTACTGGCCCCGTTGTGAAATGCCAATTGTGAGGTAATCATCTCAGCCAGCCTTCCACTCTGATCCTGCTGTTGCTGAATACTAGGTCTGCTTTAAATAAGGCCCAGTTAATCCAGGATTTAATCTTGGATGAGAAGACAGACCTAGGCTGTATAACTGAACCCTGGGTGGGCTCAGAGGGAGGCTTGGCCCTCTCTCTAATTTGGCTATGCCACCATACATCAGGGCAGACTGGAAGGGCAGAGGGAAGTAGTAGCCATTATTTATAGAGACACCCTTGAGGCTGTTAGGCTCTCTGTCCTGGTGATTCCAGGTCTGTAGGCCCTCCACCTGATGACCGGAACCAGAAATAGTTTGGGGATCATGCTGGCTTGCTGCGCTCCCCATGACCCAGCACTTTCCCTTCCGAAGCTGGCAATATTTGTCTCAGGGGCTATGTTGAGGTGTCCCAGGCTGTGTGTCCCGGACAACGTCAATATACATGCAGAGGCAGGGGTTACTAGTCCAGCCCTAGAGTTCTTGGAAACCATGACTTCCTTGGAGTTGTCCCAGCTAGTCAAGGTGTTGACTGCCTTTTTCTCCGCTTTTCCATGTATAGGTTAACAGCAATGAGTGACACTGGGGAACTCATAGCACAACCATGCTTCTGTCTGTAGAAATCCCCTCTGTACATAAAATATGTGGTGTTCAGACACAGGTCCAGGAGCAGGCCTATCTGGCTTGGGTTGAGGTTGCTTCTGGTGGTGAGGGTGCTGTCTTCTCTTAGTCTCTTCTTTACTTTTGTTAGGGCATTGGTGGTGGGAATGCTGGTAAAGAGAGATGTAGCATCAAACAAACAAACCATGGTTTCAACTGTATCCAATTTCAGCTCCCTGACCTTAGAAACAAGCTCCTCTGAATTGCGCACATGGTGGTCTGTGAGTCCAACCAGTGGGGCTAGGATAGTCACCAGATATTTTGCAATGTTATCTATTACTGAGTTTATACTACTGATTATGTGTCTGAGAGGGACTTCTTGTTTGGGAAGTCTGTACAAGCAGTGGACGGTCTCTCCAGGATATAACTGGTGGTAGATCGCCATGTCAATTGTGTTGTCCTTCTCCAAGTGTTTTAAGCATTCCATTACTTTTTTTCTTGCAGTTGCTGGTGGGGTTTCTTTTCAGCTTTTCATATGTTTGTTGGTCATCAAAAAGTGAGATAATTTTTTCATGGTAGTCCACAGTGTTGAGGATGACAGTGTACCTTGCTTTGTCCACAAGCAGAATGATGATGTTCTCATCCCTGCTGAGGGATGTCAGAGCACTTCTCTCTTGGCTGGTGAGGTTGGATGGTGGTGGAGCAATGGAGAGTGCTGCAGAGACTTTTAGCTGGAGTTGTTCAGCTTCTGTAGAATGTTGCTGTGAATGGCCAATTCTGTAGCTGTGATGAAATCCACAACAGGAACCTGTTTGGATGTGATCACAAAATGTAGGCTTTTTGGATAGGACTTCCCTCTCTGCCTGGATGAGTTCCCTGTTTGAGAGGTTCTACAGCCATTTCTCCTTTGTGCCTTCTGTCATGGTCCCATCATCCTTCTTCCTCCTTTTGATTTCTTCTTCTGAATGTTCCTGGGAGAGGAAAAGATCAAACTTCTTCATTTGCCTCTCTTTGCCTTTGCATTGCTGGGCCAGTTGTGCTTTGTGGATGAATTATATAACCGAATCCAGTGTTGGTTTGGATAGAGTGGAAAGTAGTTCCTGGTGAAGGTGGTCTTTTCTGTGTCCCAAAGTGTCTATGGTGAAATGGACTTGTCTGATCCTTTAATTAAGCAGTTGTTCTTGAACTTTCTAAATGATCTTGTTAGCCCTGTGACTTACTGTAGACTAGATTGTAGGGGAAGCTTTGTTGGGGTGAAGCTCTGTTGTCTGCATCTCAAGTTGAAAGGCACTGCAAAGGCAACGAGACAGAAGCAGGACTAACAGTATAGAGATAGGCACAAACCTTGGTTTGGAGATTCATGCTAGTCTGTATACAGGACCACAGGTGCCACATGTTTCCTCTCCCTCACCTCTCTGCTGCATCCCCACTCACTAGCTGACAAACAGGAGGAGAGAACTGCAAAGGCTGTTCAACTAGTCCCTGGCAGGAACAGGGATTTTTCTTTCCTGCCTCTTTGTATGAATGGGTGAACATCCAGGGAGGAGTCTAGTATTTCAAAGAAGCTGGAGAGTCTAGTATTTCAAACAAGTTCAGTACCCATGATTCCTTCACAGTTGTGGCATGAGAAGAGAATGGGAGAAGACAGGAACTTTTATCCGCAGGCACTTAGAGTCTATTAGAGAGGAAGGCTGACATTGCTAGACACGCAGTGGAAGACAGAAGCACAGCACTGCATCTTTACTGGACAGTCTTCCCATCAGCAGAAAGGCCTTGTGTTGGACTAGAGTTCTTACTACTATGGCCCAACACTATTGTTACAATATTATATTATTACTACTATTTCAGGGTGTGTGTGTGTTAAATCAGATGCTGCACTTAGCATGTCATTAGAAGATGAAAGCATGTTACTGCTTTAGCTGAACAATCCCTATCTGAGCAGTCAAAATGCAAAATAGACCTTGTGCAAACTTAGGAAAAAAACCTGCGGAATTATATCTTGATGTTTTTTTTTAACATTTAAGGAACTGTTGCATCCAACAACAAATTCTGGGTTGCATCTAGTTTGGCTGAGACCTCAGGTACCACACCAAAAAGACGACACAAGTAATGTAAGACAGATTTTGACAGAGCTGACTGCAACAACCAGATGCGTGTAAGCTATAGACCCACGGTCAAAATTAATCCTACAGATATGAGTTTGTAAGGCAGTTAAAATAAACACCCATGAATCCCAGGAAAGCCCTGCAAGTCTGAACAAAGCCTGACTCAAGCCCCATTGAAGCATAATGAATTACTTATCATTGACGTCAATAGGCTCTGGCTCAAGAAGTCAGCAGTTTACAATCTCTGCTGGCAACCATCAAGCAAGTAGCGCTTAATTTATTCTCTTCCTTACAGTTCTCCCTCTTAGTGGGGAATGACATTGCAAATGAAGGGAAAAGAAAGTATGTCATAATGATTGAAAAAGATGCATACAACTAAAAAAGCACCCATATTTCTTTTCATGGACGAGGTCTATATTGCACACTTGTGAAACACCAGGAAACTGCAGGAAGGATGATATTTTGTTAATTTAAACTATTTTAACCTTGCCATTTTCCTGAAAAGGATCCAAAGTGGCTCATAAAATGAGGTTGTTTCTGAAATGCTGAGGGAGGGGGTTAATGTTCACGGGTGCGTGCCATGATGCAGTGTGGCCCCAAGGCAGAGAGAGGGTAAACATGGATGGCTACCACCTATTGAGAAGAACCAGGTGAAGGCCCTGAGGTACCCATTCAGAAAAGCTGGTGCCAGGGCCGGCCTTAGCATTTGGCAGGAGAGAGAAGCAAGTCATATGGCAGACACTAGAGGTGAGGAATAGGATGGAGCTCTTGGAGGGCAGTGCTCCAGGTACAACATGTACTCCACCAAGTTAGTCTGGTACCCTAAGGAGCCAGGGTTGATACTATTTCTCTTGTCAGTGTGGAACTAAAAATAACTTATTCATCTGGTTGGCTTTTCTAGAGGGAATGGAACTGATTTTAGCATTCGGTTTAGGCTGGAAAATGTTTTGGACTCATCCTGAAGCCAACATTCAACCCTAAGAAAAGGCAAGGGTTTTTTTTGCCTTTGGTTTCATCTATAAAACGTTCTCCTCAAATAGTAAGCAGCTGATTGGAGAGAATATTTGATTAAGGCCCATGGTGAATGTTTCAACTTAATCAACTAGCTATGCAGAAAAACAAGATGATGCAAATGAATTTCACAGCAATATTTAGAGCAAAACGAACCCAGACTCTTACAATATTTACTGTATGTGGTGGGTCCAAACCCAGGAAATTGATTCTGCCCACCTCGCAATCATGATACAAAGGGCCACAGTTGTAAATTGCATTGGAAGAAATGCTTCCCTGGGCACTACATGAGATCCTTTCCTCCAGTACAAATGGCAGGCATGGGAATGGACAATCTGAACTGGGACTTGAGTGGAAACTAAAAAAGTGTTCTGCTTATATATATCACCCCATAGCACAATTTGCGCGGTTTGCAATTTAATTATGCAGATGCTCCTACAGTCCTGTGCCTACCGTTTAGTATTCCACACCTGCTCACTAAATTCCTTATTCTCATGGTTTTGATGAGAATATTAGAACCCCAACAAGGAATTTCAATGCCTCCTATGATTCTTAACCTTCCTCCGAGAGCACTTTCTTATCATCTCTTCACAGGCTATGTAGTTAGGGTAAAATGCCACTAGTATCCTTCAATGTTGAAGAGCAAAACTAGCTGTCAAGAAAGATGTGAACAACTTGTTTAGTGGTTCACATTTTTAAACTGAGCAGGAGGCCACCTAGGTTAGCCCAACTAGATTTTGTATGATTTTGCACAAAATGGGCATTTTGGGGTGCAAAATCTATTTTTCACTAAAACTAGAAGTCTAGAGTGGTGCCTTTATCTTGCTGAACTTTCAGATCCTATAGCTAACATCACATTTTGGAGCTCTGTTATGTGCTGGAGTATTGTGGTAAGAACAGTCTCACTTTTTTAATTTTATATTTAATACAGGAGCGTATCTGGGGTGCAGAAGGGTACATCTGCCCTAGGCGCAGAAATCTGGGGGCACCTGGAGGGGGAGCAGGAGGAGGAAGCCATGCACCCTCCTGCCACCCAGCAGTCCTCCTTTCCCTAAGGCTTGGCAACAGCACCCCCTCTGCTGCCTCCGCTGCCGCTCGCATGGCCAGGCAGGCAGGCAGAAGCATGGTGGCTGCGGTGCCCTCCTCCTCCTCTTCCTTGCCTTGGTGGGAGAGGTATAAGGTGCACGCGTGCTGCCGCATGTGCACACACACATGAACACATGTGCCTATATGCCTGAGTGCATGTGCGTGCACCCACCCCACATCTGCAGGGTTCGGCCCCATTGCTGGGTGGGTGTGATGTGGGGGTGGTGGTAGGAAGGGCACAAAAAACAAACTTTGTCCCCAGGCCCTCCAAATCCTGGCTACACCTCTGATTTAATAAGGAGCTAAATAACCACAGATAAAAAGTATTGCAAGTGCTTTCAAGTAAACAGGATGTCACATTTCAGTATGTGGTTGACTTCTGTTTTGCCCTCTGTTTGGTAAGAATATTATTCTTCACTGCCACCAGCATTTTTTAAAAATGGGTAAGTGTTCCCTTGATAGACCAAATTCCTCTGTTCAGAAAAATGGATGGATTAGCCATGCCAGACTCCAAATATACTGTAGGTTAGACATGATTGAAAGAGCAAGTGGATAGAAATGACGTTTTTATCCAATGAGTCATCTTGCCAAAAATGGAAGAGAGATAATTTAATTGAGATCAAATGTTATCCCTTATTTCCTCAAACACTGCAATGATGGCTTCTATAAAGATGACAAATTTAAATGAAGCAATTTTCTTAATAGAAAATGTACAACAATTTGTGTTTCTTTTTGTGGCATCATTGGTAGCCTTTGTAAAATGCTTCTCTTACACAAATTCAAGTTGTTTGTTTCAGATTAGGAAAGATGGTATATTTGGTAGACATTCATCTGGATCTGAAGCATTTGTCACTGCCATGCCTGGTACACAAATTAGAGATGGGCACGAATCGAAAAAAATGGTGTTTTGGTTTTTCATTTTTTGTTGAGGGGTCCGTTTCGTTTTCATTTTCCGTGAATTTTTGAAAAAATTCATTTTCATTTATTCATGTTTCATTTTTTTGTTTACCCACTTTTTGCGCGATTTTTAAAGCATTTCCGTGCACGGGCGTCTCCCAACGCCCCAGACCAGAGGAAAAACACTAAAAAAATTTGATGCTGGCAGAGACACAGTATAGACTAGGTACGCTGGGAGGATGCAAAGGCAGCGGCGGGCATTGCCCAGGGTGCAAGGCAGCCGCAGAGTGACTGCACTGCACTGCGGGGCAGGGAAGGGTACTCACCGAGAGGTATGCATGCATGCACACAGGGAGGCTGCAGGACTGAAGCTAGAAAGAAATCTTTTCTTTCTCTCCCCTAAGAGCCAGGCTGCAGCCAGCAGGAACACAGAGACACATACCTGCCTGGTTTGCCTAAAGTGAAAATAACGAGTCGCAGAGACAGCAATCCCACCCTAACTCCCACCAGAGACTGCAAGGAGGATGGGGGCTACCAGAGCTTTTTATGCCCTCTGTGGCTGCCAGACCTGCCCAGTCTGCAACCTGGGCATGCTATTGGTTGAAGTTGTCCAAGAATTTACATGATTCCATCACATGGCTTGCCTCTATTTTGTGGCTGGCGACATCCATTTTGTGATCCTTAAAGGGAAAAGAAAAATACATCGCGATGGGAGAAGACAAAAACAAACGTTTTAACGACCCCAACCTCCCTGGTAGATATTATCAGACAGTATAAATAATTATTGCTGCATTTTTATGGATGTCCAGGGCATTTTTTAACATTTAAAACAGCTCATTTCCTGTATTTCCTCAAACCTAATTTTCGTGGTTCTGTTCGGTTCGTTCCAATTTCATCACAATGTTCGTTATTTGTTTTGTTACATAATGAAATGAATAACGAGTAACGGAAATGAAAAAAGTTCATTTCATGTCCATCTCTAGCACAAATTAGGATTTATGTCCATTTCCCTTACATTGTATCCCACAAGTTTTATTCTTGGTTTTTCTTCTTTATTATGTCCTTCCTCACCTACACTATACAGCAACAGAATGCTATATGGAGATTTCAATAACAGTCCGATGACATGCATGTCTTGTCATTCTTCTGAAATTTTTCCATTGGATGGGGTTCTGAAAATGTTAACTTATTGAAAAAGCATTGAGTGCTAATCTGGCTGGCTATATTTCTGCGCCTCTTTCTCTCCCCGCTCCCCTTGTCCCATTCCTACCCTGGTTTTTCATTCAGCACCTGATAAAATTACATTCAATTTTTCAAAATCATAGAATCTCAGGGTAGGTTACAAGGCTGTATAATTTTTAATATAAGAAATTTTAAATAATTTAAAATCAAATAACACAATATAGTTCAAACATTCAACTATGAAAAACTTGGTGTTAAACTCTGTGCAGGCCACAATCTGCAACCTCCAGAGGCTCTAATGCAATTGTCTTGACCTGGCACTGAAATGATGCCAAAGTTTGTGCCAACTGAGTCTTCAAGGGGAGGGCATTGCACTGTTGAGGCACTACAGCAGAAAAAGCCCATGCCACTGCATAGTAAACTGGTCTCACTGGTGGGATGCAGAGAAGTGCCTCCCTAGCAGACCTAATGATTGGGCACTGTTCCCTGTGGATTTTAGTGATTTAGGCATGGGAAGCATATGAACCAAGGCTGTTACTTCACGAACCGCTCGCTTCGCGGCCACCCCTCCTTCCTGTGCGAATCGATCGTTTCAGTCCACACACCCCTCCTTTTTGGCTGCGATGCCACCCCGACCACGCCCCCTTTACCGTGCTCCAACCGGGGTGAGTGGTGCCCCTGCCAGTTGCTGGGAATCTTTTTGCTTCGCATCTCGCTTCGCTCCCAACGTGACGTGTGGACTCGGGTTTTTTTTATTTTATTTTTTAAATATCCAAACTCTGCAAATGACCCTTCCAAACTGAAGATGCTCGGTTTAACTGCGCGTGCACACGCGCTCCGACTCAACAAAGCCCGATCACCTCCGTCCCCTCGTGGGAAGCCCAGGAGTTCCACTGCCGGGCGATCCGGTATCAGAGGGAGGACTTGAAAATCATACCGTACACCCTCCAGGAGCGAGAAGGGAATGGGGAGGGAGGAAAGATGCATCCAAAGGGGAGAGGTTGGGCAGGAGTCCCTGCTCCAAGTCTCCCCACGTAAGGGGGGGTTCAAGCCCGCTTCTCTCCACCACCAGATTAGACACATAACCAGCTCTGTCGGAAATGACAGCCAAGTATTGATGCATTTTTTTTTTTTTTAAAAAGGATGGGAACAAGTGAATGTTGCAAAGGCATCCTAATGGGGAGCACGTGAGGTAGAACCAAGTTTGCATTCACTGATAAACAGGGGTGGGATTGTGACCACTTCAGCAAGGTGAGTTCTCTTTGATTCCTTGTGCCACTTCAGCTGAGTTCTCCTGTTTCAATCTCTGAGTTCCATTAGGTTTAAGCACAAAGTTCTTTCACAAGATTTACCAGGGCAGGGAATTTTGCCTCCCTTCCTTATAGAATATGTGGTATCAGGCATGCCATATACCAACAGGGATCAATTTCTTTCATTACTATATATCAGAGTCTTGACTCTTCCCCAAGATCCAGACCTACCTTACTTAGGTATATACAGAAATTATCAGGAACATTTCTGACCAAGGTAACTTCAGGTGATATCCTGGTCAGTCTGAATGTCCAATCTCTCAATGAAAGTTCTTTCTACTCTCCCCACATGGAATATTGTTGAATTAGACCACGAAGAGTCAAAGCTAGAGTCTTATGTTTCTCTTGCTGCTGATTACTAACTGCTGTGGTAACTTATTTGCACTAATGTTTGAATGTTTCACTAAAAACTGGTGGTAATTTTGGAAGTTCAATCTGTGTAGTTCTTGAATGAAAATACTCAAGTGGAATGAGTAACTGATTTAGCTCTTTTGCTTTAGCTCTTTTGTTTTGTGATTCTGATGCAGCAGAACATTTGATACATTCTGGCATTCTCAGAAGCAGATAAGCTGAGGTTAACAGCTATTTATTGCCACCTGAAGAAAGCTCTGCATCTGAAAGATGCAAGAAAGAGTATATTAGCAAGATTGGAAATGCCAGTCCCTGTTTGTCACAAAGTCTGATCTCTTACAATCATGGATTTGGGGTCAGTTCATGTATATGAGGGATGTCACTGCTAGGTTGTGCCCATCTTGTAGGCCTGGATTATGAGAGTTGGCCTTATTATGGGATTGTTCATACAGTCACACTACATTCATGGGTGGTGAAGCATTTGTATGAAGAGAATTTAAGGTTCTATCAATTAATCAGCTTCCCCAAGCTGCTGGGAAAAATAGCCCAGCAGCTTGGAAGGTGACCAAAAGCAGTGCTTGTTGTTATTTTTTCCAAACATCATTGTGCATATTGGTAATGTTTCCATTATTTCCCTTGAACATTTTGTGTAATATAACCTGGCATGTGTAACATAGCCATTTATGGAATGATTGGGCTCCCATTTAGAAAACGAATTCAAACACATTGCTTTCACAGCAAGGAGTGAGGTAATCATTTTGCCTCTGCTGATAAAACTGAAGACGTTGAATTACATAATTAAATTTCAAAAAATACTTAGGAAATTAAACAAGTGGCAACAATGCCAGTCATGGAAATAAGAATAAGAGTAGAATTGAGTCGGGAGGCCTTGCATCTACAGACTCAAGCAATGCAGTTGTAACACTGCTTTTCTAATTATATATATATATATATGTACACACACAGTGCAGTATATCAGAGCTTATCTGTGTCTACATAAGAGCAAACCTGGTTTGCATACCTAGTTTGTTTACAAAACAGAAAAGTTGTTCCAGGACACAGAACTTGGATGAAGTCAAAGGATATGTGCCACATCAGAAGATATGGGTGTTCTCAGAAAGCGAAAGAGAAGAGCTTCAAACATTGGCTATGCTCCAAAAGTCCCTGTCAGATCCACCAAGTTCAGTTTAGCTTAATCCCTATAAATCACCCCTCCATACTTCTATATAAATCAGTTTGCGAAAGATGTCACTACTTATTGGAAACTCTACAATTGCTCATTTGGTTTGCAAATATATGTCACCGGCATAGATCTGCCTGTATTCCTTTAAAACTGAGAGTGTTCCATTTGACAGCACTGGAGTGAGTGAGAATCCATTAATGAGTATCTCTTAAAGGAGGACTGAAGTGACATTAGCAGGTACTCTAATGGACTGTATCCATTTTTCACAGCGAGTTATAGGATTTGAGCATCAGAAATTGGGGGACCCCTATACAATATGCAGTATCAACCTCACAACATATTTTCATGTGGTTTTGCAGGAAATGCGTTGCTTTGTTTTTGTCGTCTATTCAAAAGTACTAATGGAAAACCATTTCTGAGTACTCATTATCTAAAAAATCCTGGAAGGAGTCAGCATAAATCAAAATTGACTTGACATTGCACATATCTATGCACATGCATGCATGCATGCACACACGCACGCATGCGCGCACGTGCTCACACACACACATACACACACAAAAGATTACATATTTGTAATCTTCCTATGCTTCTTTCAAGATGAGTTCTGAATCTAACTTTGATGTTCCATACTAAAGTATATCACCAAAAGGATTCATGGAAATATAAGAAGGGATCCATTAGGATTCTTTTAGAAAGCTGGTGACATATTTCCCTTTTTGATTTTAAATCTTTTGCAAGATTTGGTCTTGCAAAAGGAAAACCTTCTGATTAATGTTGTGGCAGCTAAAAGTGTCTGCCTTCACTCTTTCTCCATCTATACTCCAAGTGTTCCCTTGCTTTCTCAGGCCTTAGATGGGAAAAATACAGCATGTCCTGATCAGCTCTTGCAGGGGAAGTTTCCCTTATCTTCAACGTCTAAAGCCCACCTACCCTGGATTTGGAGAAGACTGGTATAGATGGTCCCCAGCTATCTGGAGCAGGATTTGAGAGCAAGGGAGGGAAGGAATTACCTAATATCCTGTCCAGCTGACAGACCATTCCATGCTGATGGGATATTATCTTCCCAAATTTACATACAGAAACTAAGTTCAGTTCCTCCCTTTTCTGTGTCCAGAGACCATCCTGGGATGGCAAGCTGTCCATAACTGGTCTCTGAGCAATTGACTGAATGGAAAGTAAATTTGCGTAGCGGTGTATTTAAGATGACACTTTACCAATATTAACACTTTTGTACTTTGCAACCACATGAAATGACAGAGTAATTTATGTTTTAATATTGAATTTTTCTATTCTTGTTAGTGATGGCAATGAAAGTATATGAAAAGCTGTTTCCTTATGACTAATAAAGATTTAATTAGCATAATGACTCCCAGCTCTGCAATATGAGGCATTACTACCATAGAAAGAGGGCAGTAACTCTTTAAAAACTGAGTTTTTAGTGTGTAGCTGGTGGGGTTCCTTGTAGTAGAGGGCAGTAGAACTTTGAATGGAATGCACAAGACTGTTAGTGAAGCATATTTATGTACTAATAGCCGTGGTGGTTCTTCTGAAGCAATATGCATAAAGAGCATTGCATGTTCTCTGCCATGTGTAACATTAGTGTCATGCTAAGATACTTGGCTGATAGACCACACTGTATTGAGGCTTACTGGTAGGTTTGTATAGGGGGGCAACTGGTAAATGAAATGTGCAGTGTGTGAAACACCCCCCCACACACACAAACAACAAAAAACTAAGAGGTACTGTTGGAAGAAACTGAACCAACATGGAAATGAGTTTCTGCCATGCACATTCCTGATAGTTTAGTTTACCATACAAATCAGCCAATTTTCTGTACTGTTCAGCCCAGAAGCCAAATCTACTCCTATCTTTTCCAACATCAGAAGATCTGGCTGCAAAACTGGTCTTGGAAGATTTGGGGAAATGGCATGCCTTCTAAATTGGACACCCAGGAGCAAAGATCTGGCTGCCTGACCATGGAGATGAAAGTTTGATTTTACTCTGTGCAGTGGCTCCAGTAGATACTCAACCCCTTCATACTACCAGGGATTATAGGACTTATTGGTTCAGTGTCAAGGTGTCTGTATAGGCCCTTTCCAACTCCGTTATTCTAGGTTTCTATATATTTTTCTAGGGGCAGTGGAGGAAATCTACCTAGTCTGTCTTCTCCCCTACACACATACACATATTGAGTATTTTGCAATTGTTCCACAATGGCCCATTCTCAATCATAAGTTTGTTCCTGAAATATCAGGGAATGGGAAGATGCTCACCAGGCAGCCCTCTGATCTGTGGCATCTGTGGGCCGTAATGACCTGTCTGCATTGGAAGGGTACATATAGCAGAAGCTGTGAAACAACAACTCTATCTGTATGTTTTAGAAAACCCACAAAAGTATTAGCACCATTCCTAACCCCATACTGAAAAATCACAGCCCTAAAACCAAGTTACTGTGAGATTCAATTATAGTAGATCCACTGAAGTACTAGGTTTGACATATGCAATTACCTACTACTTGGCAGTTAACAGGTCTACTTTATTTCGAGCGAGCAATTAGATGTATGCCCATGGCTTTACAACTGCTCCCTCTTTTATTGTTACTCGTATGCTCTCTTCCTGTCTTACTCTTCATTTCTTCTGCCTTGTTGCCTTCTCTTTATTTCTAACTAATTTATCTTCTTTCTACTTACTTGCACTTCCCTAGCTTCTAATTCTGTTCCCCTGAATTCCATAGTAATAGCTCTAAAATAGTCATGGTGAGCTCCTTCCCTCCTTTTGGCCAGTAACAAAGATATCCTGGAGGAGTGCACAGCACTCCCTACAAGTCATGGGGACCAGCCATTATAATGTTGATTTTGTTCTTTTTTGTCTCTCAAGTGACATGGAGGACATGGTGTACTTTCTTGACACTTCACAATATGGCTTCCCTGGAGTTCTTGCTATCAGAATGTTGTACTTTTGCTTATCATAATGTACACACAATTATCACACAACCATTGCCCCAGGTGGTTATTTCTCATTTATTTAAGGAATGAGACCATCCCTAAACCTAGAGATACATGGTCTAGAAAGAGGGCAAAATAAAATTCTTAGTTCTGTGACTGCTTCTACTGTCAAAAAAACAAATGGTTGCTATGCACAATAAATGCTGTTCAAATGCTCTGACTAGATAAGTAATAGGAACTAGCAGGGCATGAAGACAGATCCCAGATGAAAGTTAGAGATTGCTAGTCATTTGAATATTAGACAAGTCTAGAGTTGCCCGAGCCCCATAACTCATTATGGAAATGTTCAGATATAGGACCCTGGGAGTTAAGGATCATTGCTCTGACTAGGTGTGCCAAGTCCCACATGTTAGTTTAAATTAAATGAATATTAGAGGCAAAGCGTTCCTGTGTATTTAGGTGGCTGTGGTCTAATTATGTATTTAAGATTTATACAAAATGAGGTATATCTGCTTTTTAGTTACATTGATATTGCACCTCAAGGAGGCATGCATGGATATCTCCCCCCTCTTTTTCTCTTCACTACTATCACATGGTTAGACGGCAGAAAATACTTGGCTCAAGATCAGTAAGACTGGAATCTGGGCCTCCATGTTCCAGACCTGTATTCTATGCCCTGTACTGCCTTAAAGTGGTAACTGGTAATATGCATAATTTCATTGTGAATCAGAACATTTTTGTGTTTCCTATCATTCCCAAAATATCCCATCCTGTGTGGCACAGTTACTGCAGCCATGTTGGCTGTGGGATTCTGGGAAATGAAGCTCAAAAAAGATTTTTTTTCAGGCTCTGATATGCCTGAATCACAAACATATGGAATTCTGTTTAATTAGGAATGGAGCTCAGTGGCTGATATAAATCTGTCTATCCGGTCATGAGCGGTGCTAAGAAGTGCACAATATAAATTCTAACAGTAGTCATTATATAAAATAACTTGGAGTGGAGTACACTTGTGCTTGCAACAATGCTGAGGTTTTACACACACACACACACACACACACAAGTTCTGTCTGTCTGGGTTTTCTTCCACAGCACTAACTATGCTTTGCTTACAGTACCATGTGTAATGAACCTTCAAGGTCCCTGCAAGCCAAAGGTGATATTAGGAGCAAGTAGATGACTTCAACCTTTTGTTGTTGAACGCATGGAGTTTTGAGTAGCCAAGGGCACAGAACAAATTGAATATTTATTGATTCATTTATTTGAATTATTTGTTTTAAAAAACTGTGTATAACCAAAACTATGCTGTTCAAACTCTTGCAGTTCAAGAGAGAAATGTAATTGACATATATGCAACTCACCCTTAATTAAATTCCTCGTATTTCACTTTGAGTGCCATTTTCATTAACAGGCTGTATTTTAAAATGAAGGAATACATACATAACTGTGCCTGAAACTCTGTAAATAATTAACATTGAATAAATACATACATGGTAGGCTGACTTCCCATTTTTCTACCTTTCACCATTGGTATTTCATCAAGTCATTTGCATCCTAAGTGGCTCTGTTTATTCAAGAGAATTAACACCCTGGCACAACTAGGGAAGGAGAAGACTTCTGTGCCCTACAATCAAACACCAATCTCCTCTGTTACTAGAATGACCTAGTGACAGCCAAACTGATTGCAGCTTGGCACTTGCCACCCTTATATTTATCTGTGGAGTTTGTTTGTTTGAATGCACAGATTAGAGCCTACAGCTACGTTGCACAAATCTACCAGCATTGCAAACAGGAAGCAAACAGCATCCAAACACCAACAAAGTAAATTGTAAATGATAGGCAGTTTCTTCAGTAGAATTTACAAGTGTTTATGGTGTTCACTTATTAGTAATTTACAAGGGAATAGCCAGTTTCTTCTACTTTACTTGCAGAAGTTCATAAAAGTTCAGGCCTGGGAATCATGGGTGTTGATATTTCTTACCTCTGATTTAATGCGATTGGATAGAATTCTGTTGGTGAGCTAGTGATGAGTATCCTATGTCAACGATAGCGAACCTTTTAGAGACCGAGTGCCCAAACTGTGATTCAAAACCCACTTTTTTTTGCAAAGTGGCAATAAAGCAATTTCACCTGAATACAGGTTGCTGTGAAGGGGCTATGTTGGGTGCACTGCCCACAGAAAGGGCTCCGAGTGCCACCTTTGGCACCTGTGCCATAGGTTTGCCAACACTGTACTAAGTGGTGTCACTCATCACAGTGAATTGTCACTCATGAACAAGTAGTTGGTTGCATTACAAAGTGTGCACCCTATGTCACAATGGCGTGTGCCCTGTGATGCAAACGGCACTTGTTTTTTAACAGCAGGTTGAGGGTCTGGAGGAAATGTCTTAACAGGATGGTTGAGGGTCTGGAGGAAATGTCTTATGAGGAACGGCTTAGGGAACTGGGAATGTTTAGCCTCTCTAAAAGAAGGCTGAGGGGGGATATGATAGCTAGGTTTAAATATTTGAAAGGATGTCATATTGAAGAGGGAACAGGTTTGTTTTCCATGGCTTCAGAGACTAGGACTCGGGGAAATGGTTTCAAACTACAGGAAAAGAGATTCCATTTGAACATTAGGAAGAACTTCATGACAGTTAGAGCTGTTCGGCAGTGGAATATGCTGCCACAAAGGGTGGTGGAGTCTCCTTCTTTGGAGGTTTTTAAGCAGAGGCTGGACGACCATCTGTTGAAAATATTGTGATGGGCTTCCTGCATGGCAGGGGGTTGGACTAGATGGCCCTTGAGGTCTCTTCCAATTCTATGATTCTATGATTCCAATTTGTCAAAGTGAGTGACACAGTTTCATCTATGTATTTGCCAATAACCAGCAAGATTCTGACCATAAGCTATGACGGCTCCATCTATTTGAATTATGATAATTCATGGAGGCATTGAGACCACAGTGGAAGTGCCAGATGGTGTGAATAAATGAAAGAGGAAGGGTAGGAGATAGTACTTTATAAAATGGAGGAAGCTGATCAACTGTCAGTATGGAAGGACAAATGCAATATAACTTGTGTTAACCTATGAGTTGTGAAAGATTATGGGTCAAGCTACTACCTCTTTTTCATTTAGGTTGTAACCATATTAGCAAACATGTCTGTCCTGGGCCAATGCATTTCAGAAGTAATCCAAGGAAATGGTATGTACTTTAACATTTATTGTTACATAGATGTGTGTAGGTGTGGAATACAGAGGAAGCTGCATAGAGCAATTTTATGACCCAAGGTGTGCTTCCTTTAACTGTGGGGGAAAAATTATTTTAACAACAGAACAGGAATGGTATTAAAGAACATTCTTGTGATTTCCATAAATCTCCAACTCCCTGTCAGTTTAAGAACATCCAAGAAAAATAGAGAATCATTTGTTTCTCTGCCACTGGAATCCTGATGAAAAAATTCCCTCCTCCCACAGCTGCTCTTAAGAGCAGGAAGAAAGTTGGTCTTGGTCCCAAGGGCAAACTTCCTCCAGGCTGATATAAATGCTGTTGCCAAAATCCTCTTGTGTAATTACGCAAATTGTATAATTTTTGTAAGTGATATGTCCTAGTTTAAGAAATTTTCCTAGACAGTATCAGTTCCACAATAGGCAACTCAGCAGGCGACTGACAAGTTACACCAGTGGTTCTCAACCTGTGGGCCCTCAGCTGTTCCTGGACTGCATTTCCCAGAAGCCTCCACCACTCGCTGTGCTGAAGGAGGTTTCTGGGAATTGCGGTCCAGGAACATCTGGGGACCCACAGGTTGAGAACCACTGAGTTACACCATTCATACTGCTCCATCACAAGTATGTGAAAGGACTTCGCTGCTTGTGTTTTTTGTGTGTGTGGGGGGTTGCACCAAAAGACAACACCAGATATACCTTTGTCACACCCCCAAAAGTCCTGAAGTGAAAAGGAAAGCTCCATCCTGACTGGAACTTGAATCAGACTCCAGAAACTGAGTTCACAGCTGTGGTTTATATAAGGAAAGCTTGTATACTCTGAAAAGAAAAGATATTTTTGACTAAGAAATATTTCAATATGTCAAATAATCCATGCTTTTCAAGGATACTACTGAGACTTTAAAATGCAGTCATTTCCAGGTGTGTGTGTGTGTGTGTGTGCACATACACACGTGTGCATTTGGCACAACTGTTACACACTTGTCTGTCTGTCTCTCTACACAAAGATGGAACATGGAAACAGAACATTCACTTTTAGGAATTAATTTCAAAAGCTGTAAAGTGTTTACTGCAGAGAAGTAATAAATACATGTGATTATGCAGTGATTTGGACTGACCTGCAGTTTTGCCCTGCATTCATCACAATTGCCTTGTGCACTGTTATTTCTACTGAATGGTTCTACCTCAATTTAGAATTTGAAGGTGCTGTGCTAAGGACATTCCTAAAGCCACAATACTACTTCTAGTCCCCCCTCCCCCGGTCAATGTCTTGCTCCATTTTAAATTGTATTGTTTGTGCTGAAGATTCAAGCTATACTCTGAGACCATCATGATGATATTGTTTCGCTGCTCTCTAGGTGTTCAGGTTCTAATGGATATGCTGTTTGAGAAATCATCTTCTGGGAATTCGCCAGAAGCAGCTGCTTGCGAACGAGTTCAGCAAAAAGCTGCAGTTACACTTGCCCGGCTGAGCCGTGATCCTGACGTGGCACATGTGGCCGTAAAACTCAACTGTAAGCTTTTTCATGCTTAACCCACCAATATGGTGTGAAATATGCAGTGGTACTTTCAGCTAAGCAAGCAAACAAGAGCTTTGTGTTCATCAATGGGATTCTAATTAGCCTAAAATGTTTTCTGAATACTGTTTTATTGGTGGTACAACATTTGAATGCTTATTTATTTATTTATTTATTTATTTATTTATTTATTTATTTATTTATAAGATTTTTTACCTGTCCCACTACCAAGAGGTCTCTGGGTGGCATACAACAAGTATTAAAAACTCTAAAACAATAAAATTATTAAAACTATAAAATACAATACAGTTAAAACCAGATACAGTACAAATTATAAATTATAAAACCCTGCTGCTCATGTGTCCAAGCAAATAATCTAATTAAAATGCTGGCTGAACAGGAAGGTCTTTTCCTGGCGCCGGAAAGCCAAAAGGGTTGGCGCCAGGCAGATCTCCATAGGGAGGGCATTCCAGAGTTGGGGGGCAACTGCCGAGAACACCTTGCTTTGACATGCCACCCCCCTTATCTCTTTGAGGGATGGCACCTTCAGCAGGGCCTCCTGGTCTGATCTTAAAGTATGGGCAGGCTCATATGGAAGAAGGAGGTCCCTTTAGGTGTGCTCTGGGTTCTATTTTTCCTGATTCACAGTGGATTTCTCTTCCTGTAAAACAGGGCTGTTCCTCTAAAACATCCCAGCATTGGTTCCTCAGATGTTGGACTACAGCTCCCAGAAATTCTGGCCAACACAGCTAGTGGTGAAGGTTGTTAGGATTTGATAAATTCACAGAGTTGTGAAACAGGAATCCCCTCCTTCCTATAAGTCACACAAAGACAGTCAGTATGCAGAAACTATATTTACAGGTTATGTACAACAGCAAAATAAAAAAAAAATTAAAAAAGTAAATCAGAGCTCTCAGGAGCAGCATATATGGTTAACAACTGGACAGAACTTCATTAGGCAAGTAGACAAAGAACTGCAAAGTGCACAGTGATTTCTTCCTTGATTTATGTTTCCCTTTGTTGTTGTTCAGTCATTCAGTTGTGTCCGACTCTTTGTGACCCCATGGACCAGAGCTCACCAGGCCCTTCTGTCTTCCACTGCCTCCCAGAGTTTGGTCAGATCCATATTGATTGCATTGATGACACCATCCAACCATCTCATTCTCTGTCATCCCCTTTTCCTTTTGCCTTCAGTCTTTCCCAACCTCAGGGACTTTTTCAAGGAGTCTTCTCTCCTCATGAGGTGGCCAAAGTACTGAAACCTCAGCTTTAAAATCTGTCCTTCCAGTGGACATTCAATGTTTCCCTTACCCAACCAAAACTCAGAGGAACATTATTACTTACAGCTGAGCTCTGGTGGTTACTCAGAGCTCACCTGTGTCAGGAACTTTACACACAATTGATTACAATAGATGGGCTTAACTCAAAACCTCCCCTTCTGGGAGTTTTAGCCCAGGATTGTCTGAGGAGTCAATATTGGTAGCCATTGCCCTAAAACGACTCAGGATTTAGAAATAATTTTTTAAATACTGACTGAAACAGCAGGAACCTTTTATGCCTTCTACAACCACCACCACCACCACCACCACCACAGTTTCTGACGTACAGAGCTGGAAGGGACCCCCTTGGAATTTCAAAGCAGGAAGGGACCTATGGATTATCAACTCCATCCTCTTTCAAGGAGGCACAATGGGGAATTGAACCCCCAAACTCTGTGTCTGCAGCCAGATGCCTAAAACACTGAGCTATCCTTCTTTTGTGATCAGTCATCAAGAAGTGAGCATGGACTTCCTTTGCAAGTGGATAAGCTAATGTTTGCCAAACCCCTCATTGATTTAGCCTTTCTTGTCATACAAAGACACCTTAAGGATTTTTTTTTAACCCCAGGTGACTATTTTACCTCCAGGTAAAGACAAAGAGCACATTTTCTCCATCTCAAGCACTCTGCTATTTGCATAACACAAATTACAGGGGGGGGGGGACCACAAAATGGCCAAAAGACTATTGGATCATTCTAGTAGTATTTTTCTTCAAACTGAGGAAGTATTATTGATATCATTTGTTTTATATCTCATCTTGCAGCTCAGTATGTACCATATAATGTCTGCCATGAAGCTTGAGTCAGTTCACCTCCTAAAGTTATGCTTTGTGTTGTGTCAGTGGCCATAACTAATAAAATTTTGGTCATTATTTTGAAAAGTAAACTCAAACACATTTATTTATTTATTTATTTATTTATTTATTTATTTATTTATTTATTTATTTACTGTCCATCTTCCTAAAAGAACTCCAGGCAGTTAACAACAATAAAAAGAACAAATAACAAACTCACAATACAACAAGTGACAGATAACAATAAAAATACTCAATAAATATACTTGGCAAGATGGCAGGACAAAATTAAAAAAATCTAAAGGTTGCCCAATGCCTCTCTAAAAAGCAGGGCCTTAAGTGCTTTTTAAAAGGTGGGCAGGGACTGTGCTTGGTGCAACTCACTTGGAAGATGGTTCCAAAGCAAGGGACCATCCACCCTGGGCATGCCCACCTGAAGTGATAGTGTGTGCAACATTCTGGTGGGTCAGTTGACCTCTGGAAGATCCACCCCACCAAGTATTCAGGACCCAAGCCGTGGAGGGTTTTGGAAATTAAAACCAGTACCTTGAACTTTATTTGGGATGCAACAGGCAGCCAATGCAAGTGGGCCAGAACTGGGGTGATACCTGCACTCACCATCAGTCTGGCCACTGCAGATTGTAGCCACTGAAGTCTCAAAATAATTGTCAAGGGCAACTCCAAGTAGAGAGCATTGCAATAATCTATACCCAATCAATATCACAAGCACCTGCATGACTGTTTCTCAGGGAAACCTCATCCAGGAATGGAGGAATCTGGGAAGTCTGCCAAAGATGAAAAAAGGCAGTCTTGCAAACGGCCACCACCTGGGCTTCCAGGGATAAAGTCAGATCCAAATCCACACCCAGATTCCTAACTCTATCCACCAGCTGGGGGGTATTACACCCCAATCTGGGGAGTAGGCTAGTGTACCTGGTAGAGTATGCCATGAAGAACAGAACCTCGGTCTTCTCCAGGTTGAGTCTAAGCCTGTTAAGCTCTGTCCATTCCATGATAGTGTCGAGGCACAAGGTGCTGCACTGCCTCCACTGCAGAGGTGGTAAAGGCGAGATAGAGCTGTGTGTCATTTGCATACTGATGACAGCAAACTCTAAATCCCCTAATGACCTCAGCCAGGAGCCTCATATACTGTAGATGTTGAACAGCATGGGGGAGATTGATGACCCCTGGGGCATCCCACAAGAGAGCTTCCAAGGGGACAACTCTTCCCCCAGCTGCACATGCTGGAGATGGCCAACAAGGAAGAACTGGAGCCAGCTATATGCTGTACCTCCAATTCCCACCTCAGAAAGCCAATCCAGCAGGATACCATGGTCGATGGTATTGGAGGCAGCCGACAAATCCAGGAGGACCAACAAGGCAGAGTAACCCCTGTCAGCCTCCTGAGGAGGTCATCTTGCAGTGCAACCAGGGTGGTCTTAGTCCCCCAACACGGCCTGAACCAAGACTGGAATGGGTCCAGGATGCAATCTTCCTCCAGGAATGTCTGGAGCTGGACATCGGCCACCCTCTTGATCACCTTGCCCATACATAGACCAAGCTGAAAAAGACTACTTGATTTTAAAGGCAGATTCAAATAATTGTATGTAATGTTTCAGATAATTAGATAAAGCAGCACCCACCCTGATTTTGGGCAGTTTGCACACTTTGCATAGGTGAACAAACTGATAATGTTTTTTGAGGGCAATATTGATTATTTTGCAATACTATTCAAAAAGATTAATTGTATAAAGGGATCAATTTGGCTTTGAATCCAGTACCATGTTTAGCTGAGAGAGTGTGTGTCTCGTATTTTCTACCTCCTAGGCAGAACAACTTACATTTCACTTCACGGCAAGAGCATGTGATAGTTTTTATGGCATTGCTTTTAGATTGATAAAAGGAAAAATAATTGATTTTACCTGACAGTAATTTGCATGGAGTTTTTAAAATGTAAGGAATGAGATCCTGTATATGTTGTTGATAGAGCAATCTAAGTTAGATGTTTCTAAATATAATTAGGGGATTCCCTAGCTTTGAAAACAGAACCATGGAGTGATTTTTGTCAAAAACACATGGTAATTTTCTCATTCTTTTTAGCATGCCAAGTCAACATTTGCATCTAGAAAATATGCCATATTAAATTAGTGAAAATAATGGCAATAGGTTCAAAACATTTCTTTTCTTTTTATTATTTAGGTATCCCACGACTAATAGAGCTCTGCAGGTCTCCCACTGAAAGGAATAACAGTGATTCTGTTTTGGTTGCATGCCTGGTAAGTGCATCAAATTCCTTTTCCCTGCCACTTTCCATACTTCAACTCTGGGGTTCAACCAGATTTTTATTCCATTGAAGGAGTGTCCCGGACTAAAAACTCAAAAAAACCATCTGTGGGGGTTCTGGTTCTGCAGCTTATCAAGTTGAATTCCTCCAGATAAAAGGCATCCTAAGAAGGATAAGTCTCCTTGGAGGGAGGTGAAGAGAGGCAGCGCCTGTCTGACCACTAAGAGAGCAGTGGTGAGCTTTGTTGGTCCAGGAAAATGTCTTATCTCCCACTGGAGGAAAACCGGACACCATCAACTAAGTTGATGATGATGGCATGAGCTGTTAGCAACAGAGAAGTATAAAAAGCTGTAAATATTTGGTGTTCCGTGATTAAAATAGCTTTCATCCCTCTATCTCTCTCTGCAAATATCTTGGTGATATTTAGAATTCTTTCTTCAAACAAGCACTAACCTCCCCTCTGCAGAACAGCAGCTTTCGGCAAAGTGGTGTGAATGTGTGGAAAGACAGAGCTATCTGAAGAAGTGATCTCCCCCACACATATTTTACAAATTGCCTATTCTTCTAAGAGATACCTAATTTCAAAAGCTTTCCATGACTCAAGTTTGTACTTTTATGGGCTATTATAAAACAGTTACATCTTGGTCTACAGATTTCACTCTATGTATAAAAGTTATTATCTATAACTAACTACCACAATTCATTCATTCAGTCTGGACTGTATACAGGTGAAAATGTAAAACATAAATTATATAATTACTATAAACCCTAGACAATACCACAAATGAGGAATAACTAACAACTAGAGAGGTGGTACTAAAATCTACTCTGACTCAAAACCCTCATCTACAGCCTTCTCATCTATAAGAAACTTTAGGTGAACATAAAATTTCAAAAATTCTATTCATCTGAGTAAGTTTAGCTTCATAAAATCTCTCACATCAATATTGGATTCTGTTTTTGTTATTCTTAATAGCTTTCAGGAAAATACTGCTTGATAAAAATCAACACAAACCCATCATTCTAAGTGAGAACCCTCAAAAGCATGAATGTACATAGAATAATAGATACTGATTTCCCCGATTTATTTGTCTAAAGAGCTCAGCCACAGCCACCCCAAAGTGGCAAGCTTAGGTTTCTCTAGTGATTTTAGGGAACCTCTTAAAATTTGGAAAGGTTTGGGTTAGGCTTAGGGTTAGGGTTGCTATCAGGGAAGAGTTATTAAGCTCCAAATGAGGTGTGTGGATGCTTAACTGAAGGAGTGTGTTCACATACTTTACTAATTATAAGGTTAATTTACAGCTTCTCCTCTCTATTGAAAAAGCATGCCGATCCACACTCCTTCAATTAAGTACCCCCGCAACCCCTTTGAATATTAATAACTCTGTTCCCTGAAACCTAAACCTTTCCAAATTTCAAGGGGTTACAGGGGAGAGTTTGAAGAAACTGTTTCATCTTAGAGGGAGAAATGGTGTTCTGTTTCATTTTGTAACAAAACACTGGCTGGCATTTCATTATATTTCATTTAAAATGTTTTGTAACCTTATGACACGACAAAACAATGTGTCATTTTTTTTGTAAGGTGCCCATCCCTACTTGATAGGGAGTGGTATCAGGAGACAGATATCTAGTCTTGTGTGCTCCCAGACACATCTGGTGGGGCCACTGTGAGATACAGGAAGCTGGACTAGATGGGCCTTTGGCCTGATCCAGCATGGCTCTTCTTATGTTCTTATGTTCATGAAGCTATGCATAGGATACCACTGCACAGAGGGCATTGAACTTTTCTAAAATATTTGCCTAAACAGCAAGGAGGAAGTGCTGCTTTTATAATTGTTGCAGATGTTTGAAGACGAACAGTGAGACAATACAATGCACAGAGTGCCTCCCCCTTTTTAGTTGATTTTAGGAAGTCTGCTAAAATTTTAATGTTTATTCTCAGGCAAGTGTTTTTGTTCTTGTTTGCTCTTAATACTGATGTTTGCAAGGCTCTAAAGTTTTAAAATAGTTCATAAATTTTGACTTTCAGTTGCCTAATTTGGCCAAAGGGTGATTCATCATTTTAAAATAAATTAAGATTCTTCAAGGTTTTCCTTATCATCTGAAGATGCTCTGTTGAAAACCAAGCTCTCAATATTCCATCAAGTTATTGTGCTTGAGATACATCTATGTGTTTGCAAATGAAAAGGTTAATCTGCACAAATAGAATTTGCCTCAGATCTAAGTGCCTGCAACAGAGTTGTCTGGGATGATAGAGATTATAACCCCAAGTAAAGTAGAAAGGGAGCAATTTTTGACTCCCATCAAAGGTTGTGAAACTCTAAAAACATTATCCAGTATAATCAAGTCTACTCTTAATGGGCACAGTTCTTATTACTGATAGGTCATTCCCTTCACCTGCTACTTGGCTGAAGATGTTGAGAAGTGAATGTGGGAGCTTCTGTGTGCAAAGCATGACAGACTATACTATGGATATTTTTTCCTTCCTTGGGAGACAAAGCACATCTAGCTTTCTCAACGTGGTGCCTGTAAATGAACCACTTCACTGCTGTGAAATGTCTAAAGTATCCATGCTCTTCCTTCACATATTACCTAATCTATTATGATGATAGGTATCTGGCAAGTTTATTTAAAAAGAGCACCTTTGACACACTGTTTATCAAGAAACCATCTCAACAACTGCTATCATAATCTGTGTTTTATATTCTCAACACTCACATTCCTGTGCTGTCTAAATATGGCCAGAAATCAGGATGTCAAAATTAAAATATATTGAAGCTTGCAACAGTGGAACTGTTTTCTTGGAAAAGGTCATTTGTCTTTTTCAAAACAAAGATAACTGCATAACATGTTTTCATGCAGTGAAGTGTCGCACTCAAATTTATGTCTCCCAAAGGTCGGGTATGATGTGAATGATTATTTGTTATACAGTAATGATTACAGACTGCAATAAAAATGGAAGCAGTTGTATACTAAATCTGTGGAAAGATACAGTAATTCCTGTATCAGCTATGAGCCTTAACGGCTTTATATAAAGAGATGAAGTGACTTGCTTGAGGTCACATTATAAATCAGTACAGGACTCAAAAGCAGAAAAACAGTGACCCTCTAAGTGTGTCACTGGCACAAGTTCCAGTGACACAAATGTACCCTCTGTCAGCAAATAGATCTTAGTGTCTGAGGCAAAGGATGCTTTCAGATTTTAGTGCTCCAGTTAAGATTTTTGTACGTTTTGGTTTTAGGCAGTTCCTTTAAAGTGGTGTTTCTCTTCCTTGGCTGAATTGGCTGAGTTTGTTCAACTGGAACAAACAGCTTTCCATTCCAAAAGTAAGCCAAGAGAGCTGAAGCATAAAATTGTTGTTTTAAACAATGCTGGCATATAATAAATGAAATTGTTATCTTCTAAAATCTCGTGGGAAGCAGTCTCAGGGAGTTGCCTTTGAAATGCTGATACATGTGGAACATGTTATTTTTTTAATGTGATGGATATAGACCCACTTTTCTCTTTGCCTCCTCACCATTCCATTAACACACTGATCCACCTGACTTTGGTTAAACTGGGTTGGTCCTGGTTAGTACTGGGATTGAAGGCTGTCTTCTCCTAAGGGTACCAGGTGTCTCCAGTTGAGACTAGGAAGAATCCTGGCTGAAACCACAGGGATCTGCTACCAGTCAGCATGGATAGTTCTGTGCCAGGTGGGCCAGTGGTCTTTTATAATATAAGGCCATGTTCTTATGTCACTTGAAATGGGGCATTTGGATACTAGTGATAAATTGATTAGTAAGGCAAAGATTATTGAAGCATAAAACAAATTCAAACAGATTTTTTTTATATAAAAACACACAGTTTTTAAAATTAGACCAGTGTGAGGAAGTTGAGAGACCACTCAGTAGAAAGCCTCCTCTTAGGCTGCCTGACAAAGACCTGCCCCAATGAAAAGACATTTGCCAAAGACCCAAGAAAGACCTTGCATACTTGGCCTGTACGAGGAATGCCTACTTGGCCTGCATGTTGAATGTCAGAGCTTTGCTTATCCTTGGGCCCTCTAGAGAGTCTGAACTTCTTCCCTAAAATAGATCTTACACACAGGATGATTGTATGTTTGTCATTCTCTGGCCTGTCTTTATGGATCCCCCTTCCCTGCAAATAATGGACTCTGATAGCTGTTGTTAGTTTTTCAGGCTGTTTGGCTCTTTTCTGGAAGTTTTTCTTCCTGACGTTTCACCAGACTCTGTGGCTAGCACATCTTTGCCCTCTGAATATGCCGGCCACAGAGTCTGGTGAAACATCAGGAAGAAAAACTTCCAGAACATGGCCAAACAGTCAAAAAATCTCACAAAAGCTATCAGATCCCGGCTGTGAAAACCTTTGAGAATACAATGGACTCTGAATTTGGGCCTATGGTCTAGCTCTAGATCCACTACTGGTTTGATTACAAGTCACTCATTCTTTCCTTAACCATAACCCACCAATAAAACCCTGGAATCTGGAGTGCTGCCACAGTGACATGCCATGGTAACTATTGTGGGCAGCTGAGTACACACAGTGTGCAACTTCAGGCTGAAACCTTGTCCAGTGGGTCATATTAAAGGCATGAAGCACAGGGATGAGCCCTGGGATGGGTCCATGGAGCCTGCATCCCAGGATATTCAGAGTAGCATCTCCACGGTGTTGAGCCACATAGTGGCTTGGCCTATGAGGGCCCAAATGAAATGAATGAGACTGGGACTCAGAGTAAACTCCTGTCACAATGTGGAGCCACATGGTGGCTGGGCCTATGAGGGCCACGTTGAATTGGAGGAGACCAGGAAGCATGGGCTGGGATGGGTTCAAGGAAGCCACATCCCACAGTGCTCTGGATGTGACCTTTGCCATTGGGTTGATCCACAGTGGTGGAGATGACTTGACCCAGTGGTCAGGCAAGTGATAAATTCACTAGGTAAAACTGACCTGAGGAATCTTAGAGACAGGTTTGCTCATGTTGGGATTAATGGGTTCAATATCTTGCAATGTTTCCTTTAGTTATAGGCACGGGACCTTTCAGACCGTAAAAAAATTTAGAGCCTGAAAGGGCGTAATTAGGGAAATGTTCAGCTATTAAGCATGGGTTAGGTTGGAGATTTAATTTAATTTCAAGGGGGGCTTTGGTCTGAGCTAAGGGACTCAGTGTGTGTGGGGGGGAGAATCATACTATGTAGCCCCCTTTCTGTGTTGGGTAGTGCAAGCGGAAAATGTAAGTCAGGTGAAATATATTGAATAATCCAGTATTTCCTTGTGAGCTGGTAGCCCTCAATATAAATTAGGAAATGGATTAGGAATGTTAGGAACATTAGATGTTATAAATAAATAGGTTCAAAGATTAGGAATGAGGGCTGCCCAGACCACAGATTTTGGGAGGATGCTGAACAGGTTGGCAGCACTCTTCTAATAATATTAGGAATCATTAACTGATCTGCTTGCACTATATTCAGGCCCCCTTGTTTAAGGGATGTTTAACAGTTGAATTGAGTGAATTTCATACCAATAAATTGTGGCCCAATTTTAATCCCACAAACATGCCTTGCCTCTTTATTTCCAGGCTGGGAGGGCAATTATATTCATTGTTTATACTCATTAATTTTTAACACTGATTTAAAAATTAATCTCTTAAATACAGTAGTAAAATGACAACTGAGGTTTGACTAATGATTGGTATTGTTTTAATTTGGTGGTTTTGAGGAGCAATTTCAATGTGTTGGCTATTTTTACTAATGTTTTATTGGTATTTTTAAAGCAAATTATTGAATTATTTAGAAGAGCAATGTAATGGATGGATTTAATAATCTTCAACAAAACAACAGATTGCTTACCAGATCAAAGTTAATGAATTAGCTTATTGCTAACATTGCCTTGCTGGCTGGATAGTCCAGTGACTTAGGTCCCTGGATGATTCCCCACTGTGGTTCCTAGGGAAATAGCTGCCCCGTGTAGTCATGGGCAAGATATAAAGCTGTACAGTCCCAGGTCACTCCCAGAAGAAGGGCATAGTAACATTTACTAGCTGGGTGAAACATTTTTAAAAATCTAATGTGTATCAAACAAATTAACTTTGCAGAAGAGGACAATCTGGAGAGTAGTCCCACCAGAAAAATGTACCATATAGCCCCCTTTCCTATATGTTGCTACTGTCATCCTCCCTGCCTCCCATGCAGCAGTAATTACAGTAAATTACACAAGATGTTGCTGCATGCCCCATATAAAATATGATGTGTAGTTTGACCACCAATTTCATATAAATGGGACAGGGGACTTCTCAGTGTATGAGACACTCAGAGGATGAATGATTAATCTACCAGTGTGTACAGCAGGTTTTTTTTTATTCTAATGCTGTCTTTTTCACCTTTTCCTTGCAGGCAGCCTTGCGTCGACTAGCTGTGATGAGTCCTGATGGACTTCAAGAGTCTGACTTCCAGCAGTTGATAAAGCCCAGACTTGTGGATTCCTTTTTGCTTTGTACCAACATGGAGGAAAGCTTTGTATAAATAAAAGCCATTAACACAAAGAAAGCAATTAATACTGTGCAGTTACAGTATTATTTATGACTAATTTATTTTAAGAGCACAACGTTGAACATTGAAAACCTAGCACCTCCCAATAGAGTTCCAGCAAAATCTACTGAATGATTTGAATCCTGGGTTACAGAGGAGAGATGGGTGTGTGTTTATGGAGGCAAATGTGTATGACCAAAGAATCCCTTAAATCAATAATGTGTAGTGGGTATCATTTATGATTTTATAGATTGTGATCTTACTGCTAATAATCTGCATTGCTCTTTTAAAGGCAAAAACATTTACAAGAACACCTGTCAGCCATTTTGTAATAAAATGAAAAATAGCCTTAGGAACATAAGAATGTAAAAAAAGTGCTGGATAAAAGTTTTTTTTCAGAGCTTGGGAGATTACTTTAAACAGGAATGAATTAGCAGCTGCAGCTTGGGTTTTCCAGCTGCCTGATAAAACTCCTGTAACTATTCTCCACCAACACCATACCACTCCCTATCCCTCCTGTCAATCACTACTCTACTTGTTCTTCACTTTCCTTCAACCTCATAGCCATCTCCCTTCCCCCTCTCTTGACGTTCTCTGTCTGCCTGTAGACTGTGAGTGAACAGCAGCACCAGCACCAGCTGTAAGCAAGCAGTACGGCCTTCCAAAGAAGGGACATAGATAACCTCCAAGGGGACTATGTGCAGAGAGACTGCTTGTGTATGGTATCTCTGGAGAGCAAGACTCTCCTAAATAACAGAGAAGATGACAATAATGACTCTCCTTGCATGCATTGCCCAGCATCCTTGCATGTTGCTGGACTTGCCACTGCAGGAGTGCCAGATGGGCTCTGAAGGCTTGTGCCTCCTTGGGACCCTTCTGGGCAGTCTGGGCCAGTGGGTGGACTCCCTTTCCCTGGGGGGGCATGTAGCCCTTCTGAAACTTTTCTTCCACTGATGCAGGGGGGGGAGTGGAATGTAGAGTGTGGGCAAGAAGACCTGCCTCTGCACCTGGCAGAAGTGCAGTGGCCTCCTTCCTGGTTTTGCCCAGATCCTGCTTCCTGGAGAGGCTGGATGGGGCTAGAAAGGGGCTATACTGAGGAAGAGGAGACACCCTCACCTTCTCTTCCTAAGAGCCGCTTGATGGGGAAGAGCATGGCTGGAGGGCAGGATCCATCCTTTTCAGAAGGTCCCTTGGGGGGCAGGGTGCCAAAACTGACTTTGTTCCCAGGCACTGAAAACCCAAGCAACACCTCTGCCACTATGTGTGACTCATGGAGCATAATGGGAGGCACCTCTGCCCAGAATTATAGGCTTTCTCCCCAAGACCAATCACACACCATGGTTGCCATATAGAGGTGGGCACGAAACAGAAAAACGATAGTTCGGTTCGTTCTGTTTCGCCCCCCCTTGGTTTGGTTTGGTTTTTGGTTTGTATGAATTTTTAAAACAAAAATTCATATGAATCGAAACAAGCCGAACTGGTTCGGCTTACCTGGATGGCAGAAGCGGTGACGATCCCAGTGGTGGCCCGGAAGGCCCAGCAGTTCCTCACCGCCACCTTCGACCCCGACCCGGATGTCAAGTAAGAGATGCCGGTGGGGTGGGGAAATGAAAAACGAATTGAACAAAACAAATTTCTGTTTTGTTTCATTTTGTTTTCCTTAGAGAGGGCTGTTTGTTATTTGTTTCATTACCTAACAAAATGAATAACAAATAACAAAATGATTTTTATTCATTTCATGCCTATCTTTATTGCCATATCATTGCTCAGCTATTTGATGGTTCTACCACATCAGTCTATTACTTCTTTTACAAGTAATTATCCAAGTTTTGCTTTACATAGTTCAACATTCTCCTTCCCAGACTGGCTAACCTGATTAATAAAGGAGAAGAGACTCCATTATATCATCGCCATACTTTATTTGTTTTCCCTTCAAATGGTGCATGATGCATGTTTATCCTTGTCAGTAGCAAGTGGTGGAGAATGAGATGTGGTGGTTGGTAATAGCAGCAGAAAAACCACCAGGCAGAAATGTTAGCCTTTGCACTGCTCCTTCATTCAAAACTGCCTCCTCCTGAATCTCTCTTCTGTTCTGTTTTTAAAGAGACATTTATGAGCAATGCAGAAGTGCTGAAAGAATGATGCAGTAAGACCACAGATAATCACCATGATGTCTGTCTCAGCGTTTAGATGGGGATAAATTTCTCTCTGATTAACATGTCCATGTAAAATGTTTACCTTTTCAAAGAAGAAGAAAATAAATTAACAACTTTATGGAATTACAGTGTTAGTTAATTTCTCAAAATATTTTAATGTTAACAATCAGAAGAGTGAGCAAAAATGTATCTTCGGTAACTTATGGAGTCAGACCAGTTTGTTTAATAACATAATGTAATAGAAAACAAATATTATCACTATATCAGTATATCCAGAGTTGCCTTAGCAAATGAGGCCCTTGCTGTAAATTATCTCGAAGGTTTGACTCAAGCATTTGTAGTGATGACCAGATGCTGGTGACAATGACTGGCATTAGTGAGAGAAAATCAGTTCCCTCTGATGCCTGTTAAAGCCCTGCTGATTTCCATGGACCTGTGGGTCTAGTTCAGTTAAGAGTTCAAGAGTTCAAACCCAATGAATTGAATGCCATTGAGATCAATGGGATTTAAGCATAAATAATTGAGAGCACCAATGCAGGTGAAGTGTGCTGAAGGGTCAGTGGCCAAGAGCCAGGCAGCTGGTCCTGTTCTTGTTTTCTGAGCAGCATCCTTGCCAGAAACATTCTCATATCAATGATTTCCTGTCAGGTTATTGGAAACATTTTAACTATATATTTAATCATTGGACAAATCTGGCCTGAAACAGCCAGCAAGATAGAGAGGGTTCCTTTGCACACTTTAGGATTTCGGAATACTAATGAAGTTGTGAATGGTAACATCACATTTAATATGAAGTAATTGGAGCTGTTAAATCTTTGCTGTCACTGCTCTTATTTGTATCACCAGTATTAATATTTATATTTTGTCTCCAATATTATTAAAGATTATTTGCATTTAAAGCCAGAACATAAAATTCATTTAGCTTTAACGTACTGTTCATCAGTCCATGCTGTAGTTTTTGTCTTCTGACTCAATTAGCAATATACTGTATAGTAGTTTTACCTACAGTATTATATTACATTTAAGTGGTGTCAAATCTGAACTGACTTAAAGAGACCCTTACTTTCGAAGGTAAGTAAGGAATGATTAGTTGCACATTCCCAGTGATCTTCCATTGCCGAGTGGAGATTCAAATACCGCTGTCCTGAATCATGGTCCATTACCCTATCTATTACACCACCTTGAGTATCTCAAATCTTTCCCTATTTCATTTTTCATTTTTGTAGATTAGAACAACAACAACAATTCAATGGTACTCCCCCTTGTGGGTGAGATTATAAGAATTATGAACTCAAAAAACCTTTTGTGCAAAGAAAACAGGTTTTTCAGTTTGTGTGTGACTGTGCACACATGCTCAGGATGATAAAAACAAAGTGTTGATTTTTTCCCCTGCCATAATAATAATTTTGTGTGGTCAAGTCAATTCTGATTTAGGGTGATGACCCTTCAGGGTTTTCCAGGTGGAGAATACTCAGAAACAGTTTACTGTTCCCTTCATCTGGGGGCACCTTGTAACTCTGCAGCTTGCTCTTGACTACACAGGCTGGCTGTACTCATAGAAGGCACAGTGGGGACTTGAACTCCCAACCATACCTAAACCAATGAGCTATCTGGTTGGAGCTGACTCGATGGCTTGACAATATTCTTATCTTGCTGTCATGCAGGAGTGAAAAGCCCTCACAGCAACTGCCTATTTTATAAGTGGGGCGATTCAATGAGAAAATGTCTGAGCATGGTGATGTGGGGAAGTCCATGAAGCCAGGCTGAAATAAGAAAGGTTTAATTAGGCCTCAAGGCCTAAAGTTCCCAATCCCTGTTTTAGGGTAAAGTTCAGCAGTGCGGATGGTCTAGGAACCCATGCAGAGCTGCATCTATAAGTGTTTTGGGGTGCACACGTTATGGAAATCTGATACGTCTCAGACTAGAGATGGGCATAAAATGGAAAAAATGTGTTTCATTTTGTTTCATTTTGTTCCCCCGTGATTCATTTTGTTTTGTTAGAATTTTTTTAAATTGTACAAAATGAAACAGTAATGAATTGATTCATTACTGTATAAAACGGGGCCCCTGGGTTCTAGAGGCACCACATTTGGTGCCTCTAGGACTCAAAGGACACATTTTATAGAGTAAAAAATCAGTTCATTACTGTTTCGTTTCGTACATTTTTTAAAAAAATGCCACTAGGACCCATGGGATCCTTTTTACAGTAAAACAAATCAGTTCATTTTAAATATAACCCCCCCGCTGTTTTGTTTCGTAACTAATGAAACACTGCTTCCCCGTTTTGTTTCATTTTGTTTCATTTCGTTAGCTAACAAAATGACACTACAGTGTTTCATTTTTCATTTTGTGCCCATCCCTCAGACTCAGAAAGTCAAATGTTTCCTGGCTCACTATGTTAGAACTTTTTAATTTTTTTGTAATATAAAGTATTTGCTGTGAAAGGGCTCATGTCTCGCTCATGGGAAATTCTATTAAATAAGGCAAGAACAAGAAACTGATCACATGCAGATCAGAAATAATACAATTAATGACAACATGTGGAAATCATGTTTTGAAATGAAAGTGATCTGAATTGCATTGACTTGGAAAAACATCATTGTCAGGTACAGCTGAGATGGTTGAGATGGTCAGAATTAAATTTTATGGCTGATTTTATTAGAGTGGGTTTTCCCCCCCATTAAAAATGAAGTAAACTTAATAGAATTGTACCCTAATATTGATTCAGTCTATAATTATATAAAATCTGGCATAGATTTGCACAGATCCCGACATCCAAGTGGAGAGGCTGTAGCAAATTATAAGAGTTCTTGCTTTGTCCTGCATCATAATAGCTCCTTACAAAATATAACCTTACAAAATATACATCTTTACTGATTTTCAAATATTGTAAGGATATTTACACATTGCCCTTTCCCCAAACCATAAGCATTCATTGTAATTAGTAATTTTATGTTATGCAACCTCAAATGTGAATTGACTTGTAACAACCTGAATAGTAATTTTCCAGGTATGTGAGACATTAGGAACTCCACCTACCCCACCCCATGAGTTTCTATGTCCAAGTGAGGATTTGAACTGAGGTCTTCTGGATCTTAGCCCATCATTCTAGCCACTACACTATACTGGGTATCCTGTAATGAAGAAGATGGAGAATTGTGGGCAACTGATAAAAAGAATATGAATTAACCAGGACAGAGTTCAAATCCAATCTCTCTATGATGGCTGCAGAAAGTAAACCACATTTGACACCTCTCTGATAGGGAGGAGGGGGAATCAGCCACAGCAAAAAGCCCCTGGTGCAACTGGATGGGCAAACAGCTCCAGCTGTTGCTTCCTCCACTGAGTGCAAAAACAACAAACAAACAAACAAACAAACAAACAAACAAACAAAAACCCAGCCCTCCTATGAACACAGGAAATATGGATTAGACAGGCTGTTTTCCCAGTTGGGTTTCATTTGGATTGGTCAGTAAAATATTTTATTGATTTATCATTTATTTATTCTATCATATCAAAATATCTCACTGAAGGGAGGAAACAATAAAACAACATTAAGCAATTTATAAGAGGTGAAAACAGCTTACAATTACTGGAAACGAATTAAACTGAATCAAAGCAAGGTGAAACAATTCAATGAATTTAGATGAAAGCACACAATGTTCAGTTTATTGGAACACCACAAGTCAGTTTGTCCTTAAAATCTTTGTTGAAAAGTCACACGAGACCAGCTTCAGTGTCAACCAGAACTCCAGGGGAAAGAGACGGGAGTGCTAAAACAAGGAAGACCCTTTTCAATGTCTCTGGGTGGTGAACTTCTCCCAAGGATGGGACAAATATTAAGGCCTCTGCTGCAGATCTCAGTGGTCAGGCAGCTGCCTTCATGTCCCAAGATATGACAGCCTGATAGCAATGGCGTTGCTGCCAATAGTTGGATCATTGTGGAAAATATAGGGGAGATCCTCCATGCTGCTCTCCAATGGTTCCCCTCAGGATTGCCCTGTTTTTCCAGACTCAGCTCACCTTCAGTACTATAACTGTATAAAATGCTGCTGAGCACTGCTTGGGTGATAAAATAATTCTACATATATGCACTTAGATGTCATCCCCACGGAGCTCAGGGGACTTCCTCTCAGTAAGTAACAGAAGTTTTGAAGGTGACAAATGATATCATGAGAGCTACCTGTTGCCTTTTCCACTTGCTGCTTATCGTCTCCACATCCAGAGTTCTGATAACATTTTTGTTGAATTTCTGTCGCTGTAGGGCAGGAAGTTACTCAACTCCAAGTCCCTGTCATCTTTTCTGGAGGCTCACAGGGAAGAAGAAATGTAATGGTGTTAATGCTGCTGCCGTTTTTAGTTGTTTCCTTCAAAATATTTAGTCTGGAACTTCAATTCAACATCCCAAAGCTTTTAGTTGTGCATATACAGGAACCTGAGATAATCCACCAGCTCTACCAAGCTGACAAATCTGAGGCAACTCTTTTTAGAATGCAATTAATATTCCCACAGATGTTCAAATTATTTTCCTCAGGCCGACGTCCATCTCCAAGAAGAAAACTTACAGGCCAATGAGACAGCATGTAGAAGTCAATGTCCTTTTAAGTAATACAGTCAAAGAAATCTATGAACTTCAAGAAATGCACAATGAATACCTGGTCTGAATTCTTCTACGTGCCAAAGGAGTCGTGTGGTTATTGTGAATTTCGATTGAAGCAATATTGCCCACCGGACACGGAGTTATTTGGACAAGGAGTTGTTTTGGTTTGTTCTCTTGAACAGACAGTTGATAGGGGAGGACTTTGTCCTAAATGCCCTGTAGATCTCTGAACTTTTTCCAGAAATTTGAGAAGTGCTGCCTTTTCTCTGTCCACCTCGTAACAGCTGAGATGCGCAGCTTTTTGGAGCATTTTCACCTTTTCAGCATATCTCTTCTCCTCCCCTCGATTGACTGCCCTTGCCCATTTCAGAGCCGTTGTGTCTTCAACCTTTGTAAGAGACATCTTTTTTACTTTCTGTTTATTCATAGTAGATATTCTTCTTCAAGATCGCAATGCAACACTAGGGTCAAACGAGGAGTTATTGGCTTGGCTTCTTTCAGGCAGACAGACTTAATAGCTTCTCCTTTCTTTCTTTTATTAAAAAAAACCCTGTATTGCTTGCATGTTTCTGAAAGCCTTAAGGTTAATAATTAAGCAATTTTCTCAGGGCTGACTGCTCATATTGTTTCCCTGCTGTGCCATCCCTTTAGTTGTTTGATAAATTGCCTGGAGAGTTCAGGGGGAAACAATCTTTAATTTTGTACCTGCCTTTGAAAATAATTTTTAATTTAAAGTCACTCAGGCAGAAGCTCACTTCTTGAAGAAGAGGGGTTTATTATTATTATTCAGGAATTTTGGATCAAGGTGATTACTATATGAATAACTTTGTATTTGCTTCTTTCTATTTCATTTCATTTTTAGTCTTGTTTATTATTTTTCCCCACAGAAACATATACAGTACTTTCAAACATTCTATCTCTCCTGAAAGGCCAATGAAACATCAATTGGGGTCAAGCCTGAATTTGCTATATGGGGTTAAGGTCATTTCACCTCAGAAATAACCATATCTGCTCTGAACAGCCCAGGTCAGCTCAAGATTTGGAGTTTATCTTAATCTGATGCACACTCCTACTCAAATTATTTATATGTAACACAGATGAATGACTTATTTTTTAAGAATTAAAAACAGAAGCCTTGATTCAGTGTTCAGTGTAAATGCTCATATAATTAGAATTATCGCAACATTTGGGAAAACTCAGCTTTTGCCTTCTACATACACAGCAATTTTAAAAAATTAACGTTCCTCAGTTATCAACTTAGAGGGCAGTGCTGACATCTACTGGAAACATAAGGTGTTTCACTTTACAGCTCACCATGTACTTTTTGCCTGACATGCCAAATTAAACCATTGATGCATTCTTTTTTCTACAAATGTTTATTATTTGAAATAGACCCTTTGTCCTATGTGTTACATTATTGCACTTTGAAAATTTTCTTGAGATGGCTAAAATCCACTAAAATGGCCTGGATTTGTTAAAGTCACATAGTTGTGTGTACCCATCTGTTCATATGTACGTAAGTGCATGCGGGAGCAAAATCAACTGGTTACCCTATGGAGATGGAATAGGGCTTTTTATTGTAGTGGGTCTTCTTATAAGCCACAGGGATGCCTTTGTTGCATATTCCTTGCTACTCATCACATATTGTAGTGCTTGAGCTAATACAGTGGACTATCTTTACACTTCAGTTATGTTCACAGCCAGGAGACAGAGGGTTGCCCCCCACCGAGAGTGAGGCAAGGCAAGTTGCAAGGTGAAGCACTTTGAGAAGGATGGATTGCTAATTTTTCCTTTGCCTACCCTGCCTGAGGTGATGAGAAAACGACCACACTTGGGCCCAGACACCTGCACCAGCCCTTCACAATCCAGTGTTCTCCATATATCATGGACCAGAATTTCTATCATCACATGCCATTGGCCTTGCTGGCTGTGGCTGATGGGACAGGTAGTTCAAAATATCTGGAAAGTATCCAGTAAAAGAAGCACACTTAAGTCTGTGGATGGGGCAGAGCAGAGAGGAAGGCCTTCCCCCTTTTAGAGTAGACAGCAATGACCTCCACACAGTGGCACTGGCAAGTCATTCTCATCCAATGATTTGAATTGTAGTGGAATTGCCTGCAAGAGGAATCAACTTTTCAGATTTGTAGAAAGATTGCACTGCCTTAGTGACCTCAGATTATGTTTACAGGGTTGTGATCCTTTAAAGGGATGTTAGCAGGTGTTTGGGTCTGAGTCCCAAATCCAAGTCCAAGTCATTGGCACCAAGGCCCAAGCTCCAAGTTTGAGTCCGTATTAAAAACAAGCTTCCCCCAGAAAAGCAAGCAAGTAAGCAAACAAACAACAGGTGGGTTGGGGTGGGTTCTGAGTCACAAGTTGAGTCTGAGTCACTGAGAAAAAACCCCAGAGTTCATTCATTCATTCATTCACTCACTCACTCACTCACTCACAGAGCACAAAACAAAAGAAATGAAGAATTTTATGAGTCTCCTATTAAATTCCCTTCCAACCTCTTTAGGGCCTATAATAATAAATATTCCTTGGCCTTAAACAGAGTAGTATTTCTGTCTGATTTTATGGAAAGGGACAGCCACAATATACAGTGGACTCTTGTATAACAAACAGTTTGGATAACATAAAAGCTGTACAACATAAAAAATTCTGGAGATAGGGGAAGTTTGCTTAACATAATCGCCTATGGGGAGAATCCATACAACATAAAAATGGGATTACTCCATTTTCAATGCATTCCTATGGGAATTTGTATAAAGGAAAATTTGCTTAACATAATTTCATTTGGAATGAAGTAATTCCTTTATACAAGGTACCACTTTGTATGTCCCCTCACTAGAAAAAAACAACACCTATGACCTTGATTTTCCCCCTCCTGCACCAGGGATAACAGGGTTAAGTCCTCCACCAAGGACTTACATGGACTCAGCAAGCAGGGTAATAGGCTTAATGGGTTTTTATTGAGATGCTCAGCAGGTCACACAAGTTCTCCTCCCTGATCCCTTCCATGTTTCCCAGTGTTTCTTTGTCCTGTGTTGTGGTTTGGCTCACCAAACCCAAGGTCTTAGCAATCCACAGCAGGGACTGAGTTGAAGTCATTAGTTACAGGGACCAGAACTTCCTCCATGGTGGGTGATGTGCCATGCAGATGTTGACCCTTCAGCTGCAACTGCTGCTCCTCTTTTCCCAGCCACCTGCACCATCCACTGGTGTTGTTTACATCAAATCTGGCATGTCGTCCTAGTGATGATGGGGTGTTCCTGCTGCAGTGCAGAGGGACTTCCTGGCTGGGTCTGGCACAGCAGGGAGTGATGCCCAGCTCACAAGCTTTGGGTGGTGGTTTACTAGGCACCCACCCAGGCATTGCGGAACACATCTGACTCTTCCTTCCCTAGAGTTCAGAAGACTGTCACCTGCTTTTCCAGTGCCTCCAACCAGTCCTTTTCTTCCTCTTCCAGGTAGTCCCAACTCTTCTCTTTTGTCCACCAGTTTCCTTAGTGCCCTTTGCCTGGGCTAATGGTTCCCCTCTGCCTCCTATTTCTTGTCCCTTTGTGGATGTCTCTTTCTTTGGTCTGCCCTGGACATGAGGTCTGGGGAAAGTCCCCTGATGGGCTTTCAAATAACCAAAGAAAACAACAGCTTCAATAACAAGAAAAAGAAAAAGATCACTTAAAGCAAGATCAGAAAATGAGCCAAGATACGTGCTATTTTTTTAACTACTGTACCCAATGTAGCACTTCTAAAAATGTGCTATACATGTATTTCCTGACCTATGCATACTGGCTAAGGGACTTATTAGTTCCCCTGGATTTTTCAGCAGCATGTGATAATATTGTCTATGGTATCCAGTTTGATAGCGTGGCTAGTGTATTGCCTTCCGACACAAAATAGAGTCAAGACATGGTAATGGGTTTTAACTGGGTCACACTTTATTAACTCATAACGCAGAATATCATAACCATAACTCTAAGATGGGCCTTGTATACTGCATCTTGTTGGTTGGAACCCTGGGGTTGCCCAGGACCCCTCCAACCAGGTAGCTTAGGGCCAGTAAATTTGCATACTACCCCGGGCCCTACAGCCTCAATATTGGTTGCTAAGGCCCAGAGAGGCCTCCCTGCGCATCCTCCCCCAAAGTTGTAATCTCGCGATCTGCAGCGTCTTGAAGTTGGATGAGCTAGGTACAGATGTTTCCATTTCTGACTCACCAGATGCCGTTGCACTTCTTCCTACAGCCAGTGAGACCAATTTAAAGGGAACTTTAACCTGCCACCAAGCACCAGTGTGGGATACATGAAAAATCCCCACTCTCAATGAGCCAATCCTGAGAACGGGTCAAAAATTCCTATCCGTCCCCACAAGGTGACCAGTTAGACTCATACTAGTACTGAAAACAGCAGTGGGTGGGTGGGTCGGGAATGCTTGAGCAGCAAAGGCCCGAACCCGGGGGGAGGAGCCCTGTCATATACCATCCTCCTCCCTCTTCCCTTACTGGATGCACTCTTCGCATCCCTGTTTCACGCTCATTCACATGAGAGCGCAAACTGGCCCCGCCCACCAGAGTTCCCCAGCTATTGATCTGACCCTTGCCCTCCAACACGAAACAAAGAGTCAAGACATGGTAATGGGTTTTAACTGGGCCACACTTTATTAAACCATAACACAGAATATCATAACCATAACTCTAAGAGGGGCCTGGCATAGTGCATCTTTTTGGTTGGAACCCCAGGGTCTCCCGGGACCCCTTCAACAAGGTAGCTTAGGGCACGTCACTACCCCCTGGTGGCACAGTCTGTGAGAAAGCACCCCCAGGGCCCTCGAATTTGTGTACCAGCCCCAGGGCCAGTAAATTTGCATACCACCCCGGGCCCTGCAGCCTCACTATTAGAGATGGGCACGAAATGAACCTTTAGTTCGTTTTGTTATTCGTTATTCATTTTGTTACCTAACAAAATGAATAACAAACCCCAGAGTGAATTTAGAACAAACAGAACTGAACCGGGGGGAAAATGGTTTGGTTTGGTTCAGTTCAGTTCATTAATGGCAGTGCCGAAGATGTCTCCTACCTGGTGCTGGTCTTCCTGGTCCAGTCTTCCTGGCTGCAGGGAAGAGCCAACCGCCCGCACCACAGCTGTAGCATGGGCCATGTGGTCGGAAGTCAATAAAATAAAATAAAATAAAATAAAATAAAATAAAAAATAAAATAACAAAGGAGTGTCGACCCGGTCCCAGGGGTGGCCGGTTCTGCACCCTAAAATAAAGGGGGAAATAAAATAAAACCAGCACAGACTGGGCCCCAGGGGCCGTACAGTCGGCGCTTGAAATAAAAACAAACAAACAAACAAAAACAGTTCTGCGCTACAGCTGTAGTGCGGGCCAGGATCCCGGAAGTAAAAAAAAAAGAGGTGGTGGTGGTACTGTCTACTGCTGCCCCGCCCAGTCGCGGCCAGGGCTCCGGAGGTGGAAGTGCGACGGTCTACCACCATCCGGCCCAGTTGCGGCCAGTGATCTGAAGGTGGCGGGACGGTATACCGCCATCCAGCCCAGTTGTGGACAGGGCTCTGGAGGTGGTGGTGGGACGGTATACCGCCATCCAGCCCAGTCGCAGCCAGGGCTCCAGAGGTGGTGGTGGGATGGTCTACCACCATCCGACTCAGTCACGGCCAGGGCTCTGGAGGTGGCGGTAGGATGGTCTACCGCCATCCGGCCCAGTCGCGGCCAGGGCTCCAGAGGTGGTGGTGAGACTGTCTACCGCCATCCAGCCCGGCTGTGGTCAGAGCTCCTGAGGCAGTGGTGGGACAGTCTACCGCCGCCGACTCAGTTCAGGTTTGCACAATTTTTTTAAAAAAATTCATAAGAACCCAAACCCGAACCGAACCGAGGCTGGGCCTGAACCAGATGAACCCGAACCATGGGTTTTCTGGTTTGTATCCACCTCTACTCACTATTGGTTGCTGCAAGCCCAGAGAGGCCTCCCTGCGCATCCTGCCACCAACGTTGTAATCTCACAATCTGCAGCATCTTGAGGTTGGATCGGCTAGGTACAGATGTTTCCATTTCTGACTCACCAGATGCTTTTTGCTATGGTCCATGCCATCCATTCAGGCATGACACCTCTGCCTCCACACCTCTCCGAATATCATTCAAGAAGATTTCCATGCCTTTGTCCAATAGGTGCACCCTGTCAGCTCTATACAGCTCCACCCGCTGTACACTGAAACATGGGTGTCCCACACCAAACCGAAATGCTCTACACACTTCTCTGTTAACTACCCTCCTGGAGCAGTTCAACTGCCTAGGGCCGTTACTTCACGAAGTACTTCGCTTCGCAGCGGGACTGCCTTCGCTTTGAATGCGAAGCTGGTCACGTGCTCTCCCTTCGCCCCCACCCCTCTTTCTCTGTCCTCACCATGCGAAATTTTAGGATTGAATCCATTACTACCTCACGTGCTCCCTTCGCATTCGGAAGCTTACTTGCAACGTCCGGTTTCTGCTTTCTTTTATTTTTTTAAAAAAATTACCACGGCGTATCGATGCATCAATACCCGGCTGTCATTTGCGGTCAGAGGCGCACAAGCCAGCGGTCAAGCCCGGCGCTCAAAGGCCCCTGTGGTTGTCCCGGCGCTCAAAGGCCCCTGCGGTTGTCCCGAGGACTTGTGGGCGGCCATCGTGTTTCCCTGAAGCAGAGCAGCTGGGTTGGTTTTTTTTTTGACTGCGTTCTTGTGTTCTGCGATGCGTGCGCTTATTCTCCTGTTTGTCTGTCCGATGTATGTGGCTGGACAGACTTTGCATGGTATTTCGTAGACTCCTTGGTTTTCTAGTTCAATCTTGTCTTTGGGGTTTCTTAAAATGTTGGCTATTTTTTGGTCGGTGCAAATGGCTGTCTTGATATTGTGTTTGTGGAGAATTTTGCTGATTTTGTCTGTGGTGCCTTTGATGTAAGGGAGGAGGGCGGTGCCGTTGTTCTCTTCTGTTTCTTGGTTCTTGGGGGGTGTTTCCTTTTGGATTAGTTTGGTGATGGTGTTTTTTTGGAATCCGTTCGCAATTAAAACATTCGAGAGAGTGTGTAATTCAGTTTTTAGGTGGTCTTTGTCAGCGAGGCGTTTGGTTCTGGAGATGAGGGTTTTTGCTACGGAGTTGATCTGTGCAGGGTGGTGGTGTGATTGTGCATTTAAGTAGCGGTTTGTATGTGTTTTTTTCTGGTAGATGGTATGTCCTAAGGAGCCGTCGGGTTTTTTGTAGATTAGGACGTCCAGGAAGGGAAGTTGGTTGTTGGCTTCTACTTCCATAGTGAATTGTATTTTGGGGTGTAGGCTGTTGAGATGTGTGAGGAAGTTGTTCAGTTTATCTTTCCCGTGTGGCCAGATAACAAAGGTGTCGTCAACATATCTGAGCCAGAGTTTGGGTTTATGTTCGGACTTCTGTAACGCGTTGGTTTCAAAGTGTTCCATATATAGGTTTGCGATGACCGGTGAGAGGGGTGATCCCATGGGTGCTCCTTCTATCTGTTTGTATCTTTGTCCATTGTGGATGAAGTATGTGTTGGTTAGGCAGTGGTTGGTCAGATCTAGGATGTGCTTGGGGGGGTTGTATTTGTTGTGGATAGCTGTCAAGGCTTCTTGAATGGGCACTTGTGTGAAGAGCGAAACCACATCGAAGCTCACGAGTAGGTCATTGGGTTGTAGGTCTTGTTTCTTTAGAATTTCTATGAAGTGGAAAACGAGTTTTGTACGTATGAAGTGATGGATTCTGCATAGGGCTGGAGTTGTTTGGCAAGAAATTTGGCGAGGTTTTGTAGAGGTGAGCCTATGGAGCTGACTATGGGTCTGAGAGGTGTTCCTTCTTTGTGAATCTTGGGAGGCCGTAGAGCTTGGGGCATCTGGATGATTTCTCTCTGGGGATGATGCTTGGCTTGATTTCTTCACTTAAGGGAGAGGCTTTTATTTTGGCTTTGGTGGTTTTTTCCTGGTAGGTGGTGGGGTCTGTGTTCAAAGGTATGTAAGCAGGGTCTTGTAGTAGGTTGGATAGTTTGGCTTGGTAGTCGGATGTGTTCATCACCACTGTGGCATTGCCTTTGTCTGCTGGGAGAATGATTATGTTGTTGTCTTTCCTCAGGTTGGAGAGGGCTTTTGTTCTTCTTTGTGTAAATTGCTTCTGGGTGGTTTGCTGGAGCAGAGGACATTGGTGACTTCGAGTCTGATTTTGTTGGCTTCATCTGGGTTGATTTTGGTTAGGCTGGCTTCCACTCCGCATATGATGTTTTCGGTGGGGATGTGTCTGGGGGCGACTGCAAAGTTGAATCCTTTGGAAAGGACTTTGGTCTCTGCGATGGTGAGTGTCCTGTCTGATATGTTGTGAACTGTTTGTTTCATGGGCTGTTGTGGGGGTGGGCTTCTGGCGTTTTCCAGTTTGTGGAGTTTGTTGGTGTGTGTGTCTGTCTTGTGGGAGGTCTCTGTTTCAGCTCTCCAGGCGGCGAGTTGCTTGGATTTGTTCCAGAGTGTTGGGTGGATTTTGTTGCTGAGTTTGAGGTGGAGAGTGAGTAGGTCTCTGTTGGTTTGATCTAGTAGGTATCTTTTCCTGTGTAGTTCGCTTCTGATTAGGGCTAGTTCTGTTCTTTTCAGGATCCTTTCGCTGGATGGGGTTTTGAGTGGAATTTCAGTTGGAAGCTTGTGGGGATCACATTTTTGTCTCGGCAGTTGCGTAGGAATGCAATGTCACATAAGATGGTGGCTCTTCGGACTTCTAGTTTCTCGTAGGTTCTGGTCAGCTGGAAGGTTTCCTCCCGTAGAGGTCGGATATTTGTTTTCGTAGATTTTCACGGGTATAGGTATGCATGTTAGGGTGGATTCGGGTTTCTTCCCGTGTAGAAATCTGGTTGTTTTGGCGACGTTTCGACGAGGTCTCACTCGTCATCTTCAGGCTGGTGTTCTGGCTTCTTTCTTCTTGAAGCAAAGCGTGATCTCAGTTGAAGTCCTTCTATAAATACTGCTGGGGGTGTGGTTTGCTTGCTCTGTTGCTGATTGTAGGTTCCTTTGTTCCTTTGTTCTTTTGTGATCTGCTGTGTGGCTGAGGCGATCGTTAAGGGATTAACTGCTGGTGACTGTTTAGATGGCTGTTTAGATGCTGGTGGGTTAGATGGCTGGTGGGTTCTGGCAGTATCCTGGGCTTTGGTGGAGTGGGGTCCTGTGTCTTGTGAATTCATTTTGGTCTGGCTACGTGTCTGTGGTCTCCCAATGTTTTTTTGGGTGTGTGAGTGTGCTCCATGTGGTGACTGGAGTGGGGTGCCGCAGTAGATGGTGCAGCCGTGGTTTTGTTATTGGATGGTGGTTTCGTTTCATCTGTGGGAAGGGTCTGGGTTTGTGTTTGGTGTGGATGGAAGGTGGTGGCATCTTGTGTCCTTTTGGACCTGGTGTCAGTCTTTGTGACAGAGGCTCGTCTGTTGACCAGGGCTAGTTTCCAGATGTCAGGCAAGCGGGAGGTGTCATCACGTTTATTCATGTTGTTTGGGTGTTTCTCTATTTCAATGGCTTCCATGATTATTCGACTGTTGAAGTGTTCAGTTTTGGAGATGAGTTTGGTTCTTTCAAAGTCAATTTCATGACCTGTTGTTTTTATGTGCTGGAAGAGAGAGGAAGATTTTTCTTCTTTTTGACTGCGTTCTTGTGTTCTGCGATGCGTGCGCTTATTCTCCTGTTTGTCTGTCCGATGTATGTGGCTGGACAGACTTTGCATGGTATTTCGTAGACTCCTTGGTTTTCTAGCTCAATCTTGTCTTTGGGGTTTCTTAAAATGTTGGCTATTTTTTGGTCGGTGCAAAAGGCTGTCTTGATATTGTGTTTGTGGAGAATTTTGCTGATTTTGTCTGTGGTGCCTTTGATGTAAGGGAGGAGGGCGGTGCCGTTGTTCTCTTCTGTTTCTTGGTTCTTGGGGGTGTTTCCTTTTGGATTAGTTTGGTGATGGTGTTTTTTTGGAATCCGTTCGCAATTAAAACATTCGAGAGAGTGTGTAATTCAGTTTTTAGGTGGTCTTTGTCAGCGAGGCGTTTGGTTCTGGAGATGAGGGTTTTGCTACGGAGTTGATCTGTGCAGGGTGGTGGTGTGATTGTGCATTTAAGTAGCGGTTTGTATGTGTTTTTTTCTGGTAGATGGTATGTCCTAAGGAGCCGTCGGGTTTTTGTAGATTAGGACGTCCAGGAAGGGAAGTTGGTTGTTGGCTTCTACTTCCATAGTGAATTGTATTTTGGGGTGTAGGCTGTTGAGATGTGTGAGGAAGTTGTTCAGTTTATCTTTCCCGTGTGGCCAGATAACAAAGGTGTCGTCAACATATCTGAGCCAGAGTTTGGGTTTATGTTCGGACTTCTGTAACGCGTTGGTTTCAAAGTGTTCCATATATAGGTTTGCGATGACCGGTGAGAGGGTGATCCCATGGGTGCTCCTTCTATCTGTTTGTATCTTTGTCCATTGTGGATGAAGTATGTGTTGGTTAGGCAGTGGTTGGTCAGATCTAGGATGTGCTTGGGGGGGTTGTATTTGTTGTGGATAGCTGTCAAGGCTTCTTGAATGGGCACTTGTGTGAAGAGCGAAACCACATCGAAGCTCACGAGTAGGTCATTGGGTTGTAGGTCTTGTTTCTTTAGAATTTCTATGAAGTGGAACGAGTTTTGTACGTATGAAGTGATGGATTCTGCATAGGGCTGGAGTTGTTTGGCAAGAAATTTGGCGAGGTTTTGTAGAGGTGAGCCTATGGAGCTGACTATGGGTCTGAGAGGTGTTCCTTCTTTGTGAATCTTGGGGAGGCCGTAGAGCTTGGGGCATCTGGATGATTTCTCTCTGGGGATGATGCTTGGCTTGATTTCTTCACTTAAGGGAGAGGCTTTTATTTTGGCTTTGGTGGTTTTTTCCTGGTAGGTGGTGGGGTCTGTGTTCAAAGGTATGTAAGCAGGGTCTTGTAGTAGGTTGGATAGTTTGGCTTGGTAGTCGGATGTGTTCATCACCACTGTGGCATTGCCTTTGTCTGCTGGGAGAATGATTATGTTGTTGTCTTTCCTCAGGTTGGAGAGGGCTTTTGTTCTTCTTTGTGTAAATTGCTTCTGGGTGGTTTGCTGGAGCAGAGGACATTGGTGACTTCGAGTCTGATTTTGTTGGCTTCATCTGGGTTGATTTTGGTTAGGCTGGCTTCCACTCCGCATATGATGTTTTCGGTGGGGATGTGTCTGGGGGCGACTGCAAAGTTGAATCCTTTGGAAAGGACTTTGGTCTCTGCGATGGTGAGTGTCCTGTCTGATATGTTGTGAACTGTTTGTTTCATGGGCTGTTGTGGGGGGTGGGCTTCTGGCGTTTTTCCAGTTTGTGGAGTTTGTTGGTGTGTGTGTCTGTCTTGTGGGAGGTCTCTGTTTCAGCTCTCCAGGCGGCGAGTTGCTTGGATTTGTTCCAGAGTGTTGGGTGGATTTTGTTGCTGAGTTTGAGGTGGAGAGTGAGTAGGTCTCTGTTGGTTTGATCTAGTAGGTATCTTTTCCTGTGTAGTTCGCTTCTGATTAGGGCTAGTTCTGTTCTTTTCAGGATCCTTTCGCTGGATGGGGTTTTTGAGTGGAATTTCAGTTGGAAGCTTGTGGGGATCACATTTTTGTCTCGGCAGTTGCGTAGGAATGCAATGTCACATAAGATGGTGGCTCTTCGGACTTCTAGTTTCTCGTAGGTTCTGGTCAGCTGGAAGGTTTCCTCCCGTAGAGGTCGGATATTTGTTTTCGTAGATTTTCACGGGTATAGGTATGCATGTTAGGGTGGATTCGGGTTTCTTCCCGTGTAGAAATCTGGTTGTTTTGGCGACGTTTCGACGAGGTCTCACTCGTCATCTTCAGGCTGGTGTTCTGGCTTCTTTCTTCTTGAAGCAAAGCGTGATCTCAGTTGAAGTCCTTCTATAAATACTGCTGGGGGGTGTGGTTTGCTTGCTCTGTTGCTGATTGTAGGTTCCTTTGTTCCTTTGTTCTTTTGTGATCTGCTGTGTGGCTGAGGCGATCGTTAAGGGATTAACTGCTGGTGACTGTTTAGATGGCTGTTTAGATGCTGGTGGGTTAGATGGCTGGTGGGTTCTGGCAGTATCCTGGGCTTTGGTGGAGTGGGGTCCTGTGTCTTGTGAATTCATTTTGGTCTGGCTACGTGTCTGTGGTCTCCCAATGTTTTTTTGGGGTGTGTGAGTGTGCTCCATGTGGTGACTGGAGTGGGGTGCCGCAGTAGATGGTGCAGCCGTGGTTTTGTTATTGGATGGTGGTTTCGTTTCATCTGTGGGAAGGGTCTGGGTTTGTGTTTGGTGTGGATGGAAGGTGGTGGCATCTTGTGTCCTTTTGGACCTGGTGTCAGTCTTTGTGACAGAGGCTCGTCTGTTGACCAGGGCTAGTTTCCAGATGTCAGGCAAGCGGGAGGTGTCATCACGTTTATTCATGTTGTTTGGGTGTTTCTCTATTTCAATGGCTTCCATGATTATTCGACTGTTGAAGTGTTCAGTTTTGGAGATGAGTTTGGTTCTTTCAAAGTCAATTTCATGACCTGTTGTTTTTATGTGCTGGAAGAGAGAGGAAGATTTTTCTTCTTTTTGACTGCGTTCTTGTGTTCTGCGATGCGTGCGCTTATTCTCCTGTTTGTCTGTCCGATGTATGTGGCTGGACAGACTTTGCATGGTATTTCGTAGACTCCTTGGTTTTCTAGCTCAATCTTGTCTTTGGGGTTTCTTAAAATGTTGGCTATTTTTTGGTCGGTGCAAAAGGCTGTCTTGATATTGTGTTTGTGGAGAATTTTGCTGATTTTGTCTGTGGTGCCTTTGATGTAAGGGAGGAGGGCGGTGCCGTTGTTCTCTTCTGTTTCTTGGTTCTTGGGGGGTGTTTCCTTTTGGATTAGTTTGGTGATGGTGTTTTTTTGGAATCCGTTCGCAATTAAAACATTCGAGAGAGTGTGTAATTCAGTTTTTAGGTGGTCTTTGTCAGCGAGGCGTTTGGTTCTGGAGATGAGGGTTTTTGCTACGGAGTTGATCTGTGCAGGGTGGTGGTGTGATTGTGCATTTAAGTAGCGGTTTGTATGTGTTTTTTTCTGGTAGATGGTATGTCCTAAGGAGCCGTCGGGTTTTTTGTAGATTAGGACGTCCAGGAAGGGAAGTTGGTTGTTGGCTTCTACTTCCATAGTGAATTGTAGAGCTTGGGGCATCTGGATGATTTCTCTCTGGGGATGATGCTTGGCTTGATTTCTCCAACCTGAGGAAAGACAACAACATAATCATTCTCCCAGCAGACAAAGGCAATGCCACAGTGGTGATGAACACATCCGACTACCAAGCCAAACTATCCAACCTACTACAAGACCCTGCTTACATACCTTTGAACACAGACCCCACCACCTACCTGGAAAAAACCACCAAAGCCAAAATAAAAGCCTCTCCCTTAAGTGAAGAAATCAAGCCAAGCATCATCCCCAGAGAGAAATCATCCAGATGCCCCAAGCTCTACAATTCACTATGGAAGTAGAAGCCAACAACCAACTTCCCTTCCTGGACGTCCTAATCTACAAAAAACCCGACGGCTCCTTAGGACATACCATCTACCAGAAAAAAACACATACAAACCGCTACTTAAATGCACAATCACACCACCACCCTGCACAGATCAACTCCGTAGCAAAAACCCTCATCTCCAGAACCAAACGCCTCGCTGACAAAGACCACCTAAAAACTGAATTACACACTCTCTCGAATGTTTTAATTGCGACGGATTCCAAAAAAACACCATCACCAAACTAATCCAAAAGGAAACACCCCCAAGAACCAAGAAACAGAAGAGAACAACGGCACCGCCCTCCTCCCTTACATCAAAGGCACCACAGACAAAATCAGCAAAATTCTCCACAAACACAATATCAAGACAGCCTTTTGCACCGACCAAAAAATAGCCAACATCTTAAGAAACCCCAAAGACAAGATTGAGCTAGAAAACCAAGGAGTCTCTGAAATACCATGCAAAGTCTGTCCAGCCACATACATCGGACAAACAAACAGGAGAATAAGCGCACGCATCGCAGAACACAGAGAACGCAGTCAAAAAAGAAGAAAAATCTTCCTCTCTCTTCCAGCACATAAAAACAACAGGTCATGAAATTGACTTTGAAAGAACCAAACTCATCTCCAAAACTGAACACTTCAACAGTCGAATAATCATGGAAGCCATTGAAATAGAGAAACACCCAAACAACATGAATAAACGTGATGACACCTCCCGCTTGCCTGACATCTGGAAACTAGCCCTGGTCAACAGACGAGCCTCTGTCACAAAGACTGACACCAGGTCCAAAGGACACAAGATGCCACCACCTTCCATCCACACCAAACACAAACCCAGACCCTTCCCACAGATGAAACGAAACCACCATCCAATAACAAAACCACGACTGCACCATCTACTGCGGCACCCCACTCCAGTCACCACATGGAGCACACTCACACACCCCAAAAAAACATTGGGAGACCACAGACACGTAGCCAGACCAAAATGAATTCACAAGACACAGGACCCCACTCCACCAAAGCCCAGGATACTGCCAGAACCTACCAGCCATCTAACCCACCAGCATGTAAACAGCCATCTAAACAGCCATCAGCAGTTAATCCCTTAACGATCGCCTCAGCCACACAGCAGATCACAAAGAACAAAGGAACAAAGGAACCTACAATCAGCAACAGAGCAAGCAAACCACACACCCCAGCAGCATTTATAGAAGGACTTCAACTGAGACCACACTTTGCTTCAAGAAGAAAGAAGCCAGAACACCAGCCTGAAGATGACGAATGAGACCTCGTCGAAACGTCGCCAAAACAACCAGATTTCTACACGGAAGAAACCCGAATCCACCCTAACATGCATACCTATACCCGTGAAAATCTCTGAAAACATATATATATATGTTTTCGTAGATTTTCACGGGTATAGGTATGCATGTTAGGTGGTGGATTCGGGTTTCTTCCGTGTAGAAATCTGGTTGTTTTGGCGACGTTTGACGAGGTCTCACTCGTCATCTTCAGGCTGGTGTTCTGGCTTCTTTCTTCTTGAAGCAAAGTGTGGTCTCAGTTGAAGTCCTTCTATAAATACTGCTGGGGGTGTGTGGTTTGCTTGCTCTGTTGCTGATTGTAGGTTTCTTTGTTCCTTTGTTCTTTTGTGATCTGCTGTGTGGCTGAGGCGATCGTTAAGGGATTAACTGCTGATGGCTGTTTAGATGGCTGTTTACATGCTGGTGGGTTAGATGGCTGGTAGGTTCTGGCAGTATCCTGGGCTTTGGTGGGAGTGGGGTCCTGTGTCTTGTGAATTCATTTTGGTCTGGCTACGTGTCTGTGGTCTCCCAATGTTTTTTTGGGTGTGTGAGTGTGCTCCATGTGGTGACTGGAGTGGGTTGCCGCAGTAGATGGTGCAGTCGTGGTTTTGTTATTGGATGGTGGTTTCGTTTCATCTGTGGGAAGGGTCTGGGTTTGTGTTTGGTGTGGATGGAAGGTGGTGGCATCTTGTGTCCTTTTGGACCTGGTGTCAGTCTTTGTGACAGAGGCTCGTCTGTTGACCAGGGCTAGTTTCAGATGTCAGGCAAGCGGGAGGTGTCATCACGTTTATTCATGTTGTTTGGGTGTTTCTCTATTTCAATGGCTTCCATGATTATTCGACTGTTGAAGTGTTCAGTTTTGGAGATGAGTTTGGTTCTTTCAAAGTCAATTTCATGTCCTGTTGTTTTTATGTGCTGGAAGAGAGAGGAAGATTTTTCTTCTTTTTTGACTGCGTTCTTGTGTTCTGCGATGCGTGCGCTTATTCTCCTGTTTGTCTGTCCGATGTATGTGGCTGGACAGACTTTGCATGGTATTTCGTAGACTCCTTGGTTTTCTAGCTCAATCTTGTCTTTGGGGTTTCTTAAAATGTTGGCTATTTTTTGGTCGGTGCAAAAGGCTGTCTTGATATTGTGTTTGTGGAGAATTTTGCTGATTTTGTCTGTGGTGCCTTTGATGTAAGGGAGGAGGGCGGTGCCGTTGTTCTCTTCTGTTTCTTGGTTCTTGGGGGGTGTTTCCTTTTGGATTAGTTTGGTGATGGTGTTTTTTTGGAATCCGTTCGCAATTAAAACATTCGAGAGAGTGTGTAATTCAGTTTTTAGGTGGTCTTAGGTGGTCTTAGGTTTTAGGTGAATTCACAAGACACAGGACCCCACTCCACCAAAGCCCAGGATACTGCCAGAACCTACCAGCCATCTAACCCACCAGCATGTAAACAGCCATCTAAACAGCCATCAGCAGTTAATCCCTTAACGATCGCCTCAGCCACACAGCAGATCACAAAAGAACAAAGGAACAAAGGAACCTACAATCAGCAACAGAGCAAGCAAACCACACACCCCCAGCAGTATTTATAGAAGGACTTCAACTGAGACCACACTTTGCTTCAAGAAGAAAGAAGCCAGAACACCAGCCTGAAGATGACGAGTGAGACCTCGTCGAAACGTCGCCAAAACAACCAGATTTCTACACGGGAAGAAACCCGAATCCACCCTAACATGCATATATATATATATATATATATATATATATATATATATATATATATATATATATATTAACTGGCCACACGTGACTTTGGATGCGAAGCGGGATGCGAAGCGAAGAAGATTCCCGGCCTCCGGCAGGGGAATCTCTCACCCTGCTTGGAGCACGGTTTAGGGGGCGTGGTCGGGGTGGCGCCGAATCCAAAGAGGAGGAGCGTGCGGACTGAAGCGATCGATTCGCACGGAAATTACGGCTCGCTGCGCAGCGAGAGGTTCGTGAAGTAACGGCCTAGGTTTGCAGTCATCTCACCACTCTATCCTTGGGATAATAGTTGACAAGACCATGAGGGTACAGCATCTTCCTTCCGGATCTTGAGAACCAGCAATTTGCCGGACTGCCTAGTCAAGTCCTTCCTGCCCAAGTGAATAAGGAGACTATCTGGGGACTTCCAGTAGGCTACAAGGGAGGCAGTATTTAAGAAATAATACCATCTCATCCCTCTTTTACCTCTCCTCCAAGACTGTTGAATCCCCCAACCCCAAATTCAGGCCCCAGCCAGTCCTTGCTGCATACCTCTCCACCCAATAAACAAAGCTGTGGCCAATAATCAAAATCCTCCAAAGGGAACCATGGCACCTCAATCCTGTAATGAAACAAATTCAATAGTTTAACAGTTTGGCAGTGGTCTGACATATACCTTATAACAATGTGACGACCACCTACCCAAGTGCTGGATGGCCTCTGGCCCGTACCCTAATGCCACTGTGGTAGAAGCAGCCCCAATTTGAAAAGAGTGTGTCAAACCTCAGTGCATCCACTTCCATCCAACTGTACTGGACAGTTTCCAAAATTGAAATTTCGTTAAAGGCAAACCATCCTGATACCTAAACAAATAGCCCTCACCTGTCCCTCTCAGCTCAAGGTACGTCTGCAGGGCCCTTACTGGGCAAAGGTTTTCCCTGGAACATTGCCCCAATACTATCCTGGCTCCACAACCTCATTGATTTGTCTTGGATCTATGGATCCAAATGGCTTCTGCATCACCCTGCATCTGGATGTCTGTCACCTGCAAGACCATCCTAGACCCATTTTCTTTGCCTGCTCGAGCAGCAAAGGCCCCAACCCAAGGGAGGAGATTCATTATATACCAGCCTCCCCCAATCCTCTTACTGGATGCAATCATCACATCCCTGTCTTGGGCTCATTTGTGCAAGATGGCAAACTGGCTCCACCCGCTGGAGTTCCCCAGCTGTGGAGTCGACCCTTTGAGGCTTTATATTATAGTGGTTCCAATCCTTATATTAGATTACTAGGATTAATATGTTACCTCTTCCTTGACTCCTTACAACTGTCAACTGTTGACTTTGGGGGAACAGGAGATGCCTTGGATAAGTTTACCCAGAAGACATTCTTCTTCTAAGAAGAGTTTTTATCTGTGCAGATTGCAGAGATTTCATTGCATCTTAAAAAAATCATCTTCTGGATATTTTCATAATTTTCCATAACATCTGTCCCATTTCTGAGCAGAAAATGAACGGAGTAAAAAACAAGCAGATACAATTATGTTTTTTATTTTTTTAATTGAGCAAGCTTGTACACATAGGTTGCTGGCATACTCATCAACTGTTGATTTTTCCTCTGTTTTCCTTTTTAATCATTGCTTTTTAACAGTTCTGTAACCTTTATCTTTTATTTATAATTACTCCACAAAAGGTATTACTTTGGCTCATTACAGTCTCCTTTTGTTGAATCACTACAAAGAGCCTCATGGTGCCAGGGATTTTGTTTTCTGTCTCATTTTACTTCTTTCTCTGCCAAATAGAGTCTGTGTGCCCCTATGGCCTTTGGTGTTCCACAGGGCTCCACCCCATACCCTATATTATTTAACTTCTGAAGCCAATGGGAGAGGTCATTCTGAGCTTTGGAACAAAATGATACCAATGGGGAAACAGCAAAAAACATCTAGAATGCTGACTGGGGCCGGACACAGGGATCCTATAACACCTTTGTTACAGCAGCTCCATTGGCTGCCAACCAATTTCCTGGAACAATTCAACATTTCAGTTTTAACCTACAAAGCCCTCAATGGCCTGGGTCCAAATTACCTCTAAGACCATATCTCCCAGTATGAGCCATCTTGGGGGATGAGGTCAAGAACAGGCCATTTTCTCGTTCCCACCATCTTCACAGGTGTGCTGGATGAGAACAAATGAGAGGGCCTCCTTTGTTGTTGCTCCCAGACTTTGGAACTCCTTTCCAGGGGAGACCAGACTGGCCCCATCTTTGCTGTCCTTCCACAAGTGACTAATGACCTCTTATTTGACTTTTAGATGGATTGGTATGCATTGCTGCTTGGACTGAATTTGTAGTACTACTTGTGTTTTTAGTTTTTAATTTTCATATTTCAGACAGGTGTCTCCCCCTCTTTATATACTTGCTTAAATATTGCCTCTTTAGTTATGCAAGATGCCTCTTCAAAATAATTGTTCTTAACTTTAAATATTGTCTTTAATGTTAACTGTTGTATACTCATTGTCTCCAATTTTGTATATTGTTCTTCAATATGGTAAGCCACCATGGGTCCTTTCTGAAGAGAAAGGCATTGTATGTATGTATGTATGTATGTATGTATGTATGTATGTATGTATGTATGTATGTATGTATGTATGTAGAGATGGGCATGAAACGCCAAAATGGTGTTTTGTTTTGTTTTTCATTTTTTGTTTCATTTAAAACAAAACAAATATGTTTTTAAAAATTCATCTTGTTTTACATTTTGTTTCATTTTTCATTTTTTAAACTCATGCCAACCAGCTGGCCTGGGGGCCATGTTGGCACTTTTTTTATTATTTTATTTTTAATTATTTTTTACGCATTGACCAGCTGGCCTGCGGGCTGGGTCAGTATTTTATTTTATTTTATTTTATTTTATTTTTTACACGCTGAGCAGCTGGCCCGCGGGCCAGGCTGGCATGGTTTTTAATTTAATTTAATTTAATTTTTTTACATACTTACCAGCTGGCCCACAGGCCAGGTTGGCATGTTTTTTATTTTTAAAGCTTTTTATTATTTTTTAACATACCAACCAGCTGGTCCGCAGGCCAGGTTGGCACATTTTTTAATTTTAATTTTTTTATTATTTTTTTCACATGCAGTCCAGCTGGCCCATGGGCCAGATTGGCACGTTTTAATTTTTTTAAAAAAATGTTTATCCCCCACCCGATTGCACCCGAATATGCTGACAGTACATCTCTCTATGATCCTTTGACCTCAATACCAAGGGAGGTGTCAGGACCCTTGAATGTTGCCTGAGCTTAATAATGGGCTGGAAAAGGATGAACAATAACTCAATCGCATGTAAGAAAACAACTCCAGTTATACTGACTTTTTCATACCTTTGTTGTACCAATACATTTTTATCAGCAGATGCATGGCATAGATAATTAGCCAGAGTTCACGTTATTTTAACTGTATTTATTCATTTGTATTTGAACCATTGTCACAGGCTACAGTGCTCCGTGTTTTTTTTTTTAACCGATGCATTTTCTCTACTGTTTCTTGGGGCAATCAGCTTTCCCCTTGTTCTTTTTTTAAAAATACAAAAAGTACAACATTATTAAACTCCCATGTGACAGAGATAACATTAACAAGTGCTTCTGCACAATTCTGCTTGGTACGCCAGCTATGACCTTTCTTAAGTTAGCAAATGCAATCCGTACCTTAGTTACATTATATTTTGATTACCACAGTGCTCTTTGCATGGGGCTACCCTTGAACAGGGTCTCAGATTTTCTGTTGGTGCTAGGTTGCTTACTGGTTCTCAGTAGACATGGGCACGACTCGGTGAAATCCTCGCTTCCGTTTCCGTTCCTCGTTTCTGTTACGTAACGAAACGAAGAACGACAATTACTCCCCCAAAACTCGAACTCGAACCGACTAAAGAAAAATTGGGTCTGATTTGTCATGGTCGTTCCTGGTGGCATTGCAGCGATTGCGCGATGCCAAGCGGCACAGGCAAAAAGTTTTTAAAATTAAAAAAAACCCAATTCCCGGCCAAAAAAGCAGGCGAAAATATGCCTGCCTGAGTGAGGGCACCTACCAGAGGGGTGGTTTCTGGGGGGGGGGTTCCCGGCCTCCCCCCTCCTCCCCTGGGCTGTGAGTGCCTGCGCATGCACATCCATTCCTCGTCATCTCGCCAACTCGCCAATTGGCGCGGCACAGGAAAAAAGTTTTAAAAATAAAAAAAACCCAACCCGATTCCTGGCCAAAAAAGCAGGCGAAAATATGCCTGCCTGAGTGAGGGCATCTACCAGAGGGGTGGTTTCTGGGGGGGGGGTCCCCGGCCTCCCCCCTCTTCTCCTGGGCTGCGCATCCTCATCGTCTCGCCAACTCGCCAAGTGGCGCAGCACAGAAAAAAAGTTTTAAAAATAAAAAAACCCGATTCCCAGCCAAAAAAGCAGGCGAAAATATGCCTGCCTCAGTGAGGGCACCTACCAGAAGGGTGGTTTCTGGGGGGGGTGTCCCCGGCCTCCCCCCTCCTCTCCTAGGCTGCGCATCCATTCCTTGTCGTCTCGCCAACTCGCCATGTCATGCGGTGCGAGCGGGTATATTGAAATCGTGGTGGTCCAAAAAGACACCAAAGCACCACAGAAACATGCAAAAATAGCTATTTTAAAACTGCCTGAATTTTTACAGTAGCAGCAGTGGGTTTTTCTTGCAACAAAACGTCTCCATTGATTTTATTTTATTTTATTTTTATTTTATTGTTTTACACCTGCGCAATGATGGGCTGGCTGTGGGAGTGGACCATGCAAATTTTTGGAGCCATTCCACCAATTGCATGGCCACTTGACCAGGTTTTGACCGAGACTTCTGGGATGTGCCTGTCGGGCATAAAAAGCCCACTAACCGTAGCCCTAACCCTAACCCGAACCCGAACCCTAACCCATACACCAGTACATTGTCCTTCTTAGTGGGTCAGAGAGGCACACAGAGGTGCACCCCACGAACTCACCCTAACCTTACGCGTAACAACCCTAAGCCTAGCCCTTGCGCTAACCCCCCTAACCCTAAGCCAAATCTGTACTCGCATTGCACACACGCAAGTACAGTTCCCTTCTTGGTGAACCACAGAGCGCCGAGACTGAGGAGGAGCCTTCCCCCAGTGTGCGCACTGTGACACTGCAGTTAGCAGTGGGCCTGTGGTCAACAGAGAGGCACCCAAAAAAGAGGTGCCTCGAGTCTCAACTTGGTATGCATATCCAATTGGCTATGGGTGCCATTTTGTAGCGGGCCAGAGGAGGCACCCACCCCAGAGAGGTGCCTCCAGGAGCCCGCTTTCCCTTCATGGCGGGCCAGAGGAGGCACCCACCCCAGAGAGGTGCCTCCAGGAGCCCGCTCCCCCCCAAACCAGTACTAATGACAGATGAAAAACTGTCAAACGAAACGACAAATTGTTGGAAAATTTCACGAAAAACTGGAAATGAGCTGAAACGGGTCGGTTCTGACACACAACAACTCGAAAACGTCATTTTCCCTGGTCGTGCCCATCTCTAGTTCTCAGTATTGTGCTGGCATGACCCCAATGCTAAAAGATCTGCACTGGTTGCCAGTCAGCTAGCTTACTGGGCCTACTTCAATGGGCTGTTTTAATATTTGTACTCGAAATGGCTTGGGGCCAGGCAGTCTCACTAGGAACCTGTCCAGACATTAAGATCTTCGGAAGAGACCCTTTAACAATATATCAGCTTTACCAGATGTAACCTAACAAACACATGGGGCATGGCCCTTGCTACTGTGGCTCTCAGACTGAGGAATGAACTCTTTCCCGAGTTGCAGTCTGCTTCTATTTTGACTGATTTTAAGAGTGTGAAAGCCCATTTTGGGGGACTGGCATATGATACTTGACCTGCACTACTGTTTTACTTTAACCTGTTGCCTTTATTAATTTTATTTATTAATTTCATTTATTAACTTTAATGATTTTACTGGGATTGGTTTACTGGTTTTTATGATTTTTTTAGTTTTATCTGTGAGGGTTTTTTATTGTTTTGAAAAGTCTGTAAGATGCCTTGAGCACTATCCTTGTGGAAAGCTGAGGTGTAAATGTTATTATAGGCAGTCACAGCAACAGCAACAGCAACAGCAAGAATAGCAATGGAGGTGAATTGCATTACCCATCATAGAACAAAGTGGCCAGATTCTTTAAGAAGCTGCTGGCACTTTGTACTATAATTGGGCATTTTTACCATACAGGTGAGCTATTTGGGTGCCAGCTGAAACCAGCTTCTTCTTAATTAGAGAAGATTGTTGACTGTAGTGCTTCAAAGCTAGACATGAGACAGGTGCTCAAATAGTAAACAGCTGTTTAATTTGTAAAGGAATGCAGGGAGGAGCAGCAGAAAAGGAAACTGACAGACAGAATCAGCCAAAATGGAAGACCCAGAAGAACTTGCAACAAGAACAGCAGCAGCAGGGAATCAAAATATTTCTCATTACATGTAGTGTTCTACTTTGTCCTTTGAAGCCATTGTCAACTGCAAACAAATGTTTATGTCACTGTGTTTACAATGGAGAAATCAAAGAATTACCAGACTGAAGCACTGAACACAATGATATGTAGGGGAAGAATGGTTGGATTGCAACTTATTCAAATTTAGTATATATCCCACTGATTTCATTTAATCTGCTCTCAATAAAACTAGGTTTAGATCCAACTTTTATTTTTAGTGTAGCCACCATATCAGATAAATTCAGGTGACAGGGGCATTATGATAGAAATTTTGAAACCTCTATAGAGATTACTTAAACTTGCTCCTCAGCCATTTTATACTGTAATAAAGAACATTATATTTTCCACATTCCAGAACTACAGTTTTTCCTTTTTCTGACCTAATATCTCTTCCTAGATCAAAAGCAAAAGCAAAGTGTTCTGCTTATATACTGCCCCATACCACTACAAGTAGTCTCTGGGCAGTTTACAATTTTAATTACAGTGTGCAGGCTACACATTGCCCCCCCCAGCAAGCTGGGTACTCATTTTACCGACCTCAGAAGGATGGAAGGCTGAGTGAACCTTGAGCCTGCTACCTGGGATTGAACCCAGGTCATGAGCAGAGTTTTACCTGCAGTACAGGCATTTAACCACTGCGCCACGAGGCACAGTCTTTTTCCTTTGCATCATTTTAATGGTCCATGGTAGCTATTTCAATCCCTGGCCCCAAAGTACTGATTTGGAATGCCTAGAAAACATTTAGGTGATGTCCATTGAAGAACTCTTAATATGCTATCTTTATCCCTCACATGGTGTAGTTCTGATTTATTAAAATAAGCGTATTGAACAGCTGTAATGGAACCTTAAAAATGTGGTCATGAATATTCAAGATGTGTGGCCAATAACTGAGTTTGTGGGCGGGGTTGTGCCATATATAAGGAGATGATTGTTAAATTGTCAGACAAGCAGGGGCTATCTAGGGACTGGATAGGGAATGGTTAAGGAATTGTTTAAATAACAGCTACAAAAGAACTGCCCTAAGCACATCTGATATTGCCTGATTTCGGGAGCTAACCAGGGTCGGCCCTGGTTAGTACTTGGATGGGAGACCACCAAGGAATACCAGGTGCTGTAGGCGCCTGGAGTAGGAACTGGCAAACCACTTCAGTATTCTTGCCAAGAAAACTCCATTGAAATGGGGTCATGAAGAGTTGGTCACGACTGTAACAATGCAACACACACACACACACACACACACACACACACACACACACACACACACACACACACACACACACACACACACACACACACACACACACACACACACGAACATGAATGCATAACTGTTGGTTAAGTTACAGCTAAAGAATAATGCAAACCTCAATTCAGTAATGCACATTAATGATTCATATATGTTGTAAAGAAAATAAACCACAAAGTTAATTTAAAGAGTTAACGTGTCATTTCCTGTTTATTCATAAGAATAAGAACTTAAGGTATTAATAAATGGTGGCAGCAAAGATACACAAGGTTACAACCCATTTCAAAAGTGCATCTGGAGTGTGAAAGCCCCAGTTTATCACAACAGCATCTTCTAAAAGTAGGACTCTGGCAGGCTCTGATGTGAGGTGAAATGATGTGATACATTATGAGATCTGGAACTTTTTGGCTGCCATTCAGCATTAGAGTGAGAAGGTCTGACATGACAGTTTCCTGAATTGTATCAATGTGTTTTAATCATGCAAACTAATTTTGTTCCTCCAACCAGGCAGACCAGCATTGTGTTTCAAATTTATTGTCTAACCTGTTTCTGTCTATCCATCAATTTCATTTAACTTCATTTCAGCTGTCATAGCTCAGAAAAAGTTCCCCAAGATCCACATGGCTCGTGCAATGCAGTGATCAAATTTTCCTGCTCATCTTTTACCAACACAAATCTTTCCTTTCCAACTCATCTTACTAAAACAGATCTTCCTTTAATCCTAGTATAGTACTGTCTCTTTGGCAGTATCTCCTCAGCTGGAATTCAATTTATCCCATAACCTTTTGTCCCCCCCCCCCCTTGTGAACTACACAGTATAAGAGTTACAAATAAGATGCCCATCAGATGATGGGAGAGGATGTGGAAAGAGAGGCATCTGTTCTCATCTTTATCAAGTGTTACCTTGGTCTTTACAATTGTGGTTAACTTTGCTGTTTAAATAGGAGTAAATAACTTCTATAAGCCATAATACACGTGTTAGTTCTTGTATACCCACCACACTCTTCTTTAGTCTCAGGGTGCCATTTTTAGGGCTAAAAGTACAGACCTCCTCATAGTTAAAACAACCTATCATTTCCCCTGCTGCAACCCAGCTTCCCCAGTGCTAGACTGATTAAATGTTCTGGATAATACTTTTATGGAATTCTACCAAATACGGGTATTTTTCACCTGTGGTTTTTGGTTTTGTTCAGTGCAGGGATGCGTATATCATCCAACAAGCACTGTGTGAATGCTTCCAGACCATAATGAGGCTATACTTTATTCCAGTATATCCTTTTTTGTGTTAATTTAGCCCCATGATCTTACCATTTAAAATCTCCCTGCCCAAATGACACATACACAGTACACAGCTGGAAGTCAAGACTAGAGATGGGCATGAAACGCTAAAATAGCATTTTGCTTCATTTTTCATTTCGTTCAGTTCAGTTTCATTTTGTTTCATTTGAAATGTTTTTTAAAAAAATCATTTTCTTTTTCTTTTTGTTTTGTTTCATTTTTAGTGTACTCTCTCTCTCTCTCTCTCTCTCTCTCTCTCTCTCTCTGTGTGTGTGTGTGTGTGTGTGTGTGTGTGTGTGTGTGTGTGTTGCTTGTGTAACTTGATTGGGCACGGAAAAGGCAAGACTTTTAAACAATTTTTTTGCTGCCCCAAGCGGGGAGGCAAAAAAAGGTTAAAAGGCCACTGCCGTGAGCAACTCCAGGTGGCATCCCGGCCCCACGGTGGGTGACTAGCGGAGCCAGGGGCTCCAAAGGTAACGGAGCAGTCCTGCTGCTGCTGTGTTAGGCTGCCCACGGAAGGCTCGGGTTGTGGCTCACTTGCCGTGGGCTGAGAACAAGGCAAGGAGGAGGAAGAGCAGCAGCAGGAGGAGAGTACCGCAGCCACCACAGTCCCCACACACCTGCCTCCCTGCTTGCTTTGTCACTTGCCTGGCATGGCCACTGCCTCTGGCCACTGGTTTGGTGTCTCTCCTCCGGTGCACAGCCTGGGAAGGGCCGCCGTGGTTCCTCTCGGAGGCCTTTCGCCATGGACTTGCCTGTCCCGCACCTGAGTGCACCCCCAGGCCAAGAGGTAGAGGCCTCTCCCATCTCCACGATGAGCCATAACTAGCCTCATGTACCACTGCCCTTAGTGGCAACAGGAGTTGGGACAGCACATACTTGCACATTCCTCCATTCCAGCTGCAGCGGTTGCCAAGGCCTGTTTCTTTCCTCTTCCCCTCCTCCTCCCCCTCCTTTTCCGAAGGAGACTGCCTGCTCAACTCCCTTTCATCCTCATCCTTCCCCTCCCCTCCAGGTGCCCTCAGACCGCTGCACCTAGGGTCTTTTGGCATGGTGGCAGAAGGTAACAGAAGGGGAGAAATCCAGACCAAACGTCCCCCCAAACATGCTACTGCTGGGTGGGTCGGGAGGCTGGCAGGGACCTGGCAGGCAACTTCTGACAGCCCCGCAGGCTAACAGGCACCTGTGGTCGACAGATCGTGCAGGCCTGTCTTAAATGTGAAGACATTCTTTGTAGTCCTCCTGGTCAGAATTTCAAAAGTGGCATTCATCAACACAGATATCCCTCTTGCCTGGCCCATACTGCTGGGGTGAAGCAGAGATTGAGAAAACAGGGCTCAGTATTGCAAGAATTGCTCACATTGCTACTGGGCTGTGAGACAAAGGCAACACCATATTAATACCATTATTTGGATTGTGGTTCCCAGCATCACACACTGTTTGGAGGATTCTATGGGTTTTTGTCTCCAAAAGTAACTTTTCTAGGCTTTAATTAAAACATTAGTCTTCCTTTTTAATATAAAATAATGTACAAGCATACTAAAAATGGCATGAGTTGGATTTCCAGAAGGGCAGCCATGTTAGGTTGTTGCTGCAAAAACAGCAAAGGCACACATGGAGAGGACATAGAAGAAGGCCTTCTCTGGCACTGCTCCCAGTCTCTGAGACTCTCTCTCACAGGAAGCCAGACTGGTCCCATCTTTGCTGTCCTTCCACAAGCAGGCCTTTCTCTTCAGATAGACTCCCCCCCCCCCTCAGTGGCTGTCTGTCTGAGAGGGAGATTTGTATGAACTGTGGTGCTCTAATGGTTTTAATTTTTGTATTATTGATGTTATAACTGTTTTATACAAAATACTTGTTTAATACTTTTTAAATATGAGTATACTTGCTGCTTTCAGTTTTTAAATATTGTCTTTTTAAATAGTGACAGCTGCCTCAGGTCCTTTTAAGAAGAAAGGTGTAGACTGCTGAACTATAGGGCCTTGAGTGCTATCTGGCTACTGTGTTAAAAAGCATGCCTGTACAGTGGTACCTCAATTTATGATTTTAATCTGTTCTGAACGCATGCTCTTAAGTTGAACTACTCTTAAGTCAGGGCACCTATCTAAAAAAGTCAAACAAATAAGTTAAAAAAAAATGAAAAAAAATGAAAAAAATATTTGCAAGTCGAGCAGACCATATCTAAAATTTGTAAGGTGGCATTTAAAACGCCAACAGTTTTCTGTTCTTAAGTCGAATTGCTCTTAAGTAGAGCTGCTTTTAAGTCGGGGCACCACTGTATTTTAAATAGAATCACACAATGCTGGTGACAGCCTGCTGTTTGGTCTAAAACATGGTCTAAAACAGGGGTGTCCAAACTTTGGCCCTCCAGATGTTTTGGACCACAACTCCCAGAATTCCAAGCCTATACTGCCAATGACAAAGGACTGTGGGAGCTGTGGTCCAAAACATTTGGAAGGCCAAAGTTTGGACACCACCGGTCTAAAACATGGATGCTGCCATGACCCTAACTGAGGTTCCCAGTGATGATCACGGCAGTGATGAATGAACGTGCATACACCATATTTAAAAACGTTTATGCTAATAAACTTTTATAAAATTTTATGCATCCTTCACTTTTTTCTTATTTAACATTTGCACACATTCATAAAGAGTGGTTGGGAGGGAGAAAGATGTGCAACTGTTTTTCTACCAGGCTTATAATCTTGGCAGCCAAAGTGGAATGAGCAGCAGGTTCAAATGTAGCATCTGGCTTCTGGCTTCTTGGATTGGTGACATAAGGGGAGGTGTGCAATCCACAGACAATGAGCTCATTTGTTGAAAGTGGAATGTTCAGCTGTGTCAATCTGACAGCCCCTCCCTGATCTATGATGGTACTTACAGAAATATTGGCTCTAATCTGAAAGGAAATTGTTCTGCTTTTCTAATAGTTTAACTTGCAAACTTTAATAACATTAGCAAAATGAAATGTTAAATAAGGGGCCACCAAACTCTATTAGGCTCACCGTAATTTCCTAGAAATGGCAAATACAATCAGCAAAAATGCTGAACTCTTTTATTATGTAATTGTGTTTTCAGGGAGTCAGCCAGACTCTCTGGCTAAGCTGATGTCAGTTCCAAAATATGTGTATAATGGACTTCATGCATCTGTTAAACATAAATTTCATGGGCAATGGTGGTGCCAAAGTAAACACATTGGTTCATGCTTTCTGTGTCTGCACTGATATTACATGAATGTGAATAAAGCTGATGCAATTTGTTTAAGTGTAGGTAGGTAGTTCAAAGGCTGGAAACTGGATGACTCCTTGCAGCTTAATGCATGCCACGTCAATCAGGTCCAACAGTTTGCCCCTGATACATATCTTTTATCCATTTCTGTCAGTAGTTGAGGAACTGGGATTGTAGTGAACATTATAAAATATATAATCTTAATATACTGTCCCTCTAATCCCAAATCTTGCAATGTAGTTACCAGAATTCTTTTCAGTATTTCCATGCTCCAGGACCCTTTGCTGCTGCCAATGAGATTTTTTTACTGATAGAAGTTTTCAATTGTCATGAAAGCCGCTTTCATCAGTGGCAGTGTGTCAATTCTAGAAAAAGTTGATTCAGTTCACATTAGTTTCCATTGTACGAACTGTTGCACTCTATGGTGCAGATTACTGGCCATCAATTAAAGAAACTGAACATCGCCTTGATGTCATGGAGATGAAGATGCTGCGATGGACCTCTGGCCTCACACGAAAGGATCATTTGCGCAATGATGACAGAGCAAAATATGGCATATCGCAAAATACACCTATTGTCGACAAGATGTGCAAAGCCCGACTGTGCTGGTTTGGACAGGTCCTGAATGCTAAAGAGGAAACTCTGGCCAAAAAGGGTCTCACCCTGCAAGTCAGTGGGTCCCAGCTGAGAGGTCATCCAAAACAGCGCTAGATGAACACCCTTGAGAATGTCACAAAGTTGTCCCAAGTTCACCCAGACCTAGCGCATGACTGTGCCAAGTGAAGAGCCAAAACAAGAATAGCGGATCCCACCACCAAGTGCGATAAATACTAAGAAAAATAAGTAGTAGTTCACATTTATTTCTAATCTTTCTAATCTGAAATTCACATATAGTCCTGAGCCTCTGTATAAAGCCAACTGCATTGCCTCCTGTAGTCTCCCTTAGGATCTCAGTCCCTCTGATTAAACTCATTTGAACAGAAATGGTAAAGATCAAATTTTAAGGCAGTTTCAGAAGGATAGGTGCAAGGCCTAATGCGTTATGACGACTGAACTTCACATTAAGACATTGCTTAATACGGAGGTGAGTTGTGCTACATGAATAATCATTTAGTGTCTCCCTCTGTTAAGAGAGGGCAAAAGAGGTGATGCTCAGAAAAGAGGTGATGCTTAGAAAAGGGAAAGTGTGCATGGAAATTTGTTAAAGTGAAATTACAAAGGGAGGGGGATTTGAAAGGGAATCTAGAGGAGGAAGAAGAGGATGAGGAGGAGGAGGAGGAGAATTACCAGGAGAAGGGACAAAACAAGGAGCAGAACGAGAATGAAAGTGAATCAGAATGTAATTGGGAGGTTTTAAATATGCATGAACATTTCCCACCATCTGGCAGGCTCAGGTGTGCGACATACCATGGAATGGGAGTCTACTGTGTGATTGCCCTCACACTTGCAGAAAACATTGACAGGATTTTGGCTTCTGTATTTTATGTGGCCTTGGCACACAACCATGAACACAATGCTCTCATCTGATTTAGAAAGTCAAACAAAGTCAGGTGTGGCTGGTATATGGATGGGAGACCAGGACATACGAGAAATATCCTGTTATTGCTTGGAAAGAGTCATGTCTGGAACCCTGCCAATGCTGTGCCTCTTTATGCTCTTGATAAGTAGAATAAGGGGGGGGAGAGGGATATTACCAAGGGAAAGCACAGAAATATACACATGGGCAGATAGGTAATAATAGTAGTAGCAATATGGTGATGATAAAGCATATGGAAGAGCTTAATAATTATTAATTTTTCCTACAAGGAGAAAGGAAGATGGCTTAATTGTCTAAACTGTACACTAATAAACACATACCCCCTAGTTGATGTCATATAAATCATTTCCCCTCCTAACTAGGAAGGGAAGAAAAGATTCATTCCCTAAAGTAAAATGCATTCCCTAAAGTTCCCCCCTGAGCTGGGCTCCTACCTGAGCAAGTAACAATAAAGTCTGCCTATGTTTCCTTAGAAGCCTTTGCGTACCTGTAATTCAAATGCAAACAACCTTTAATGGGATAAAATAACAAGAACAGAATTAGCATTGTATGGAGGGGTAGAACAATGAACTGATAGAAAACAAAACAAAACTAGGTAAACAGATTAATCTCCAGCCTTAAGTCCTGTAGGTCTTTTTAGTGGTATATAGCTCTGTAGCCAGATACTCAGCCACCAGTTCTGTCAGTTAGGTAGACTGATCCATGAGTAGATACTGAGTGATCCTCTGTGGAAGACCAGAAAATTTGGTGATAACAGGAGCCAGATTCTGTTTACAAGGCTTACAGTGGGTGGAACAGTGAAGAAGGATGTGGGAAGCTAAGCAGGGTTCCAGTGAACTGAGTTTACATAGTATCTGCCAGAGAGGATGGCTTAGGGCAGTGATGGCGAAACTTTTAGAGACTGAGTGTCCAAACTGCAATTCAAAAACCACTAATTTTTCACAAAATGCCAAAACAGCAATTGAATACAGGTGGCTATGAAGGGGTTATGTTGGGTGCCCGCAGAAAGGGCTCCGAGTACCACCTTTGGCACCACTGCCATAGGTTCACCAACACTGGTTTAGGGGAATATATTCAATCTGGAGAGCATGGCATACTTCATGCAGTTTCCTCCTCTTCCTTGCCTAGGAGGGAGCGGCAGCTGAGAGAGTTTGCTTGCAGCCTTTGCTTCTTGCCTTGTGTAATTTTCAAGACAGGGATGAAGTGAGGTGGGGTGGAGAAAGAACTGGTAAGTGGGGCGAGGAACTTTGCAGGGATTAATGTTGCTTTTCACTCTTGCTTCAATGTGAAGTGGCAACATAAATCCTGTGGTTTATTTCCACCAATTAATGTATAATTTAAGTTTACATAAAATTTAACATGGCTATCATCTGTCCAAAAACCTAATTCAGTTTGATACTGTATAGTTTTAACTGATACTCTAAGAAACAAAGACAATAAGACATTGAGATATTCATTTTCTTGAATGCCTTTTAAAGCTGTCTGCAGAATTGGCGGGTGGGACTGGGTAAAGACTCTAGCTTTGGAAGTGTACTAGAAATAGCTAATGAAGCACATGGAAAAGCTAACTTTTTGAGACTACAACTCCAAGACTTTGGGCTTTGACATTGGATGGACAGGAGTTAAATTTAGTGCCATTCACTACTGTTCAACCTCCAGTGTGTAGACAAAGATATTTCAAGCTTCCTTTCCTCCTTTCATTTTCCCCAGTGAAAGTTTACTGTCAATTTATTCAACTATAATATTGGCCAAAGCAGGAGAGAGGAGTTTTCAGTACACATATGGATGGCTTCCCTCTACATTAGAGAAACTAAACAGTCATTTAACAGGAGGATGGCCCAGCATAGGAAGGGCAACAGCTCAGGAACAGAATCAGCAGTGCACTTCCATTTGAAGGACAAAAAACACTCATTCAAAGACAAGGGTGTACAGTAGGACCCCCATATCCTCTGAGTCATTAACCACTGATTTAGTTATCCACAGTTGGCAGAATAAATAAATAAATAAATAAATAAATAAATAAATAAATAAATAAATAATTCAGCCGCTGCAAAGAAGCTACTGTCACAAACAGCAGCCACCATAAAGTAAGCTACAGAAACAGCAGCCGTATAGCAAGTTACTGTCACCAAACAGCAGTTTTGGGGTTTTTATGTTCTCTATTATCCACTTTTTTATCCATGGGAAGATTTGAAACCTATCCCCAGTAGCTACTGAGGTCCTACTAAACACATATTAGACAGAGAAGATAGGTGTGTCTCATTAACATGCTTGTCCCCAGCCCTTTCACTGGCTATTGACAAACACTGCTTCTCATTTTTCTCTTTTGCTGCCACTAATTAGCTTCACTAGTAAATTAAAGTGTTCAGGCTGTTTTAAATTGTATAAAAATAAAATAAGTTTATTGATTTCAGGTGAATCAAAATCATTAAGGGTAATGTGCTGAAGTACTATTTCCAATGCGCTGTGATGTTCATTTTGATTTCAAGTTATGACATATACTTGGCAATTCTAATGACATTCCATAGCTTTCATCCTTTCCCTCTTCAGGGTCAGTCATTTCTTCTTCCCCATCAGTTGAGAAAACAATTTCATTTGATGATATTGAAACATCTGGATTACTCTTTGCTTATATTCAGAAAGTTTTCTTATCTTCTTGCCATTTGTTCTTTTTTACTTGTCTGTTATGTTCTGGCAAATTTGGCAGACCAATTTGATGGGCCATTTTAACACTCACAACTAAGATATGAATGCAAGTTTTGTCACCTGTAAGGAAGAAATTTGTTTACATAAGTTCACATAGATATTTTCATTAAAAGCATATCATTTCTAAAATACAACAGCATACAGATTAATTAGAAATTGCATAAAAATGTAGAAAAAATGTAATTTTTGCATACTCATTTAGAAAGCAAAACCAAATTATATCAAATTAGCAATAACATTTTGAAATTCTCCCAACAAGCTCCAACTTTTTAGCATCACTCATTTGTGAATTTTGGAAAGTCAGAAAACCTGAAATGCCTTACTTAATTAAGTCTACATTGGTTTGCAGTATCAAGCAACTGCATTCCTATCAGTACTTTGCCTGGGAGCCCGCCTCGTTGAACAGTGAAGGTGGTACCTTGATGCATATATGGCACATACAATTTAAATAGAGGAATACAAAACCAGGTGCCTTCATCATTTAACTACTCTTACAGGGCAAGGATAAACATTTTACACCAATACATAACAAGAATGGCTTGAACGTGAGTGGTACCACCAAGATGGTACTGCACTAGACACCACAATAAGGCTCCTCACCTGTTCCAGGAAACAGAATTTTGACTGTCAGACTGTTGCTGGGATCCATTTGAAAATCAGTTATATCAAAAGGGTAGAGGTTAAGGGGATCAGGTTATATGATAGTCACGTACCTGGCTCTTTCATTCAAAATGAGAGAGAGAGAGAGAGATATGAGCTAATAAATGGATTGGCTTCTTTCTACATTTTAGGGCAAACTTTGTTGTAGTTGTCCAACTTAAAAAGCAATTCAGCACCAATGTAACTGTTAAAAATTGCCCCCTCTAATGTGGGTGTAAGTGAATTAGCTTTCCGGGCTTAGTAACAATTAGCCAAACTGCAGATTCTTTTACTATTAACTTTGCCTCCTTTGCTGTTAAAGTGGTCTTGCCTTTTCTTATAGTTGTCATGGGTGTGTCTTTATGTGGAGATTGGAGAAGGATGTTCAGAACTATAGTCATTCAACAATGGAGCTGCTCAGAAAATCCCACTGACTGCATGAGATTATATAAAGATGAAGAAATCATATATCATGTATGTTCAGCCCAGTGCCATTCCTCACTCTAAGGGTGCTTTTACACGACCCCTAAAATCCGAGGCAAAGGGCTCCCAGATCCGGACCTTAAAAATGTTTCCCCACCAGCTATGGACTTTAAAAAAATTTAAGTACGGCCACGCCCACCTAAGCGCATCCCAGCGCACTTTTCAAGTACCTGGCCTCCAGGAAGTAAAAAAACTTCGGATACGGATTATAGCTGACTCCCTCGCCTTCTGTTTGTTTTTTTGTCCCCACTGCCCCTTTAAGAGGCAGGAATCATGACGACGGCGGGGCTGCTGGGGCTGCTTCCACTGGCAGACGGAGGTGAGCCTGCATTTTTTTCTTCCTTTTTTTCTCCCTCCCCCCATGCAGAGAGGAACAATGGAGTACGGAGGGTGGGAACACAGGAAGAGTGACAAACCCCCACGATCTCTGGTCTGGATTTAAGTTGCCACCGGATTTTAGAGGTCGTGTAAAAGCGCCCTAAACTCTGCCTCAAGACGGGCAAATCTGACAGTTTTGAGTTTTTCTGTGTTTACATTTGTGCTTGGTTTTCTGAAATTCTAACCTGTCCATCCAATTTTATAAGAGTTAGCAAATCCTGTTCCAAATTCACCTGAAACAAAATTCTTCTGTTAGCTTTTTAAAATCCACAGTACTGCCCATTATGTGCAGCATCTATGCCTAGATGTATGTTTTTGAAAGCCGTTTTAATGACCACAAAATGGTCTAAATTCTGTAACATGCTGTGATATTAGGAGATTTTTTAAAAGCACTTTCTGTTGCTAGTTTGTGCAGAACTGCTGACAAAAGAATTTCCCATCGGAGTTGCCTGCCTCCCGAACAAATCAATTATTTACTTTACACCATGCCAGTGGATAAATACCCTTGTTGGTAACAAGCTTATAAGCCTTGGCAGATGTCTTTTGTAATTACTTGATTTTATAAATACCTGCTACTAGATGCAGACACTGAACAGTAGATATGGAGCACTCCATTGTTGTTCAGTTCTCCCCCCTAACGGGACATACGTACTGTATGTAAATTGAATTTTCTGGCTATAAAAAAGAATGGAAAATTGTTTATGGTAGAGAGAAGGGTAGATCAAGTCACATTGCTCTACAGATGCCAGGTTATTAAACTCTGATGTCAGAAACTGTCGGAGTGGAATGGTATGCTCACTTTTATGAGTTTATCTTATGTCACATTGTTAAAGAAAAATGCACACCAGTGTAAATATTCATTGTATAGCTTAATTGGCTTGATATAGTGTAGCAGCATGTGTGTTGTCAGAGGCTTGTTATGTAGGTCTTCACGTTGTTTCAAAGTCTTTATTATAATGACAGCAAAGTCTTGTTCATTAAAGTTTCACAATCCATTTTCATTAGGATGAAACTGATGCTGTAAATGAACAGTTGCTCTGAAAAATCAAACCCTTGCAGCTATCACAGGGGAGGTACAAAGTCTGTATTAATTATCAGGAATATGGTGTCGATCGAAGATGTTAATTGCCCTGATGGTTCGTTATTTGGGGAATTGCCATGCATTTCATGCAGGGATAATAAAAATGAATTTTTAAACAAAGAGATCTTAAAATAATATCTAATCTGTGGAGAATACCGACATCAAAGGCTTATCTCAAAGCTTTGAATTTTATCTTTGTGGTCCAAAATGTTAAAGATGAGCGGAGCGGTATTTCAGTTGGTTCAAGTTTTTTTTTTTTTGAGACAAAAACAAAACAAGAGTTAATTAACTGTTATTACAAACCTTTTCAACTTTAATTTGACTTTCAAATATTAGCATTTATCTCTGAACTATGCTTCTGGGTTTGACAAATTAACTTCCACAGAACAAGTCTAATTAGGCTTCATTGTGCTTTTATGTCACTTCGCACAGCTCCAGACAATGAATGGATTAACTTATTAAAAGTCAGATGCTTAAAAGATTTTGTGGCATACTAAAAAGGTTGATAATGTCAAAAAGGAAGAAAAAAACAACAACCAAGTTTTTTGCTAGCCAGATGTGTGAAAGATGCATCTTGTTTAGAATCACACAGCATGCATTCTTTGGCAGAGAACTCCTCTTACCAACATAAACTTTAGAAGAGGTTGGATATTTGTTTCCATCCTGAGCCCAAACAGAACCTGAACAAATTACTTTTTTGTTGAAGATGTGATCTAATTAATGCTAGGAGTCAGTGGATTCCAAATCTTAAAAAAGCAGTGTTTCAAGCTCAAAATCTAATATGCCAAATAACAAGGAATTGAAACAATTGATATTGGTACATAGCACCTGAGCAGGTGAGAGCAACTGGGTAAACCGAGATCTTTCTGTAACAATGACCTAATCTTCTTATTTCCTACCACCTGTGCAATGATCCATTGTGTGAGAAGCTGGCTTCTGTCTGAACTCACAAAGGAGGCATCCAGGACTTCCTTGAGTGACAGTAAGCAGTCCTAGAGACACCCAGGAGTACGTCTCACAGACTGATCTAAGTGAAGATGCTTACTATTATTATTTTCATCTAGAAAATATGAAAAACTGAAACTGAACATGCCAAAGTGGGCCATATAGCTGTGGCTTCTTCTTAAAATGGTTCAGTGTGACACCTGGGCTGGAGACTTTGGCACTTGCAAAGGATTGGTTACCAATTCGAGTTTCAAATCATAGCTTGAAGTGGGTTTGCAATCCACAATGTGGGCTAATCACAACTAAGTCTCAAGATTTGTTAGAACAATTGCAAGCCTCTGCACTTGCAAAAGGGAGAGGGAAGCCTTGGGTTTCTCCATATACAACAGCACAGCTTCTGTTCTGCCAGTGACAACATTTATAGGTTTTGACCATGACTAACACTAATGAAAGCAAAGGGCCTTACCTGCACAAGGCCTTTGTAGTGAGATGAAGCCATAAGCACCTCCCCATGTTTGCTTTCCCCAGTTAAAATCAGATCAACCTGGCCCTTTCCTAACACTGCTGCCTGATACAGGATGAAATTTAGAATACACTTTATCTAGTCCAGCACTCATCCTCCTAGCCTGTAAACTTTTTTGTGTCTTGATACCAAGTGTTTCAGAAAAACCCATTAGGCCATTGTGGAAAGAGGTTGCTGGCATGTTGGTCTTCTTATGTTCTTGACTTTTCATTTAAAAATGGAAGAGAAATTTTAAGAAGGTGTAGCTCCGTAATTGATGTAGTGTAAGAGTGGGTGGATTGGCCTGGCAGGACTAAGAAGAAACTAGGTCCACAACTCTAACTGAGGTTGCTCCTAATGAAATGTCATTTTCAGGGTTCTTATTTCACAATGGTCTATTGTGTGATACAACTAGCATCATTGACTAAGATGGTTCCTTAAAACTAAATGTCTTAGCAAATAGGCAAGCTATAACTATTTTATATTGGGCAAGTAACCTGACATTCCATCACATGCCATTTTTTTGTGAAGCCATTATATCATCATGGCATATCTAGATCCAGCATTCAGCAAAGGAGATACAAACTGCTTTCAAGTTAATATAAAATGCATTAGAAGGGAATTGTATGATAATTACTTCTCAAATTATAGCCAAGACAATGATGGCCATAAGAGGGAATGAAATTTATATAACCAACACAAAACAATGACTCTCTGAACTATAACACTTGTTGTTCATTTCTGAAATATTTGCATAACAGAGTTTATTTTGGCATACAACTATGGTAAGTGCTAGAACTGGCAGCAGTAAAGTATGCTTTACGGCCTTCCTATTCCTTTAACATCACTGCACTCATATTATAACATAAATTATTTTAATGATTCCATTGTTTAGCAGACTATTTCAGTATCTTCCCTACCTTTACCTGCTCTCTAATATTGAGTGGGAAATCATTGTAGAGTATGGTTTATTTTATGGTACAAAGGACTTGTCAAATCATTTCAATATAGGGAAAGTCTTTAAACAGGATTTGCATAAACAATGCTTTCCATAGATCACGGTGTGTATACTGTATATGTACATGTTGTGAGAGCTGCTGAGAACATTTATGGCATACCTTAGGTCTCATTAATAATGAAATAGGAAGTATGAGTTGGTTTCATATAACCCATTCGTGAATGATAAGCATTGAATCATCGCATGAAATAGATATATGCAGGGCCAGCACTTCCATTAAGGCGAACTAGGCAGTTGCCTAGGGCACCAAAATGGAGAGAGGGCGCTGGACAGCCTGCCGCCCCCCACGCCGCTGCCCCCACCACTGGCCATCTCTGTCCGTCCCCCCACTGCCCGCCAGCCGTCCGTCACTGTCCGCCTGCCACCCCCTGCCACCACCACCCTGCCCACCCCCAGGGAACTTTCAAAGAAATGTTAGTGTCTTTGGAAGCATGTAGGCAAAAGACAAGAAAACTAGAAGAGAAAAAAGATTGGAGTGCTTTATGTAGACTGATAATTTTATTTCAGCATAATCTTTGGTGAATCAAGGCCTCGGACAGTGGAGTGAAGATAAATGAGGCTGTGGTCACACTGACAATAAGAACCACTTTGAAGCATCATTTAAATTGATTTCCATTTTATGATGCACACAACACAGGCTTGAAATTGATTTATATGGCCTGCAAAGTGATTTTTTTCCAACTGGCCAGCATTTTTAAAAAATATACTTTACTTAAAATAAGTTCAATGGAATGTTGTAGAAATTAGTCAATTTCAGCACTGCAGGCACCAAAACCAGTTTAAATCACCAGAAATAAATTGATTTTCATTCACTCCATGGAAACACAGCCATGTGTTTAAACAAAATGTGACTTGAACCACATCTCCCCAGTCCTGGCCCGCTTGCACTGGCTGCCTGTTGTGGCCCGGATTAGATTCAAGGTCTTGGTTTTAGTTTATAAAACCCTCCATGGCTTGGGACCGGACTACCTGGCAGAGCGTATCGCTCAGCGATCCACCTCGGCCCGACCTGTTCGGCAGGCGCGAGCGCACTCGCTCCGGGTTGCCACCCCACGAGAAGCCCGGAAGTCGGCCACCCGGAACTGGGCTTTCTCGGTGGCAGCCCCTTCCCTATGGAATTCCATCCCTAGCGAGGTGCGCTCTGCAGAGTCCCTGCTGGCATGTTGAAAAGCCGTAAAAACTTATTTATTTCGAGAGGCCTTTGGCGAGTCCTGAATTTTTTTTTTTGGTCCCGCCATCTCTAACTCCCAAGTGATCATGTTTGTGTGTATTGTAGGGCTATGCTGTTAGTTAGTCGCTTGGCTTGATAGCTATTTTATTGCTGGTCTTTGGACGCACCAGGTTTTAATTGTTTTAATCTTTCTTTTTTTCTGTTGTATATTATATAATTATTGTTTTGTGTTTATTGGCGCCTGTTCGCCCTGTGTGAGCCGCTTAGAGTTCCGCATGGAAGATAAGCAGGGTACAAATACAATAATAAATAAATAAATAAATAAATAAATAAATAAATAAATAAATAAATAAATAAATAAATAAATAAATAAATATAATTTTTTAAAAAGTCTCAACAGAAATCAGTTTGAATTTTACTCTCTGCTTGTAATTCTTTCTTTTCTCCCTGCAAAATTTAGATTGGATCTGGAAAGGGCCATATCTCTTGTCTTCAAGGCAGAAGTTGTGCGTAGACATTTGGTAACTTGTCCTTCCCTTTACATCACTCTGTGTTCCTTCAGAAAAGATCGCTTGCGGGTTTGGAAATTTTCTGGATAATTGCAGGCTCTGCTGGGAAAAGAAAGGATTATTTGGCAAAACATTCCTTCTTCATGCCCTTCCACCAGGGAGAAGATTTGGCTAGATCTTGATCCCAATTATGAACAGAAATAGAGTAAGTCTGCATATTGCTTATGAACTATACTAAGCATGTACTACGGTTGTGGGTAATAGAACCATGGCAATTCTTTGCAGCAGAGAGGAAAATGTAGTGTCTGGATCAATTTCACATGGGAACATATTCCTGGAGGACACAGCAATGGAGAATGAGGTCAAAATGCTGGCATTTCCTACCAAAAGGGAACTCTACTGCTAATCATTCAGCTAAGTTGCTGGCCATTTCAAGGAAGCATCAAGGGATTAACTGGGCATAAATATTGAACTATCCTTTGATTCCCACTGTTGATCCCCTGCAGATGAAACTGACACATTAGTAGGAAAACAAGGAGCCCTGTACTTAGTTATGGTTTTCTGTATTTATTTATAATGCACAGATGCCTTTCTGAGCAATTAAATGGTTAAAATCATCAAACAGAATACTCTAAAATCTACAACCAGGGAAGAGTTTTATGATTCATCCTAATAAAGATGAATTTATTTTTCTTGTAGACCAACATGGGTTGCTTTGTTTATTAACATTGAAAGTAAAATTGCAAGACACAGACAGAACGTGGTATTGTCAAGAGAACTAACAAAATTAAAAACATCTCTAGAAAGTGCATTCATATACACAGTGAAGAAGCCTGACAGGTATTAAGCCACTGAGAAGTCTTGTTGCCATAAATTATCGTGAATCTGGGTGAAAAGGGAACACCCCTTTCTTGAGCTCACCTTACATCTCACAAGGGATTTCTTCAGAGATATGTGCCTTAACAATCAGATTTGCAGATGCAGCCTAATGGTTCTATTCAGCGACCAATCACAAAACAAAGCATTCTGGAATGCAAGATATGGTAATGTGGAAAAGCACCTCTTATGGCAAATAAATGTCCTTAAAGGAGCACTGCTTCTACATGCATGCTAAGTAAGGATTGGCACGAAACTACAAAATGGCATTTCATTTCATTTATCTTTGTTTCATTTTGTTTCATTTGAAACAATTCTTTTTTTAAAAAAATCATTTTGTTTTTCATTTTGTTTCATTTTTCATTTTTATGTTTTATGTTTTTTGTGTGTGTTTTATATAACTACTGTATGTGTTTATGTGTTTTTTAGTTATTTTACCTTTGGTTTATGTGTTTTGGGGGGTGGGAAAAAGCATGGGCTTTTAAAACTTTTTATTAGTCACTGAAGCTAGCGCCAGTGAGCTAGCATGCAGGGCTTGCTTTGGGGACTAAAGTTTTTAAAAAACCTTTTCTTTCCCCCACCTGATCAGACATGTGGTGGTGGTGGGGGGAAGAAGTGGGGCCTTTAAATCTTTTTCAGTCCCCTAAGCATGCCCCACATGCCAGCTGATTTGTGCTTGCTTCGGGGAATTAAAAAAAGTTTTAAAAGTCCTCACTTTCCCCCACCCAATCAGGCATGTTGGGGAGGGGAAGCAGGGGTTTTAAAACTTTTTTTAGTCCCCTAAGCAAGCAACGTGCTCCAGCTGATCGGGCGTGTTGGGGGGAACTGCAGGCTTTTAACCCCTCTCTTTTTGTCCCCTAAGGAAGCCTCTTGCTGCAGCTGATCAGTGCTTGTTTTGGGGAGTAAAAAAAGTTTTAAAAGCCCAGGCTTTCCTCGACCTGATTGGGCATTTTTGGGGAAGTGCGGACTTTTAAACCCTTTTTTAAATCACCTAAGCAAGATCCGTGCACCAGCTGATTGGTGCTTGTTTCGAGGACTAAAAAATGTTTTAAAAGCCCGTGGTTTTCCCCACCTGATCGGGCATGTTGGGAATGGCGTGGGCTTTTAAAACTTTTTTTGGTCACTGAAGCACGTGCTGATTAGCTGGCGGCAGCCCTTTGGTGGCAAAAAAAAAAAAAAAATTAAAAGCCCGTGCCATTCCCCACCCAATTAGGCATGTTGGAGGGAGAATGGGGTGGGGTTTTAAAAGCGGTTTCCCATAGGAATGCATTGCTTCAATACCTTCCTATGAGAAAACAAAAAACAAAATGAAACAAACTGGATTTTTTTGTTTTGTTTTGTTTTGTTTTTATTTGAAGGGGCAGTTCATTTTTCATTTTGTTAAGGAACAAAATGAAAATGAAAAATGAAAAAAAAATCATTTCGTGCCCATCTCTAATGCTAAGTATATTGTCTAGTTTGACCCTGAAAAGACCAAGTTTGTCATCAAGATCACGATGAATACTAGAGAATTGTAAAGGAAGTGGTAAGGCAGCCTTGAAATGCTGACAGTTATGTAACCTGTAGGAAGTAATCCACAGTATAGTAGTGCTTAGAGGAATATAAACTATTTTAAAATTCAATCAAAAGACGGCAAGGCCACCTATCCATGTTTGAAAATATGGTGATGACAATCTTAGAGCTGCACAGCTGGAAGGGACTCTATAAATCAAGTCAACCCCCCCTTCCTCAAGAAGGCACAGTGGGGAATCAAACTCCAAACCTCTGGCTCCCAAGCTAGTTACCTAAACCACTGAGCTATCAGCTCTGATATTGATGATGACGATGAACATGCTGACTATGGAATTTTGGGAATATTTCAAAAATCTGCAACTTTCAGCTATTTTTTCTCTGATCTCAGATCCAATGGCTGTGTTTTTCAATGCATCTACTAATAAGTCTTTCAAATCTGCCCAGTTGTGCCACCATGAAACACAGGAAGGTCCTTTACAGTAGGCTTGATTTATAGGGAGGAAGGCTATCCTGCTGTATTAATTTTTTTCTTCTGACTAAATGATAGTGTCACTTTTTAGTGTTAAAATAGTGAAGTTTGCAGATGATACTACAGTGATTGGCCTGATTCGAGACAATGATGAATCTGCCTATAGGCAAGAGATTGAACAACTAGTTTTATGGTGTAGTAAAAATAATCTTGAATTAAACACATGCAAAACTGTTGAAATGGTGGTGGATTTTAGGAGGACTCGTACTATACAACCACCTCTTATGATATCAAATAGCTTAGTGTCAATAGTGGAGTCCTTTACATTTTTAGGTACTATCATATCTCAAGATTTAAAATGGCCATCTAATATTAAAAGTATTATTAAGAAAGCACAACAAAGAATGTTTTTTCTGCATCAACTTAGGAAGTTCAGACTGCCAAAAGAACTGTTGATTCAATTCTATAGAAGTGTTATTGAATCTATCATCTGTTCCTCTATAACTGTCTGGTTTAGTTCTGTGACTAAGCAGGACATAGACTTCAAAGGATAATTGGAACTGAAGATAAAATTATTGTTACTAATTTGCTATCTATTATGGAATTGTATACCACACAAACTAAAAAGAGGGCGATGAAAATATATACAGATTCCGCACATCCTGGACATAATCTGTTTCAATTGTTACCCTCAGGGTGACGTTTTAGGGCATTGCATACTAGAACAACTAGATATAGAGATAGTTTCTTTCCAAGTGCTATCAAACTGTTAAATAATTAATTTTTACTTCTTTTCTTCCCTTTTAAATAATAGGTTATATTGTATTGTTGCACTGTGTTTTTATTGTTGAATCTATGATTCTTATATTTCCTTTTATATATGGAGAGTATTTTTTACAAATTCTGGTGTGTCCAACCACACTTGGCCAAAAAAAAAAAAAAAAAAAGATTCTGATTAGGAGAATAACACTTTTCTGAATTCAGACTGTGATGTGCAGAAACCTAAAAAGAACAAAATGTTCAGAGTTCTCCTTATGAAGTGGATCTGGGAGGGAACGGTATATAACCTTAGCATTCGGCTACAATACCAGTATATTTAAAGTGGGTGCCATTCTGTTTGATTTGAATGTTTTCCACAGGGGAAAAAACATAAAGGATTGGGGGTAGAAAACAAAAAATGAAAAAAATGAGTGATAAAGAGATAAGAAACAAAGTGAGAGGGTCTGTTAGGCAAGTTAGGGCTTATAAGTGAAATAATTAGGGCTTATAAGTGGATAATAAGAATAAATAAATAAATAAATAAATAAATAAATAAATAAATAAATAAATAAATAAATAAAAAGTCTATGGCATAACTATTAGTGTTCTTGGATCATTGATCTTTTGAGGCAATCCTTGAAGATAAGGGATGTTATTCAAAGTAAGAGGTGTTTGCCAAAATAGGAAGATAATGAGGAAGACCAACATGAGATGCATGGACTCAATAATCAATCAATCAATAAAAACCTTTATAGGCATTAAGCTAAACATATATATTCCTGATAATATAAAATAAGCACAAGCAAATTTCACCAAGGATCTTTGTAAGGAGTCATCCTTACAGATCACAATAGCTAAGTATTTACCTACACGCTCAGTCGACTCAATGAAAGAAGCCATGATTTTGAGTTTGCATGAGCTGAGGAGGATTGTCAATAACAGGTCATTCTGTGGGTCATTCATTCACAGTATTGGCATAGTAAGTCAGAGGAAACTTGATGACACATAAAAACAGCAACAGCTCTCCTAAAATGTCAGTACAGTTACATAATTTGAGGGCAGAGAATTCATGGCTCTCTAGATATTGTTGCTCTGCAACTTCTAATAGATCTAGCCAAAAAGTCAATGGCGAAGAATGATTGGAGTGATAATCCAAAAACATCCAGGGGCACACATTCCTCTTCATTCATTTAGGGTAGCAATCTGCACACATTCTAATAGGGAACCTGCCCTGTTTCAAGCATTTTATGTTCTTCCAGCAGGGGTGTGGTGGCTTAGTGGACTAAGGCACCGAAACTACAGACTGCAAAGACGGCAGCTCGGCGGTTCGAATCCCGGGTGCCACACAGCGGAGCGAGCTCCCGCTGATAACCCCAGCTCCTGCCAACCTAGCAGTTCGAAAGCATGTAAATGCAAGTAGATAAATAGGTACCGCCGTAAAAAGCGGGAAGGTAAAACAGTGTTTCCTTGCAGCCATGGTGGCCACGTGGCCATGGACTTGCACAGCACTGGCTCTTCTGGCTCTTTACGGAGATGAACACCGCCCCTAGAGTCGGACACAACTAGCATGCATATACATGGGGGAACCATGTTCTGTCAAGTCACATCCTACCCTAAAGGGCTTTCAAGGTATGTGACCTATCTATGCCACCTCCCTTCAGTGCATTTTAGAGATGAGCTTTTTATTTCGGAAGTGGTCAGCTTCTGAAATGGAACGTGGGAGCCCAGCTGGCATTCAGAACTGGAGGAATGAAATCAAACCAATTACTCACCTTGCTCTGGAATCACGTTGGGCTAAACTCCAACTAAAAAGAAGCCTCCAATGTCATCTTTCCCTTTCCCTGGTGCTGGCCAGTCAGGAGTTGTGCAGGGAAATGAATCAACCTGCCTCCCTGTCTGATTGGCTAGTGCCAGAGAGAAGGAAAGATGACATTGGAGGCTTCTTCCTAACTGAAGTTTAGCCCTGCATGACCCCAGAGCAAGGTAAGGGATTGGTTGATTGTGTTCCTGTGGTTCCGAGCACCAGCTGGGCTCCTCCATTCTGTTTCAGAAGCTGACCACTTCCGAGGGGGGGGGTATAATAGCTATGTTTAAATATTTGAAAGGATGTCATATTGAAGAGGGAACAGGTTTGATTTCCATGGCTTCAGAGACTAGGACTCGGGGCAATGGTTTCAAACTACAGGAAAAGAGATTCCATTTGAACATTAGGAAGAACTTCATGACAGAGCTGTTCGGCAGTGGAATATGCTGCCACAGAGGGTGGTGGAGTCTCCTTCTTTGGAAGTTTTTAAGCAGAGGCTGGATGGCCATCTGTCGGAAATCTTGTGATGGGGTTCCTGCATGGCAGGGGGTTGGACTAGATGGCCCTTGAGGTCTCTTCCAACTCTATGATTCTATGATTCTATGAAATGAAAAGCCCATTTCTAGTTCTGTGACCAAGCAGAAATTTGAATGCATGTATCCTGAAATCTACTCTATCTAATTATTTACTGCAACACATTGGTTCCCATTTCCAACATATAGGCCTGCTAAAATTGCTGACTGGGACAGGGTACAGAGATCACATTACACCCCTATTAAAGCAACTCCACTGGCTACCAATCAGCTATCGGCACAATTCAAAGTGATGACCTTAACCTACAAACACTGTACGACCTGGGTCCTAGCTACCTCAAAGATTGACTCTCAGAGTATGAACCAGCTCAAGTGTTAAGAACAGGAGAGGTCTTTCTCTCCATCCCACCACCCTCACAGCTATGTCTTGTGGGAATACATGAAAGGGCCTTCTCGGCAGCTGCACCCAGACTCTGGAACTCCTTCCCATTAGAAGTGAGGACTGCCCCATCTCTGATGTCTTTCCAGAAACAGCCAAAGAACTTTCTCTTCAGGCAAGCTTTCCATGAATGATGGACTACCTATTAAGTGACCTTTATGTGAATATACCATACGTGATCACATAAACATTGTGTTTATATATTTTGTGATTGCATTGACACTATGTTTTCAATTGTTAGTTTCCCTCACTCATAACTTTTCATGGATTTTTTTCACTCTCTTGTTAACTGCTTTGTTCTGCAGCTTTAACGTAATGTTGTCTGTTAATGCTGTAAGATGTCCCTCAATTCCCTGGTTGCACTCTTAATTACTTGAATATGTCTTAAGTGTATTGGACTGTACATTGTTCCTCATTATTGTAAGCTGCCTTGGGTCCTTTTCCAAGGAGAAAGGCAGGGAAAATATACTCTAAAATTAATAAATAATAAATAAAAGAAGTCTGAGTCTTATCTTATCTTATGAGCAGTTTCTGATTCTGTGGGATTTCAGGGTCACAGCCTTCAGAAGTCATAGTACACGACTGCTTGTGATGACACGGGAAAGGCAAGGCCCTTGTGTAACAATTGCAAAGGTATGCTTATATACAGTATATGAGTATGTGAAGGAATGAGATAGGCACTGTTGATCTACACAAACTCTGGCATTATTTATATGGGGGAAATGTCACTGAGAAACTGGTGACTCTGTATGCTAAGGCATCAATCCAAACTATATCCATATTTGTAGATGTAGATGTTGAAAAACCAACATGAGCATAGATATATTATTTCTCCTTTAAAAAGAAAAGGGATAGAGTATTTCCACCACCACCACCCCCCGCCAAAAAAAAGCATTTCAAGACTTCTTTTCCTGCTGCAAGTTTATGGACTCATCTGAATGAAGCACATCTTGCACAAAAGCCAACTTTGCAAGTTATTGGCAAACTTGTTTGGGGGAAGTTGTTTTTTTTTATTGTAAGATCGAGCTTCTTTTAATGAAAGTTTTGTATCAGGCTCAGAAAGAGAAAGATGGAGAAAAACCTTGAAGCAAATGCATAATTTAAAATATTAATAGTGTACATTTTCTGAACCCCCTAGCCATACACCAGGCTTAATTTTTTGTCTAATTTACGGAATGTATTACATTATGCATCTTAATGAAAAAAGTTTCTGTTTCATTTGGCACTTTAAAGAAGAGTATACTTTCTACTTTAGTTCATTCCATTCTCACTTCACAAAGTTCAGGAGTATGGAATGTCATTATATGTACCTGTATGTAGTATATATAGACTTTGGCCTTTTAACAAATAGCACAATAGTAATAATAATGTGTCAACAATTCTGACTTAAGGTAACCCTTTCCAGGATCTTCTCAGAAATGGTTTACCATTCCCTTCTTTGGGAACAGTGAAGCTTGCCCAAGGCCACACAGGCTGGCTCTTCTCCCAGGAGACACAGTGGGGAATCCAACTCCCAATCTCTGCTTTAGATATGCTGCCATGGAGGGTGGTGGAGTCTCCTTCTTTGGAGGTTTTTAAGCAGAGGCTGGATGGCCATCTGCCGGGAGTCCTGTGATGGGAGTTCCTGCATGGCAGGGGGTTGGGCTAGATGGCCCTTGAGGTCTCTTCCAACTCTATGATTCTATGATTCTAGTTGGTTTTTCAGTAGCAAGGAATGCTGATAGATGTTGCATTACTTTTAATCATAATAGGTAACACTTCTAAATATAGGAGTTATAGGAATATTTCCATGGCATTCTTTCATAAGTGGCAATCTAATATTCTTTGGTTTTGTCTGTTGTATTTTTATAAACATTTCCAAGGTACAATATAAGATTTTACCTCTGGAGAGAACCACAGAATGCTTTTATGTATTTTGCCTGTTAGTAACAGAGAAGGCAATGTGGCAACAATTGGAACTATAAGATTGATAGTGGCAACTCAGCTGGCCAAGGAGTAATGAGTAATGTGATGAGTACTCTCCAAATTCTGATCACACAGATATGCATCTCTGGTATTCATACATATTGAATGCATAAAGGATATCAACCCAGTGGCTAGTTCGTGAGGTAAAGTCATCACCTCATTCAGCAGTAACTTCTCCCGGAAATGTGCAGACAAGTTTATACCATCCTAATCCTGCCATTTCACAAAATATGGGGAGCTTTACTATAAAAACCAATAAATGAGCAGAAAGTTGTCAGGAAAATCTTCAATAGTTCCCCCCCTCACCATTACACAACTTGCTTCAGCAATGAAATACACACTGCATTAAACAAATTGTTGCCATTAAGTAATTTCCCCCTTTGTAGCCCAGATTTTTAAACACATTTTTGGACTTTAATTTTTTTTTTTACTGTTTAGGTTTCAATGATGGAATGATCTGAATGGCTGTTGTTTTAAAAGTATATTTCCAGTTATTATTAAGTATAGCAATAGCATAACAATAACATCCAAAAAATTCATACAAGCAGAGGTGTGTTTATAACTCTAGGGTCCCTTTAAAAAAATGTGTGTTGTTAATTCTATAATCTATTTGCTTCCAGAGATGGTAAACATCTCTGGAACCAAAAGGATTTTTGACTTGTTCCTGGAATTCGCATATTAGGAATGGGGATTTTTTTTTTGCCTATACCACACTGGTACTCAGGGATGATTCCTTTTGGTTCTGTTAGCAGACTGTTCATTTCGCCACACTGGTGGTAGTGCAGATAAATCTGAGCAGTTGAGTCCAATTCTAAGATTCTCTTTGGACCCATCTGATCTTAGAATGCTGCAGATCCAGAGATTACAGTGTTGGGGGAAGGATGTGCTTGGAGGTCTCCCCAGGTGACGGGCCATGAATAATTGGGCTCGGGACCCAGCTGGGGTTCATGGAATTTACTGGCCCTGGTTGCACTCTTCGGATGACGGGGCACCCAGGGGGTTGAGACTCGCCCAAAGCTTGCTAGTCAGAGGGGTCCCGGGAGACTCCAATGTTCCGATTTCTAATCTGCATGGCTGCAGGCCCCTCTTGGAGTTATAGTTGACATGATGCACCTGAACAAGTTAATAAAGTGTGGCCCTTGTTTATACCTAATAATAACCTCTTGGCTGATTATTTTGCTCTGGGAGGGCAAGGGTTGAGAAGAGCCTTCGCTTTGGAAAGATGCCTGGCACCCCCTTTTGCTATACTTGAAGGGAAGTAGTACACGAATATCCCTTTCAATGAAAGGCTTTGGATCTGTCTCCTAAGGGAGGTTGAGACTACAGATTACATGTTCTTCATTCACCCGCAGCATGTGGTAGCACATAAGGAGACTGTCACCTCACTGACTTTTTTTTTAAACCAGGTGGCTCAGAAAAAATACACTTGATCTTCTCTCCAAAAGAGACCCCAAGATCACTTACCAAGTAGCCAGATTCTGTATGACGCTACTCAGGTCTTGTAAATGCTACAGTAAATAGTGTACCCAGCTTGATGGGGGGATGTCTAGCCTGCATACTGTAATTAAAAATTGTGAACCACCCAGAGACTACTTGAAGTGGTATGGGGCGGTATATAAGCAGAACACTTTATTAGATTTTAAATTGTCTTTTAATGTTAAACGTTCTTATGAAGTATTTGGAAATTTGCAAATGTCTATTTTTAACTGCATGAATGGGCTAAGGGCCATAAAATAAACTGAACTGAACTCTAAAACAAAAGCCTCTTGTGCTGCTAGGCAAATGAAATTACTTTTGTATGTCAAAAGGCAGAAGTTAAGAAACCATCATTGAGATGTGGGACATACTGCCACACAATTCAGTATGCAACAGGTAGTTTCCACAGTAATTTCTAAACATAAGCCAATGGACCTCTGGAAGTTACACCATTTGTTTTATGCTAGCATAATTAGGCAAAGGAATTCATGCCAGTGTTTTGGTTACAATTTCTTCACGGATGCATAAGTCCAGGTATGTGTGCAGCGCAAACCACCATTTGAATGTTAATGCAGTTTAAATTTATAAGTAGTCTTTGTTGCTTTAAAGAAACCAGAAACATGGTTTTTAATAAGCAAAGTATGTATGTTCTGACCACATGTGTAAGTTTTCCCTTTTCACAACATTCAGTGATCTAGACCTATGGTCTACAGGTAAATGTCTCTGTTGACTCTTCTTTTACATAGCTTTAGTGTGCTGGGAATTCAAGCACAAATACCAGAGTGCTGACGGGAGTACATTACATAGATCACATTACACCCCTACTAAAGCAGCTCCACTGGCTGCCATTCAGCTATCAGACACAATTCAAAGTGCTGGTTTTAACCTATAGAGCACTAAATGGCTTGGTTCCAAGCTACCTCAAAGTGCAAATCTCACAGTATGAACCATCTCAGGTGCTAAGTTCATCAGGAGAGGCCTTTCTCTCCATCCCACCACCTTCACAGGTGCATCTCATAGGCACACATGAAAGGGACTTCTCTGTTGCTTCTCTCAGATGTTGGAACCCACTCCCACTGGAGACCAGGACTGCCCCATTTCTGCTGTCTTTCTGGAAGCAGGCAAAAACCTTCCTCTTCAGGCAAGCTTTCCCTGAATGATGGACTACCTATTATGCGGCTTTTAAATGGATTACCATGCATGAACACCAGTGTTTTCCATGTTAGTTTCCATCCTTCATAATGGATTTTTATTTCTTTTCACATTCTCTTTGTACCTTTAATGTTACCTTTTAATGTTGTAAGATACCTCTTCTAATTCCCTTTTCCTAACTTGCGTATGTCTTAAATGTTCCGGGCTGTATATTGTCTTTCATTATTGTAAGTTGACTTGGGTCTTTTTCAAAGGAGAAAGGTGGGGTAAAAATATTCAAAATAAATGAATAAATAAGATGTTCCAGAGCAGAAAGAGCATCCAGATCTAAAAATGGAACCCACCGAGGTTTGTTTTCAAATACAGATGAGCATTCATGAAGCAACCCCACCCTCCATATTTCTTCCTTGGAGAAACTCTTTCCCTGCATTCCTGATCACCAAGACATTCTTAGTGAGTTCCTTTCCTTTCATTCAATTTTGGCTTAGTGAGCTCATAAATGTACTATTCTCTTTGAGCATCCATGAAAAAAATCACAAACAAAAACCAAAGGATTGTGGGAACTTTCATACTGCCTGATTTATTTTACTGTGAAATTTCAGGGATTATAATTGATTTACCTGAGGAAGCACACTGGAACCCACAAAATCTTAAAGTGAAACATAACTATTAGTCTTCTTAAAGGTGTCATCATACGTTGGCTATTGACTCAAGTTTTGTTTTTGTTATACACATTACAGTGTGTTATTCTGAAGTGCTATCCAAATCCATTTTTTTGTCCCAACCAGAGTGGTCCCACCTTACATCCATATTTAATGGATGTAAGGTGTAAACTTACATAAGTGTAAACTTTACACGTAAGTGTAAACTTACGTCTCCTTGGTTTACTGAGGAACTGCGGGCAATGAAGCAAGAGAGGAGAGCAGATGGAGGAGGGCCCAGACGGCTTTAAATAGGGCTGCGGTAAAGGCGTCGACCGGTCGCTACTGTCGAGCGATAAGGGTGACTAGGAGATCTTTTGCCTTCCTGAGAATTGGTGAGGCCTCGAACCGCCAGGCGGAATTGTTCAGGGTGGTTCGAGACCTCGCCAATCCCAGTCCGCCTGGGCCTCCTCCTAGTGATTTCACTAGTGAGTCTTTCGCAGCCTTTTTAAAATCTAAGATAGAGGCCATCCGTTCCGAGCTGGATGCCGGTTGCACTGATCCTGTTCCCGCCTTGGCTAGCATCGGGCCGCCTCGGTCGCCCCAGTTCATTGAGTTTGGGCCTCTTACACTGGTGGATGCCTCCAGGGCCCTGGGACATTGCAGGCCTGTGGCTTCTCTGTTCGACCCTTGCCCTTCCTGGCTGATTAAGATCGCAGGGGGGGGGAGCATGCCGAAATGGGTTTCGCTAATAGCCTCAGCCTCCTTCAGAGACGGGATTTTCCCCAGTCTGCTGAAGGAGATGGTGGTGAAGCCCATTATTAAAAGACCCGGCTTGGCTGTGGACGATTTGTCCAACTATCGTCCCATAGCCAATGTTCCTTTTTTGGGCAAGGTGATTGAGTGAGTCGCCGCCCTGCGTCTCCAGTCATTCCTGGAGGAGAACCATGTCCTGGATCCCTTCCAATCCGGGTTTAGGCTGCGTCATGGGACCGAGACGGCCCTGGTCACTCTGCACGATGATCTGTTGAGGAGGGCTGACAGGGGCTGCTCTACCCTGCTGGTCCTTCTCGACCTGACAGCGGCTTTTGATACCGTCGACCATGGTATCCTGCTGGAGCGGCTCTCGGAGGTGGGGATTGGGGGCCTGGCTTTGTCCTGGCTCCGCTCCTTCCTTGAGGGTCACACCCAGCGTGTGAGCTTGGGGGGGGTGAGTTGTCGGCTCCCTGGACACTCTCTTGTGGGGTGCCCCAGGGGTCGTCCCTCTCCCCAATGCTCTTTAACATCTACATGAAGCCGCTGGCAGAGATCATCCAGAGTTATGGAGTCTGCTGTCATCAGTACGCTGATGACACGCAGCTCTATCTCTCCTTCTCCACCTGTGCAGTGGAGGCCGTCTGGACCCTTGATCGTTGCCTGGCTGCGGTTTTGGAATGGACCAGGACTCACAGACTCAGGCTCAACCCTGGAAAGACGGAGGTTTTGTTCTTCGGGGGCGGCTCGGAGGGGTACTGTGGCCCTCTTCCCAGTCTGGATGGGTCTGCCCTCCAGCTGGCGCAAAGAGTGAGGAATCTGGGCGTCGTCCTGGACTCGGAGTTGACCCTGGAATCTCAGGTGTCTGCCGTGACCAGGTCGGCCTTCTACCATCTTAGGCTTATCGCCCAGATTTGCCCGTACCTCGATGAGAGCTCCTTGAGGACAGTGGTACAGGCGCTGGTCATGTCGAGACTGGATTACTGCAACACTCTCTACATGGGGCTCCCCTTGAACCTTGTCCGGCGCTTGCAGCAGGTCCAGAATGCAGTGGCCAGGCTGGTGGTTGGCGCGCATCGTTATGACCACGCCACCCCCATCCTGGCCCGCCTGCACTGGTTGCCCGTTGCTTCCCGGATAAGGTTCAAGGTGTTGGTTTTGGTTTACAAAACCCTCCATGGCTTGGCCCCTGCTTATTTGGCAGAGCATCTCTCCCGACAATTAGATCTGGCCCGACCCACCCGATCCTCTTTGGCCCACTCGCTTCGGACTGTCGCCCCGAGGGAAGCCCGCAAATCCAGCACACGTGGACGGGCCTTCTCGGTGGCGGCGCCTACTCTTTGGAACAAACTTCTGAGCGAGTTACGGCAGGCCCCATCATTAGCGTCGTTCAGGAAAAATCTAAAGACGCTACTCTTTTGGGAAGCCTTCGGCCCTGATTAGTTCCCCCCCCCCCCGGCCCTCCTGTTTGCAGTTCTGGCCCGCCTGACTGTATTTACTCTGTGCTTTGCTTAGGTGATGTTCTGACTTTTTAAACTGTTTTATATTGTCTGTTGTGAACCGCCCTGAGTCCCATGTTTGGGAATAGGTGCAGTATATAAATATGAAAATAAATAATAAATAAATAAATATTGATTTAATGAGTTCCATTCATGCAGCATTAAAAAAATAGTTCCAACTTAGAAATAATTGAAACTAGCCCTTGAACTCGTTAATTGGATTACTGAGTTAGTTACAACTAATAAATCCATTACACATAGATTTGTAATGTTTTGGGAGATTTTTCATGAAAACAAATGACTAATGAATCAGCCTGATGGACCTGGGGTGCTCTGGCCAGGACGTGAGGTCTCATAAAATGATGTGTTGCACATGTATTGGACTCTTACTTTCTTTGGCAATTCATATCTTAATACTATGCTCCATAATCAGCTAGAATTTTCCCCTACTCTAAGAAGCCTGCAGGCTACGTGGAGCTGAATGCCATGAGCATTATGTTTCCAATGATATGGCCTATCCATTTTTATATCCAGGATGTCTGACCATAGCCTCTGGGCATCAGCGCTACAGCATGAGGATAACTTGTACATTTGTTACCACTGTCTGTCGCCACATGTTATAAGTTCTGGAGCACTTTTGCTGTTTAAAAATCCAAGGTGACAGTTAAAGGAGCATGGCTATCAGCTCAAATGTAACAAGCTTATTTCCCATGGGCTGAAGAACAATCTTGAATTTTAGACTACCTGCTTGTTAAGCATTCACCTCTAATTTGCTCCACACCCAAGAATGATTTGAAAACTTTCCTTTCAAAGAGTTGATCTCCCTATTAGGACCAAATATTTTTAAATAAATGATGTGGTTCCACAGGAGAAATCCCTCCTGGGACTGCAACACTTAATTTTACCATTTTATATGTTGGAGTGGTATGGCTATCTTTTCAAGTAAGGTCATTACTCTACAGGGCACCTATACAATGACATCTCACTCAAGTCCAGGTGACTGAAAGGAAGATTTCCAAATACTACTCAATAACTGCTCAGTCTTTCAAACAATATCTAATCTAGCAAATCAGAACCCAAATTTTGAGCATCCTCCCACCCTGCCAAACTGCTGGATAGCTCAGTGTTTTAAGTCTCTGGCTATCTGCTCTGCTTTCTTGAGAGGAGCTGGACTCAATGATCCATAGGGTCCCTTCTGGCTCTGCAGTTCTAGGGTTATGATTAGGGATGGGCACCTTACCAAAAATGACACACTGTTTTGTCATTTTGAAGGGTTTCGAACTGTTTTGGAATGAAACAAAATGGCAGAGTGTGTGTTGTCTGAACTGAACTGAAATAATGTTTTTTCGGTTTGGGAGGAACGGAACCGGGGAGCCGCCGCCAGACCTCGCTTCAGCAGCAAGATCTGTTGGCTGTTTCGCTGCTCAGTTCTTGCTGGCCACCGCCTCCCAGCTGGTTTTTTGACAGCTCGAGCTGGGAGACGGGTGGCTACGGAGAATGGAGTAGCCAGGCAGAAGTAAAATCACTGCCTTACTGCTCCTTTCTCCCCTGCCACTCCCCCTCCTCCCAGGAGGGTGCTTTGGACCAGGAGTGCTGTAGGCAGTGCCCCCACTGCCCACAGCACTCCCCCTCCAAAAGACCTCCATAGGGAGGGGGTGGCAGGGCTGGAGACTTTTAAATCCCTCACCGTATCAGCACTCTTGCTGACGTGGCAGGGGATTCAAAAGCCTCCAGCCGACCACCCATCTCTTGATCTTCAGGGCTGTGAAGATCAAGAGAGAGGTGGTGGGACAGTGGTTTTTTAAAATGTCCCACCAGCAGCACTCTCGCTGGGTGGCAGTGAGTGGCAGGACATTTAAAAAACCCTCCAGACCACCACCCGTGTGGATCCAAGTGGATTTCCTGGGATTCCGATGCAGCAAAAGGGGTTTGAGAGCCCCTTTTGCTGCTTCAGAATAAAAAACTGCTCTCCGGTTCTTCTGAGCCAGGCGAGCCAAAAGAACCAGAAAGCCAGGAACGAAGCTGCCACCATTCCTCTTTCACCCGGGTGAAGGAGTGGTGGTGGCAACTTCAGCTTTCCAGTTCTTCTGAGCCAGGCTAGGGTCATGGGACTCTTTTGAATTTTGGGTGCTCCAGCATCCTCGCTGTGCTGCACCCAATTCAAAAGCCTTCACTAGCTCACATCTGAGCCTCTGCCACCCAGCTGGATTTGACAGCTTGGGCTCTAAAGCCACAGCCCCTCTCTCCATAGCCCAAGCTGTCAACCACATGGCCGTTTCATTGCTAATTTTGTTTCGTAATTAATAATTTTTCCCTAAAATATTTGTTAATTACAAAATGAAAACAAAATGGTGCTATGTGTGACATGTTAGTGGGTCCTCTGTGTTTCTGTTTCTGTAAACTTATCCATTTTCTGGAACCCCCTTTACTGGTTTCCTATCCACTGTGTATCTTGGATATCACTATAAAGGTGGAACTTGAAAAAATTAGAATATCATGCAAATGTTCATTTATTTCAGTAAGTCAACTCAAAAAGTGAAACTAATATATGAGATAGACTCATGCAAAGCGAGATGTCAAGCCTTACTTTGGTATAATTGTGATGATTATGGCATACAGCTTATGAAAACCCCAAATAACAATCTCAGAAAATTAGAATATTACATGACATCAAAAACACAACTATTGGAAATAGAACAATATCGGACCTCTGAAAAGTATAAGCATGCATATGTACTCAGTACTTGGTTTGGGTCCCTTTTGCATTAATTACTGCCTCAATGCAGCATGGCATGGATGCTATCAGCCTGTGGCAATGCGGAGGTTTTATGGAAGACCAGGATGCTTCATTAGTGGCCTTCAGCTCTACTGCATTGTTTGGTCTCATGTCCCTCATCTTTCTCTTGGCAATGCCCCATAAATTATCTATGGGGTTCAGGTCAGATGAGTTTGCTGGCCAATCAAGCACAGTAATCCCATGGTCACTGAAGCAGGTTTTGGTACTTTTGGCAGTGTGGGCAAGTGCCAGGTCATGTTGGAAAATGAAGTCAGCATCCCCATAAAGCTCATCTGCGGAAGGAAGCAAAGTCTGCTGGTAGACAGCTGTGTTGACCCTAGATGTAATGAAGCACAGTGGGCCAACACCACCAGATGACATGGCTCCCCAATCTGTTCATAAATGACCTGGAGACAGGGATAAGCAGTGAGGTGGCCAAGTTTGCGGATGACACAAAACTTTTCTGTGTAGTAAAAACCAGAGAAGATTGTGAAGAGCTCCAGAAGGATCTCTCCAAACTGGGGGTGTGGGCTGCGAAATGGCAAATGCATTTCAATGTAGCAAAATGTAAAGTAATGCATATTGGGGCAAAAAATCCAAACTTTATCTATCAGTTAATGGGCTCTGAGCTATCAGTGACAGATCAGGAAAGAGATCTTGGTGTGCTGGTGGACAGCTCCATGAAGGTGTCTCCCCAATGTGTGGCAGCGGTGAAAAGGTCAATTCCATACTAGGGATCACCAAAAAGTAGACTGAAAATAAAACAGCCAATATTATAATGCCATTGTATAAAATGACAGTAAGGCCGCACCTGGAGTATTGTGTACAATTCTGGTCAGCGCATCTCAAAAAAGACATAGTGGAACTCGAAAAGGTGCAAAGGAGAGTGATTAAAATGATTACTGGTATGGGGGACCTCCCTAATGAGGAAAGGCTAAAACATTTGGGGCTCTTTAGTCTGGAAAAAAGTTGCCGGAGGGTGGATATGAGTGAGATGTACAAAATAATGCAGGACATGAGTAAAGTGGACAGAGGGATGCTCTTCTACCTCTCACGAAATGCCAGAACTAGGGGACATCCATTCAAACTGAGGGAAAGGTGAGTGAGAACAGACAAAAGAAAATATTTTTTTATCCAGCGTGTTTTTAGTTTGTAGAACTTCCTGCCACAGGATGTGGTGATGGCATCTGGCCTGGATGCCTTCAAAAGGAGATTAGACAAATTCCTGGAGGAAAAGGCCACCACAGGTTACTTAAATTTTTTTTTAAATTTTTTAAAATTTTTTTGAAAACATAAAGTTTCTAATTCATTCACTTCACTCTTTATTTCAGTCACTGACCAGATAAAATACAAAATACATTCCACATAAAACCAAAATAAAAGTGTATAAAACAATAAAAGCATGCACACAAGACAAGCATAATACAATGGCATACTCTTTGTATAAAAGGCAGAACAGGTAAAATCTTGGAAGCCCAGTAGGCCCAATAACAGGGTAATCGACTCAATAGGACTAGAATTGTCTCCAGCCAGGGACCATGGCCGTGCTCTAGACCACCTCCAACCCACATCATGAGAAGAGGTAAGGATAAATACACAATGGATATTGCCAATCATCTGACCTCGCCACCTGAAGTGGGCAGGGATGAGCGATGCCTCATTGCTGCGGTACAGAATTTGGCCACCACCTCAGTCACATCTGGCTTTTTATCTCCTAGCAGGTGTTGGACACAAAACTCCCTTGGCCTCCCCTGAGTTTGCTGCAAGATAGACTGAAGAGGAGTCCTCCGGATATCCCGATAAAGGGAACACTCCAAGAGGACATGATCAATAGTTTCAATAGTCTCCTCGTCACAAGGGCAAACACGTTTATCCACTGGAAGACCCTGGTATCTGCCTTCCAACAATCTGGAGGGCAGAACATTAAATCGAGCTAAGGTGAAGGCTCTCCTGAACTTGGGAATGGTTATATTAGATAGGTAGTTGGCCATTCTAAAGGAACTATTCCTAACTGTGCTGAGTTTATCGTGGGCTGCTAGATGTTCTTGTAGTTCTACATCCCATATTCTCCTTTTAATTGCAGCCTTGGCATTGCCAAAACCCATGGCCAAAATGGCCTCTAAGGAAAAACCCAGCTGCAGTAGGTTAACAGTTAGATTCCTTTTCCAAGTTGATTGGAATGTATCCACTAATACTAGGGGTGCCAAGCCAGATGGGGCAAAAATAAGTTTCAGCCAATAGCTGAACATGTGGATCAGGGCACGTGCTTTAACGGAGATTAATCCAGCCTCCAATCGGAGTGTCGTATTGGGGACACACAAAGGTGTTACAAGAATTCTTCTCAAAAACTTTGTCTGCACCGTCTCCAAAGGCTTCACATTTGAGTATGCAAACAGTTGGGCTCCGTAAAGCATTTGGGCTAGAATTTTAGCTTTAAAAACTTGAATCGCTGATGGCACGTATTGACCACCCTTGGTATAAAAGAACCTCAATAGTGCAGAGCTGCATGTTTGTGCATTAGATGCTACATGGTTCACGTGGGAGGACCATTGGCCAGATGAATGAAATATCATACCTAGATATTTATAGCAGGACACTTGCTCTATACTATTTCCATTTATTGTCCATCTATGTTTTTTTACGTTTCCTGCTAATGACCATGATCTTAGTCTTATCATAATTAATGGTCAGCTGTTCTTTTGTACAGTATGAGGCTAAGGCTTTCAAGATTCTCCGTAATCCCACACACGAGATTGACATCAGGACTGCATCATCTGCATAAAGCAGGATTGAAAGGGGGCGTGAGCCTAGTGTAGGGGGATGAAAGTCTGCACTCGATAAATTGCTCACAATATCATTAATGTAAAAATTAAACAATGTTGGAGCTAAAATGCAGCCTTGCTTGACCCCATTGAATGATGGAATTACGTTAGATAGCGCCCCTGCCTTATTGTTAATCGACATTTATTTTCCACCTCAGCAATCCCATGAGTGCACTAAACGGGCTTGGGCTGCATTAGAAGATTATATTGTCAACCTGATTGTGCTTTATCCTTCAGCTTCGCTCATCCTGATGGGTGATTGCAATGCAAGAATAGGTTGTAATGATGAAATCTTATTTTCACATTATAACAGGTTACCACCTGAAACCAACACTTGTAATCCTCTGCCCTACAGATTGTCTAAGGATAAGGGTTGCAATTATGCTGGGTTATGTCTTATGCAAATGATTAATAACCTTGATTTGGCTCTCTTAAATGGAAGTGTGAAGGGACATAGGCCGGGAGAATTTACTTTTATATCATCCAATGGTGCTTCAATAATAGATTATGCTCTAATCTCCCAGGACCTGGTAGGAGCAATATCAAACTTTAAGGTTGATGACCGTATAGATAGTGATCATTTACCACTGGTGCTGGAGGTTAATCTGGGAGAATCCATTATCTCTGCTGGAGAAGATCTCACAATTCTCCCAGGAACTGAAATCAGAGCCTCTCGCATTAAATGGTCAGTCAGGCAGGGAGACACTATGAGTAAATTACTAAATACCAAGCCTTACATCCAGATGAGTCATCTAATTAGCACAGCTGATTCAGTTACAACTGTGCTAGAGACCTACCGAGAACTATTAAACTCTTTACAGTATCATTTAAAGCATGAGACCAATTACAATAGGATAAAGACTCGAAATAGCACTTATTCCAAACCCTGGTTCGACAGGGAATGTAGAGAGATGAAGCATGAGTTATTGAATAAATATAGATTTTACAAACAACAGGCCCTGGAAAGAATTCCACCTGAATGGTTCACACTGAAAAGGGAATACAAATCCCTGATTAAGAGGAAGAAGGCTGAAGCCCAGAAGGAATTATGGCAACAATTAATAGCTGCAACTAGATCTAAGGATCCCTCATGCTTCTGGAAAATTGTGACAAGGGGGTTGACCACCTACCCGGTTGTCAATGAGATATGTATCCCTGCAAAGGTCTGGGAAGCACATTTTAGGGGAATCTACTCACAGCATCCTGACTCTGCAACCAGAGTTCAAGAATTGCCTTTAGGTTTGGCAGAGTGGCCCCCTGTTTCCATGCAGGAAATCATCTCGCTGATTCACCAGCTGAAACCAGGCAAAGCCCCAGGTGCTGATTATATAACAGCTGATTTATTGCAGGATAATTTGGAGTGGTGGACCCCAGTTTTGGCCTCATTATTTACTTGGATTGACCGCAAGATTATACCAGAGGACTGGGGGCTTGCTATTATAATGCCAATTTTCAAGAAAGGATGTAAACTAGACCCAGAAACTACCGCCCAATAAGTCTACTAAGCATTATTAGCAAGCTATATGCAAGGCACCTGTTGGGGAAGCTTCAGGATTGGTTAAATGATGAAAATATTCTTGCTGAAGAACAAGCTGGGTTCAGATTTGGTAGGGCCACTATAGATCAGGCACTCGTTCTACACCATCTAGCAAACAAATATTCTACTCCAAAAGGAGGTTCCTTGTATGTGGCATTCATAGATTTTAAATCAGCTTTTGATCTGATACCCAGAGAAAAATTGTGGGCCAAATTCGAGACCACAAATATTGACAAAAGACTTCTTCTGCTAATGAAGCGACTGCATGAAAACACCAGTCTTAGGGTTATTTGCAATAAGGCACCACAGGTTACAAACCATGATGGAGATGTGTAATCTCTAGTCTTAAAATTGGGGTACTTCAAGGGCCAGATACAAGGGAGTTGTATCAGGAAACAGATATCTAGTCTTGTGAACTCCCAGATGCATTTGGTGGGGCCACTGTGAGATACAGGAAGCTGGACTAGATGGGCCTTTGGCCTGATCCAGCATGGCTCTTCTTATGCTCTTATATTCTTACATTCCTTCCTTCTACAACCAAATCAAACTTCCTCTTATTCCTGTGCCGATCAACCTGAAATGTCTCCCTGATCAACTGGTACTGTCAGACTTCACAACCTTACTTAATTATGAGTAAGGTCATTTTCCAAGGAGAAAGGTGGGGTAAAAATACATGAAATAAATTAATAAAAATAAATAAATGTGATTTTGATGAATGGATAACAAAACGAGGGTTCAGTATGGAGTCCATATATGTCTCCTTCATCAAGAGAAACAAAAACAAGAAACACACCATCTATTACTTCCACATGATGTGACATACACAAAAAAGTTCTATAATTAACAGTGCCACTCAAGGCGGCAGGTTTCCTTATGGAACAAATCCATCTTGTACTTGGTCCTTCTCTTTTCCTGCTGCCTCCCACTTCTCCTAGCATTATCGTCTTTTTCAGTGATTCCTGTATTTATATGATGCTCCCAAAGTATGATTTCCCCCTCCCCCATTTTGTCATTTTTGCTTCTGGAGAGAATCCACACTTGATGTTGTACCCACTCATTTGTGTTTTTGCAGTCCACAATATCTTAAAAATTCTTCTCCAACGTCACATTTTGAATGGCCCCACCCCACCCCCATAAGCATCCTTCATAGTCCAGTGTCCATATCCATTCTGCACGTACACTATAGCTTTTCTTCTCCTTGCTTCCCACTGTTGTCTCTTGCCTACCCTTCTAAGGGCCTTTTTACACGACCCCTAATATCCGCTGGCCACTTAAATTCGGACCAGAGATCTTAGGGGTTCGTCGCTCTTCCTCTGTCCCCACCCCCCTCCGCACTTCCTGGTTGCTGGCTGCCTGAGGGGAGGGAGAAAAAAGAAAGAAAAGAATGCCGGTTTACCTCCGTTCTGTTCCCGGCAGCATTCAGATCTCTGAAAGGGGCGGGGGGGGCAGAAAAACAACAAACAGAAGAGCCCCGCACTCACTATCCTTACACCGGATCAAATATTTTTCACCTCGAAAAAGCAGGTACCTGAAAGCTGCGCTGGGATGCGCTAAAGTGGGCGGGGTTGCACTTAATTTCCTGTTAACTCCGGAGCTGGTGGGTAAATATTTTTAATCTCTGGAGCTGGGAGCCATTTGCCCCGGAATTTAGGGGTTGTGTATAAACCCCCTAAGTTGCTCCTCAAGGTTAGAGGACTCTCCAGGACAGGACAAGGATGGAGGTGAGGTGTGAGAAGCAATGGAAATTAAATTTCGTATATTTTCCCATCTCACTCATCTCCCAACCTGTGTGTGCCTGGCCATGTGTCACACTTGCACATAGGACTGTCTGGAGTTCAGCCATGAAATACATACAGTACAGTATCCCAACAATAGTGTTGCTGTTATCAGCAGCAAAAAGAGGCTCAGCTAGATTTTGCACAGGCTTTCCCCCTTTGCAGCTGTGTACTGAATTATGACAATTTCCCAATGCCCTGGAAGTTCTAACAAAATACAACGAATGTATTAGCACTTTATGGTAGGAGAAAAACATAGCAAAAACATCTGATAGCTTTTGTTCTTTTTTTAACGCTAGTGACATATTTGGAATTCTGTCCTAGTGAGAGTGCTGTAATTTAACTTTAATCATCCTTACAAGGATCTATACAATATTGCTTCATTTTTTATCCATTCCAAAGAGAAAAACACAAGATATGAAAAGTGAAACTCATTTACACAAAAATATTAATTCATACATTTGTTCTTCCAAACAAAGAAAAGCTGTTTTTCATTCCAAGTTCCCACAGGAAAGGATCATCATTGTAGAGATTTCTTGGTTCTGCTCACCAACACTATAATTAGCTGCAATCTGAGAATTTGCATACACAGTATATACTGTATGAACCACTTTCTTATTGCACACTTTAATGTATGCACTTTGTATTTGTTTGTACTCTAACTCATGCAAGAGGGACCAAATCCATGTTTGGGGATCCTAGGGGTATAATAATAATTAATACTAATTTTTGCATGCAACATCAGCATGTAACATGATGAGACATAGCTTACATCTGAGAATGAGCTACTGGGGATTTGTTAAAATGAAACTGGGATTTCTCACTCCATCTTTTTAGTTATGGGGTGAGTATATAGCATATCTCTAGCATGGGGTTCTTTGGATTCAAATAATTAAGGGTCCCAGCGGACCTAGAGCACAGCATGGCATAATGTATGTGCTATGCTATATGGCCATTCATTTCATATAGCTACAAATAATGTCATGTTCAGGCCAATAATGAAGGAAAGTATAGTAAGTCAATAGATTTTGATGCCAGCCAAGATGTGGCGAGGATGGTTGGCAGGGGGAAAGCTTAGAAGCAACTGTGTGGCTAGCCAGATAGCTCAGAGGCTTAGGTCTCTGGCTGCAGAGCCAGAGGCTGGAAGTTCAATTCTCCACTGTGTCTCCTTGATGAGGGTCTGGGCTCAGTGATGTATAGTATCATCCCTTCTAGCACTGCAGTTCCAAGATTTTTATTATTATCAAAGTAGTAGGACACCTGTGTTGTACTGAACATTTGTGGCATTTAGAGATGGGCACGACCAGGAAAAATTACATTTCGAGTTGTCATGTGTCAGAGCCGGCCCTTTTCGGCTCGTTTCCGTTTTTCATGAAATTTTCCAAAAATTCGTCGTTTCGTTTGTTAGTTTTTCGTCTGTCGTTAGTACTGGTTTTGGGGGGGCTCCTGGAGGCACCTCTCTGGGGTGGGTGCCTCTGGCCCGCCATGAAGGGAAAGCGGGCTCCTGGAGGCACCTCTCTGGGGTGGGTGCCTCCTCTGGCCCGCTACAAAATGGCATGCATAGCCAATTGGATATGCATACCATTAAGTTGCAGTTACAGCAGGCAGAGGCACCTCTCTTTCGGGTGCCTCTGTGACTCACTGCCTGCGGTACACTTGGGCTGGGGAACGAAGTGAGAGAGGACCCCTATGGGCGCCCTGTGACTCACTAAGAAGGGAAGTGTACTTGCTGTAGTGCAATGCGAGTACACATCTGGCTTAGTGGTTAGGGGTTAGCGCAAGGGCTAGGCTTAGGGTTACGGGTAAGGTTAGGGTGAGTTACTGGCGTGCACCTCTGGGTGCCTCTCTGACCCACTAAGAAGGACAGTGTACTGGCGTATGGGTTAGGGTTAGGGTTAGGGTTCAGGCTAGGGTTAGTGGCTTTTTATGCCCGACTGGCACATCCCAGAAGTCTCGGTCAAAACCTGGCCAAGTGGCCATGCAATTGGTGGAATGGCTCCAAAAATTTGCCTGGTCCACTCCCATGGCCAGCCCATCATTGTGCAGGTGTAATAAAAATAAAAATAAAAATAAAATAAAATAAAATCAATGGAGACGTTTTGTTGCAAGAAAAACCCACTGCTGCTACTGAAAAAATTCAGGCAGTTTTAATATCGGTATTTTCGCATGTTTCTATGGTGCTTTGGTGTGTTTTTAGACCACGCGATTTCAAAATAAATATTGCGGTCGCCCCATTTTGGATCCCCCGCCCGCACTGCATGGCATGGCGCGAGTTGGCGAGACGACGAGGATGCGCAGCCCAGGAGAGGAGAGGGGGGGAGGCCGGGGACCCCCCCCCCAGAAACCACCCCTCTGGTAGGTGCCCTCAGGCAGGCATATTTTCGCCTCATTTTTGGCCGGGAATCGGGGTTTTTTATTTTTAAAACTTTTTTCCTGTGCCGCTTGGCATCGCGCGATCGCTGCGATGCCAGGAACAACAACGACAAATCAGACCCAATTTTTCTTTAGTCGGTTCGAGTTCGAGTTCTGGCAGAGTAATTGTCATTACCGTTTCCGTTACATAATGGAAACGAGAAACGGAAACGAGAATTTCGCCAAGTCGTGCCCATCTCTAGTGGCATTTTCATACACGGATGAGAAATACTTCTGTCTTAAGAGCCAGCAATATTTAGTACAGACAATAAGGAATTGACCACATGCCTAACTTAGCATAAAGAGAAGTAGAGGGACCCTGGCACATTTGAAGGAAGCCACAAATTGGAAACAATTTCTACACCACCTTAAAAGACTCATTATATGATTTATACAATCCTGATTCAGCCTATACTTTTCTCATATTGTATTCATGGCGATGGCCAAAAACAGGTTCAGAATATCTGATCTCGGCCATCTGACAGGCAATGGTGGTATTCACACCAAAACATTCCCAGCAGGTGACCTACTAACTTTTTTAAAAAAATTCAAATGAAGTATTCTTGAAGGCTTTCATGGCCAGGATCTGATAGCTGTTGTGGGTGTTTTGGGCTGTTTGGCCGTGTTCTGGAAGTTTTCTTCCTGATATTTCACTAGTCTCTGTGGCCGGCATCTTCAGAGGGCAGGAGCTCAGGGAGTTAGGAGTTCTTTCTGTGCTTTCTTGGGAATAAAAACTTCCCAAACATGGCCAGACAGCCCCCAAATCCCACAACTTCCAATGAAGCAGTATTTACTACCCTCTAGTCAAGTCCATTCCACTGCTGAACACTGTAGTTAGCTTGATCAGTGAAAATCACCTGCCAGGAGTCTCCCATCCTATATCTATGTCATTCATTTTTTTCTGCCTAGATGCAAGACCCTATATTTCTCTCTGTTGAAACTCATTCTATTTGGTTTGGCCCAGCACTGTAATCTGTCAAAGTAATTTTGGATTTTTATCATCTTCTCTAGGGAATTAGCCACCCCTCTCAATTTGGTATAATTTGCAAATTTAATCAGTCTATTCTCGAGTCCTTCATTGCCAGGACCCTGCCTGTCATAGAACCTGAATGTGAAGGGTTAAATGCTGAAGAACAGCAGGAGGAGCCTTGCAGTTCAACTCAGCAGGCAGCTGAGTCTGAGGACGCAGCTGAGGGCACATCTCCTCCTCCTATGAGGGCTAGGAACAGGATCCTGCAAAGAAGAACTAACAGGAGAGCCAGGGAAAGGATCTTTAATGATAGGCGTAGAATTAGATCTGAAAGCCCTGAGTTCTAGCAGGAGCCTTGCCAGAGATATAGGTGTGTTCCCTGTTTTAGGATAAAGCTAGCAAGTTTACCCTGAAACCTCTGTGGCAGCAACGCGTCACTTACCTTGCCACCACGTTCCTGTGTGTTATCTTGACTTTGTTTCCTGACTTTGGATCGGCTTTCTGACTACGGCGTTCTCTGTTTCCTGACCTTGGACCGGCTTCCTGATTACGACATTTCTCTGTTTCCCTTGAACTTGGCATTTGGCTCTGTAAGTTACTCTGGCTTAACTCGGACTGTACTTTGTACTTTATCTGGATTACAACTAAAGTTCCTGGCAAAGAACTGAACTTGGCTTGCTGTGTGTTCTGTGTGCGGGGCTTGACAATTTGCTCCCACCCACCAGACTTATTCAAGCAGAATGGAGAAGGAGGGGGCTGTTGGAATGACTCCACTGGAAGCTTTGCAAAACCAAGTACTGTTTTTGTCACAGGCAATTGTTCAGTTGCAGCAAGCTCCAGCATCATTACAGCCTCGTTGCCCTTTGCTGCCTCCTGACCGGTTTGAAGGCAAATTAGAGGAATTCCCTGCATTCTTGGCTCAATGCAAGCTGTTCATTGAGGTACGGGCTCAAGAATTTCCTACTGAGAGGTCTAAGGTCTGTTTTATCATCAGCTTATTGAAGGGACAGGCAGGTAAATGGGTGACTCCTTTACTCCTCAGTGCTTCACCTTTGCTGGATAATTATCAGGCTTCTCTGAACCATATTTCTTCAGCCTTTCAGAATCCCGTGCAGGCTGCTACCACCAACAGGAGACTTAGAGCTTTGAAACAGGGCAAAGACTCAGTGTTTGATTATACCACTGCATTTCGTTTGATAGCTCAGGATTTGCAGTGGAACGAGCCGGCACTGATTTCTCAGTATATGGAAGGTTTCACAGATGAAGTGCTGGATGAACTCTGCAGGGTAGAACAACCAAACACATTGCAGGAACTCATTACCCTGTGTCTGAGAATAGATGGACGCCTGGAAAGCCATTGTCTCTCCCGAGGCCAGAACTGCAAACAGCAACCTCTGCCAGCTGTGTCTCATCTACAATCTCGGGAGGCCAGTGAAGTGGATCCAGAATCTATGCAACTGGGAGCTGCTCGACCACGCCTCACCCCAGAGGAAAAGGCAAGACGACACTCTAATCATCTCTGCCTGTACTGTGGGGGAGGAGGACATTTTGCTTCTAATTGCCCTTTGAAGCGTTCCTCAATAAGTGCTGCTATCTCTCCAGCAGTAAAAGGACAGCTCCATCCTTGAAGGAACCCCGAGGAATGGAGCATACCGAAGGGTTCCCAGGCAATGCTATCACACCTCAAGGACCTTTTCTGATACCTGTGACTCTAGGGCTCCCTGATGGTCGGGAGATTCTGGTGTATGCTATGGTAGACTCTGGGGCGGCTCACTGTTTTGTGGATGCTGGGTTTGTGCGGTACCATCGGATTCCAGTACAAAATAAGGACACTCCTTTGTTAGTAGAATCCATTGAGGGATGGTTACTTCGTTCTGGGCCGGTAGCTCAGGAAACCTGTCCCCTTACTCTTCAGGTAATGGATCATAATGAGCAGATTAGCTTTAATGTAACCCAAATGCCCCGGTTTCCTCTTGTTTTGGGACTTTCCTGGTTGTGAGCTCACATCCACTGGTGGATTGGGTGCAAGGGGAATTATATTTCAAGGTTCCTTGTTCAAAGCAACATTCCTCTACTGTACTGGCATCTGCCCATGATACATCTGACCCTGTCTTGCCCCAGGCATACCAAGACTTTGCAGATGTATTTGAGGAAAAGGGGGCTGACAAGCTACCTCCACATCGACCCTATGACTGTGCCATTGATTTGATTCCTAGGGCACCTCTTCCTGTGGCGCGAGTTTATCCCATGTCCGAACCAGAATTAGAAGCGTTGAGGGCTTTTCTAGATAAAAATCTTCGACATGGGTTCATACGGCCTTCCAAATCACCATTGTCTGCACCAGTGATATTTGTCAGGAAAAAGGGAGGGGAGCTTCGTCCTTGTAATGATTATAGAGCACTAAACAAGATCACTATTAGGGACCGATACCCTTTACCCTTAATCTCTGAACTTTTGGACCGGTTGAAAGGGGCTAAGTGTTATACTAAGCTGGACCTTCGGGGGGGGGGCGTATAATTTGGTATGTATCCGTAAGGGAGACGAGTGGAAAACTGCATTCCGGACCCAGTACGGTCAATATGAACATTTAGTAATGCCTTTTGGTCTGACCAATGCACCCAGTGTGTTTCAGAGAATGATGAATGACATTTTCCAGGATCTCCTAGATCGTTGTGTGATTGTGTATTTAGATGACATTCTGATTTACTCTGCTGATCCAGCTCAACATGTTCAAGATGTTCGTCAGGTCTTAAAGCATCTTCGGGAGAACAGACTCTATGCTAAGCTGGAAAAAATGTGAGTTTAACATTGAAGAAGGTGAATTCCTGGGGCATATCATTTCTCCCCAGGGAATCCGCATGGACCCCAAGAAAGTAGAGGCTGTGTTGTCATGGCAGCAACCACAAAATCGTAAGGACTTACAACGGTTCCTTGGCTTCGCTAACTACTACCGTCAGTTTATTCCTGCCTACGCCGATATTGCTGCACCTTTAAACCATCTCCTTCAGCCCAAAGAGCCTTTCCGGTGGACTCCAGAAGCAGAGAAGGCTTTCTCTACCTTGAAAACCCGCTTCACTTCGGAGCCTATACTTCGCTACCCTGATCCACAACTGCCGTTCATAGTAGAGGCTGACGCATCTAGTGTTGCCCTGGGAGCAGTATTATCTCAACAAGAGGATCCCTCCCAAATCCTGTGTCCCTGTGCCTTCTACTCTCGGCAATTAAAACCTGCAGAGAAGAATTATACGATCTGGGAGCGTGAACTGTTGGCCATCAAAACAGCTTTTGATGTATGGAGGCATTACCTTGAGGGAGCTCGACACCCTGTGCAAGTGTTAACTGATCACAGAAACCTGGAACATTTACAAACAGCTCGGCGATTGTCTCAGTGACAAATCCGGTGGTTTTTATTCTTTTCTCGGTTCGATTTTCGTATCAAGTATATTCCGGAGGCTCAGAATAAGAAAGCTGATGCATTATCTAGAAAACCTGAATATGCGGCACCAGTGAAAGAGACCTTAGTGGCACCCATCTTGCCTCCCTCTGTGTTCGCAGCCATGAATCCGTGTCCCAGCTTGGCAGAGAAAATCCGGGAAGCTCAAGCTCGAGATCCATGGACTCAGCAACGTCTTCAAGAACTTCAAAATGGGGAACATGGAGAGTTTTCTGCACAACAAGGGTTATTACTACATCGAGGGAGGTTATATGTTCCTGCTGGTCCCCTTCGTAACCAGGTATTGCATCTATCTCATGATTCTTTACCTGCTGGACACTTTGGACTTTACAAAACCCTGCATTTGCTCACAAGAGAGTTCTGGTGGACACGGGTCCGTGCTGATGTTGCCCGATATGTGGGTTCCTGTGAAGTTTGTCAGCGAGCAAAGGATGTGGTGGCTAAACCCTCAGGTCTGTTGCATCCTTTGCCAACACCCTCTGGTCCCTGGAATGCTGTCTCCCTAGATTTTATCACGAATCTTCCCCGTTCAAAAGGGTTTACCTGCATCCTGGTCTTCGTAGATTTGTTCACCAAAATGGCCCACTTCGTTCCTTGTCCTAAACCTCCTACTGCAGCAGAAACAGCTCATCATTATTTACAACACCTCTTCAGGCTTCATGGTTTACCTGAACACCTTATTTCAGATTGTGGACCCCAATTCACCTCTCGTTTCTGGCAAGCTATGCACAAGGCACTAGGAACCCAAGTCCACCTGTCATCTGCTTATCACCCCCAGTCAGATGGTCAGACTGAGCACACCAATGCCACCTTGGAACAATATTTACGCTGCTACACATGTTATCAACAGGATAACTGGGCGGATTTGTTGCCTTTAGCCGAATTTGCATACAATAATGCGGTACATTCATCCATTCGTCAAACCCCATTTATGGCCAACTATGGATACCATCCTCGGTACTTTCCCACCACCCTTCCTTCCACCTCTGTACCAGCTACCGATGTTTACCTTCAAGAACTTCATAGCATTCAAAAACTATTAAAAGAACAACTTAATCATGCTAAGGAAGCATATAAGAAGGCAGCGGATAAGAAAAGGCAAGAAGGTCCACAGTTGAATCCAGGCATGAAGGTTTGGCTCTCTACTCGATATTTGAGACATCCTGGGCGATCCCGAAAACTAGATCCTCGATTCATCGGCCCTTACCCCATCCTAGAAAAAATCAACCCAGTGGCGTTCCGTCTGCAATTACCTGCTTCTCTCCATATTCATCCTGTGTTCCATCGTTCTCTCTTGGTCCCAGCTAAAGACCCTGACCCCAACCGACCACCAAATCCTGAACCTCCTCCACCAATATTGGTAGAAGGAGAAGAGGAGTATGAGGTCTGCCAAATTTTGGATTCCCGGATACATCGGGGGGGGGGTTACAATACTTAGTGGACTGGGAAGGGTATGGACCAGAAGATCATTCTTGGGAACCGGTATCTAACTTGCATGCGTCGGAGTTGATTCAGCAATTTCATGATAATTATCCAGATAAACCTGGCCCATTGGAAGAGGGGGGCCATGGGGAGGAGGGTAGTGCCAGGACCCTGCCTGTCACAGAACCTGAATGTGAAGGGTTAAATGCTGAAGAACAGCAGGAGGAGCCTTGCAGTTCAACTCAGCAGGCAGCTGAGTCTGAGGACGCAGCTGAGGGCACATCTCCTCCTCCTATGAGGGCTAGGAACAGGATCCTGCAAAGAAGAACTAACAGGAGAGCCAGGGAAAGGATCTTTAATGATAGGCGTAGAATTAGATCTGAAAGCCCTGAGTTCTAGCAGGAGCCTTGCCAGAGATATAGGTGTGTTCCCTGTTTTAGGATAAAGCTAGCAAGTTTACCCTGAAACCTCTGTGGCAGCAACGCGTCACTTACCTTGCCACCACGTTCCTGTGTGTTATCTTGACTTTGTTTCCTGACTTTGGATCGGCTTTCTGACTACGGCGTTCTCTGTTTCCTGACCTTGGACCGGCTTCCTGATTACGACGTTTCTCTGTTTCCCTTGAACTTGGCATTTGGCTCTGTAAATTACTCTGGCTTAACTCGGACTGTACTTTGTACTTTATCTGGATTACAACTAAAGTTCCTGGCAAAGAATTGAAATTGGCTTGCTGTGTGTTCTGTGTGCGGGGCTTGACATTCATCCAATATTGTTAATAAAGATGTTAAATACTAGAGATGGGCACGACCAGGAAAAATTACATTTTGAGTTGTCATGTGTCGGAGCCGGCCCGTTTTGGCTCGTTTCTGTTTTTCGCGAAATTTTCCAAAAATCTGTCATTGCATTTGTCAGTTTTTCGTCTGTCGTTAGTACTGGTTTTTTGGGGGGGCTCCTCTAGGCACCTCTCTGGGGTGGGTGCCTCCTCTGGCCCGCCATGAAGGGAAAGCGGGCTCCTGGAGGCACCTCTCTGGGGTGTGTGCCTCCTCTGGCCCGCTACAAAATGGCATGCATAGCCAATTGGATATGCATACCATTAAGTTGCACTTGCAGCAGGCAGTGGCACCTCTCTTTCGGGTGCCTCTGTGACTCACTGCCTGCGGTACACTTGGGCTGGGGAACGAAGTGAGAGAGGACCCCTATGGGCGCCCTGTGACTCACTAAGAAGGGAAGTGTACTTGCTGTAGTGCAATGCGAGTACACATCTGGCTTAGTGGTTAGGGGTTAGCGCAAGGGCTAGGCTTAGGGTTACGGGTAAGGTTAGGGTGAGTTACTGGCGTGCACCTCTGGGTGCCTCTCTGACCCACTAAGAAGGACAGTGTACTGGCGTATGGGTTAGGGTTAGGGTTAGGGTTCAGGCTAGGGTTAGTGGCTTTTTATGCCCGACTGGCACATCCCAGAAGTCTCGGTCAAAACCTGGCCAAGTGGCCATGCAATTGGTGGAATGGCTCCAAAAATTTGCCTGGTCCACTCCCATGGCCAGCCCATCATTGTGCAGGTGTAATAAAAATAAAAATAAAAATAAAATAAAATAAAATCAATGGAGACGTTTTGTTGCAAGAAAAACCCACTGCTGCTACTGAAAAAATTCAGGCAGTTTTAATATCGGTATTTTCGCATGTTTCTATGGTGCTTTGGTGTGTTTTTAGACCACGCGATTTCAAAATAAATATTGCGGTCGCCCCATTTTGGATCCCCCGCCCGCACTGCATGGCATGGCGAGTTGGCAAGACGACGAGGATGCACAGCCCAGGGGAGGAGAGGGGGGAGGCCAGGGACCCCCCCCCCCCAGAAACCACTCTTCTGGTAGGTGCCCTCACTCAGGCAGGCATATTTTCGCCTGCTTTTTTGGCCGGGAATCGTTTTTTTTTAATTTTTAAAACTTTCTCTGCCGCGCCGCTTGGCGAATTAGTGACTCGACGAGGATGCGCACTTTGCGCAGCCCAGGAGAGGAGGGGGGAGGCCAGGGACCCCCCCCCAGAAACCACCCCTCTGGTAGGTGCCCTCATTCAGGCAGGCATATTTTCGCCTGCTTTTTTTGCCTGGAATCGGTTTTTTTTAATTTTTAAAACTTTTTTCTGTGCCGCTTGGCATCGCGCGATTGCTGTGATGCCAGGAACGACAACGGCAAATCAGACCCAATTTTTCTTTAGTCGGTTCGAGTTCGAGTTCTGGCAGAGTAATTGTCGTTCTTCATTCCGTTACGTAACAGAAACGAGAAACGGAAAAGGAAACCAGAATTTCGCCAAGTCGTGCCCATGTCTATTAAATACCACTGGAACCAGAACAGAACCCTGGGGCACCCCACTGGTCATACCACTCCATGCTGAGGAGAAGCCATTTACAATCACCCTTTGCATATGATCAGTCAACCAATTACAAATCCACCTAACAGAAGTTTTATATATCCAACATTCTACTAACTTCATTGCAAGTATATCATGGGGAACCTTACTGAAGTCTTTACTGAAATCAAGATAAACAACATTGAGCATTCCCCTCATTCACCAAGCCTGTAACTCTATCAAAGAAATAGATTTATTATTTTATTTTATTTTAGCATGACTTGTTTTTGACAAACCCGCGTAGACTTCTGGCAAAGGCAGCATTGCTTGCTAAATAATTACAGACTGTCTGCTTAATAATCTGCTCTAGAATCTTTCCAGGAATTGAAGTCAAGCTGACTAGGCGGTAATTATTTGCCCCCCCTTTTTTTGAAGATGGGGACAACATTCACCCTCCTCCAATCTATGAGGACTTCCTCTGTTCCCCAGGAATTCTCAAAGGTTCTAAAATTACTTCTGCCAGTTCTTTTAATATCCTTGGGTGTAACTCATCCGGCCCCGGAGACTTAAATTCATTTAGGATTTCCAGATATTCCCGTACTACTTTCCTATCTATTCTATGTTGGACTTTCCACCCTACCTCATATATTTTTCATCCCATCAGAACTTTTCAAAGAAGGTGTTGAGTAGTTCTACCTTGTCCCTGCCTCCTCTTAGTAATTGGTTATCTTTGCCAGACAGAGAGCCTATCATTTCTTTATTTACCCTTTTGAACAAAAGAACATAAGAGCCATGCTGGATCAGGCCACAGGCCCACCTAGTCCAGCTTCCTGTATCTCACAGTGGCCCCACCAGATGCGTCCGGGAGTGCATGAGACTAGATACCTGTCTCCTGATACAACTCCCCTGCATCTGGCCCTTGAAGTACCCTGGTTTTAAGCCTGGAGATTACACATCTCCATCATGGTTTGTAACCTGTGATGGACTTTTCCTCCAGAAATCTGCCCAATCCCCTTTTCGAGGCATCCAGGCCAGATGCCATTACCACATCCTGTGGTAGGGAGTTCCACAGACTAACAATGCGCTGGGTGGAAAAAAAATTTCTTTTGTCTGTTCTTACTCTCCCAGCCCTCAATTTGAGTGTATGTCCCTAGTTCTGGTATGCTGTGAGAGGGAGAAGAGCTTCCCTCTATTCACTTAATCTTAATATTTACAACCAGATGAAGGTTCCATTTTTAAAATAATAACTTTTCAGATTAGTTTTACAGTTATATCAGAAAATTACTGAGTTTGTGGTTATATATCATTAGAAATACATTAATAGATTATTATGAAATTATTGAAAGGTGAACTATCTCCAGTTTAATAGATTAATCCATATCTGGACAACTGTTCTGTTGTACTTTACTGGGAGGAGAAAAATAATAATTACCTTAATAACAAAAAAAAATTAAATAGTTTTATTTAACCAAAACAATAACATTACACAGCATTATGTATGCTTGTATTTGCTTAGACATCCATGTTTGTGAATTAATGTGGTTAAAATAGCTTTTAAAAAACTTAAACTGACAGTCTGATATTTCCAAACCGGGTCTCTTCTACAGCCTCCGGCTATTACAGGTTTTTCTCCTCAAGGATCCGAGGACCTGTATTACGCATAAAGATTTCCAGTTGTGGAGTACTGCACTCAAAAAGTTCAGTACTTTCATTTTACTGCTTGCCCCTCCCTCCTCAAAATTTACTCCCTCTGCAGACCTATTCCATTCCAAATAACCTTCTATTAATTGAACTTCTTGAAATGTAGCACTTAAGAGGTAAGGGGGTTGATTCTGTGTACATAGATTTGCAGGGGAACAATGGGATTAAGGTCTTTCCCTCAATTCTGATGTTTATTGTATAACATTTTTTTTTGCTATGAAAGAGGCATGTTATCATTGCAGACCCAAATGCACAGTTTTGAAAATAGCAAAACCAAGCATCTTTGATAATATTTTCTAGATAGAAAAAATGCCCCAAATAATCAGAAACCTCTGGGAGAGCATGGCATTGCTTTGGGAAAGCATGGCAATTATGCTACATAATTAAAAACTAATTTCATGATGAATAACCTTTGCACTATAATGTATCTTAACTAGAACATGATCTTTAGAGAGATGTTTCCTCAAAAAGCATTTAAATTTTAAAAAAACTGATTTAAATTAAAATCTGATTTAAATTAAAAATCAATTTTTTATTTTTTTTTTTAAAAAACTCATTGATTTTTATATACCCTGTTCTGTGCTTTAGGTTTTCATACCATTCCCCTATATATAAAAGCTATCTGTTTATATTCCTCTTTGGCACATTCCCCATTTTTCCATTTCCTACACATTTTTTTAAAAAAGTTGTTTTGAAATTTCTTTACTCAACTATTGCAGTTTCCTTAGACATCTCCCTTTTTTTTTCTTGTTGGAACCATTTTAGATTGTGCCTTTAATATCTCACTTTTAAGGAAATCCCAACCATCTTGGACTTCCTTCTCTTTCCTTGATGAAAAAGAGAATAAAGAAAGCAGACACAAGGCCAAATACACATCTTCCTCATAATGCCTTGTTTTGTTCTCTCCTATATGTGTGAGCTTTCTCTGTTCAAACACAAACCTTCTGTTTTGTCCTTGGTGGCTGGTGAATGATCTGCGGTGACTCATTCACAAATGCAAAGGCATCAAGGTACAGGCATCAGCTGAAAAACATAAATGTGTACAATTGCCCATTATTACAGAATCATTGGAGTTTTGTTATCTTTGGGATACAAAGGGATGGATAGGACCAGGGCACATATTGCAGGATTATGACTGCAATCTGGGAAAGAGAAGGAGGGAGGATTTATAATTCTCCTAGGACAGTGTTGGCGAACCTATGACATGGAGCCCTTTCTGTGGGCACCCGACATCACCCCTTCACAGCCACCAGTATTAAGGTTAAATTGCTGTATTGGCAGTTTGTGAAAAATTACTTGATTTTGAATTGCAGTTTGGGCACTCGGTCTCTAAAAGGTTAGCCATCATTGTCCTCGGACAGGGATGGCAAACCTTTTTGACACTGAGTGCTGGCGAGGGGGGGTTGGGATCGGCAGGTGTGGGGGGGCAGGGGTGGGGGTGAGGGCAGCAAGGGCGACAGGGGCAGTGGGGTCAGGGTCATCGGCGGTGGCGGTGTCAGGGTCATCGGTGGCAGTGGGGGAGGCAGGGATGGCGGCAGAGGCAGGGTCTGGGGTGGCAGCGGCAGGGGAAGAAAGGGCAATGGAGATGGGGTGGCGGCAGCAGTGGGGGATCAGGAGCGGCGGCAGCAAGGTGGCAGGGGTGGGGGCGAGGGCAGCAAGGGCGATGGGGGTCGGCAGGGTCGGTTATCGGTGATGGCGGGGGAGTAGTGATGGCGGCGGTGATGGTGATGGAGGTGGAGTTGGGGTCATTGGCAGTGGCAGGGGGCAGGGATGGCGGCGGTGATGGCGGCAGAGGCGGTGGGGTGGCGGCAGGGGGCGATGGCAGTGATGGCAATGGGGACAGTGCCGGCAGGATTGGTGGCAGTGGGGGGTGGCAGAGGCGGGGTTGAGGGGGGGGGGGTCATCAATGGTGGCAGCAGGGATGGCAGCATGCCAGACAAAAGCTCTCTGCATGTCACCTTTGGCACGCATGCCATAGATTCGCCATCCCTGTCCTAGGACTTTCAGGAGCCTTTTCTGCTCCACTTTTCAACTTTGCCATTATCTATATTATGAGCTAAAGTTTATAAACAACAACAATGAAAAATGCTCAATGTAAATGACAGAGAAAGGTGCATGAGAATACCAATCAGTATTTAATTTTTTAAAAATGAAAATTTCAGGCTAAAAGGGGGGAACTGTTACCTTGCTGTTCTTTTTTAAAAACTGAAATGGAAAAAATGAATATTGAAATATATTGGCTTGGGACTTTCAGCACAGTTTAAATAACTAATTAAGGAGAAAATTTGCAGGGAGGAAAATATTAAAATGTGCAGTAATTTATTTTTAATAAGTATAATAGAGATTATTTTAATTAACACATTTTTAGAAAACATGAAGGGTAAATAAAAAGGTTTTAAATAGTCATTCAGAGACATGCCGAATTGAGCAGGCTTTTAATGGAGTTGGAAACAGAATATTTAAATATGAAATTAGTTGAGTTAATACAACTCTTCTTGTAAATTATCTTCCTTGTATATAACATTTTGGGGTGAGTCTCATCCATGGGTGGTGGAGAAGTTTTGTGGCTTCTGGTACTGATCAGAACAATGTAATAAAAAGTTCAATTGTGTATAACGCCCAGTCAAGGTATGACAGTAAAATATATGATTCAAACAATGGCTGACTAAAGTCTGAGGTACAAAGCTAGACAATAACTGTTGTGTCCCATTTGAAGTGAACTGTGAAAGAAGCAAGTAAGGGCATTTGATGTTTGAAGAATGGAAAGTTTCTCAGGGTTTTTTTTTTTGGGGACACATTACTAAACAAGTTGTGGGCCTGTACCCTGTTCAATGTTTACACGCACATAGAGGTCCAATTGTGGAAGGAGCCTTTGCATCATTTGCACACACAATGGAGCACACAACAGCACAGTAGTCAAATCACCACAGCACCTCCTGCAGTTTGAGTTCTGTATGTATAAATGTTGGACAAAATACAGCTAGTTGTTTTTTACTGGGGCCCTGAGTAAAATTATAAATTAAAATTAGAATCAGCTAATTTGCCTATTCACCTCCATTCAAAAACATAATTCAGATCTAGATCTTAGGAGCATCTTTTATGAATGTTTTCCTAATCTGATTTAAATGTGTTAAACTCAGAGTTCTGTCAGCCTCTGCTCTTTTGAGGGGGGGGAAACTAACATTGCTCACAGACGCCTCTTTAACTTACTGGCAATCTGATCCCCTTACAGTTCATTTAACAAAGTTATTGGAGGTTTGGATCCCAGTATCCCACGTTACTTGGTAGTTTAGGTTACTCTCATGTTGAAAGACAGATGAAAGGAAATTAATGTCTCACTTGTGCTGACCGCTCAGTTCTTTAGCAGGAATTTTGTGCCGTTAAGGGGTTTCCTAGGAACTGGTGGTTAAAACTAATTTGATGTGTTGCCTTTGATATCTGTCTACTTGTATTCATTTTCTTGGTATCATTGACAACTTTAAAACTTAGATGTAGTCAGCATAACTAATTTTTCCAAGTGGATTGTTTCTGCTATTTTTATCCTTGGAAACCACTCTCTTAAAAGTTGCATGGGACAATATTCAAATAGAAAGCCTCATTTTATGTTTCAGAGAAATCTTCATTTTTAAAGAAACTCTCATGTGATCTGCAAAAATTGCTGCCTTCATGGTCGTTTTTCTTCTGTACAAAATGTTGGCAGACTGGAGCCCTCAATAGGTCCAGCTAAGAAACAAAATGAGGAAGCATATTGAGAGTTAGAATTCAGTGGTTTCTAAGCAGCTACACCGTCCACCCTTGCCTTAAAGCAGTATTACAGTAACTTATCATTTGAGTGTTTGTACTTTATCTTAGGCTGCCTTTGAAAATGGTCTGGAAATGTCAGATCCAAGCAGGTCACTTAGACTGTTAATTGGTACTGCTCAGTACAATTGGGTTGGGTTGGCTGCAAGTCTGTTTCTAAGACCAATTTCATATGCTGGTTGTAATCACTGAAGTCCCAATCATTTGGATTCCATCCCGTTATTTTTCTATAGAAAAGTTTTTGAGAAATATAGTATAGTAGGACCCCAGTATCTGCTGGGGATTGGTTCCAGGCCTTCCCATGGATAATGAAAACCATGGATAAGACAGAACTAAAAAAAAAATCCCCAAACTGCAGTTTTGTGACAGACAGTAGCTTGCTTTACAGCTGCTGTTTGTGACAGTAGCTTGCTTTATGACTGCTGTTTTATGAAAGTAGCTTGCTTTACAGCTGCTGTTTGTAACAGCACTTTGCAGTTGCTGAATTATGTATTTAATTTAATTTTTATTTATTTAATTTAATTTTTCCCCTCTGCCAACCATGGATAACTGAATCAGTGAATAATGAATCAGTGGATACAGGGGTCCTACTGTAGTTTGAAACTTTAAATGAGAAAGTGGCTTTATTGCAAACCATAAAAGGATCAGTACAAGCACAACCAGTGGAAGAAAGGATTGGCAGAGGCAGGACCAGTGGAAGAAAGGAAAGCAGAGGGACTATGCATGCTCCGCGGGTGGCTTGTCCACCCGCGGAGCGGATTTGCCCCTCGCGAGAATGGCGAGGGGCGAGACAGGACCTGGAGGTCCTGGATGGAAGGGGGGAGGAGCGCCCTATAAGGGGCGGCTCCTCCCCCAAACGACATCAGTCTGATGCCGGCGTTCGGAGTAGATCTTCGAACGCCAGCTGCACAGAGGGCGCCGCGTGGCGGGCGCCATCTTGAGGGCCGCACCGGCGGCCCACCCCGCAGCGTGGCGCTGATCTGCGGTCGGGGCTTAGCCGGCAGCAGTTCGGCTTGGCCCAGGCCGCCTGAAGCGCCGGCTGGGGAGGTGTATGGACGGCAGGTGGGGGGAGCGGCATCGGCCTCCCCCCCCCGAACGAGCGGGGCCGTGTAGCCTGGGCGGCGGGACGGAGCGACGGCTGCCAGGCACCGGCCCCTTGAGGCCGCGCGACGGCGAGTTCGGGCGGCGGCGGCGCGCTCCCGGCTGGGCGAGCCCGAGGGAAGCCGGCGGAGCCCGGGCCGGGAGCTGGCCCCGCATCCAGGAGCGGCGGCTGGAGCAGAGGAAAGACGGCGCGGCCGGCTCCCGGCCGCGGCCAACGGGCGGACTGGGGGAGCGGCATCGGCCCTCCCGCATGAGTGAGCTGGGCCGCGGAGCCCGGGCGGCGCGGCGCGGTGCCCGCCGCCACCCCCTTCTTCCTTTACCTTACTGGCCGGGGATGGGGGAGGCGAGCCGGGAGAGACTGGCGGGCGGGCGCGTCACCCTTCCCTTCCTCCTCGGCGGATCGCAGCGCCGCGGCGAAGGTTGCTCGGCCGGCCCGGCTGCGGCATGGCAGCAGGTTGGGGGAGTGGCATCAGCCCTCCCCCATAGTGCGTGAGCCCAGGCGGCGTGGCGCGGAGCCGACCGGCTCCCCACTAATCTAAATACCCTGGGCCAGAGACGGGGAGGCGACGGGCGCAGCCTGGAGGAACGTCCGGGCTGGCGCGGGCGGGTGCCTCACTCTCTCCCCTACCTTTTGCGGACCGCGCTGGGGGGCACCGCCCCCCCGCAGAACCCCCCCAGCAGCGAGGGGTACTCCCTCAGACCCGGGAGCGGGCGCGCCAGTACATCCCCTCCCACACACCGGGAAGCCCCAGCCTACCCGCCCCTCATTCCCTGGAGCCAACCGGGCCTGGGGATTGCATGTTGGGAGTGGCAGGGTACATAATACTTAGGACATCCTGCCATGTAGATTGGCACCTTCCACTGGGGGGGGGGAATAAACTGCGGGGGCGAGGTATGAGAATACCTGGAGAGCCGGGCTGGATCAGGCCAAAGGCCCATTTAGTCCAGCTTCCTGTATCTAACAGTGGCCCCACTGGATGTGTTTGGAGCGCATGAGACTAGTTATAATACACATCTTCCTCATAATGCCTTGTTTTGCTCTCTCCTATATGTGTGAGCTTTCTCTGTTCAAACACAAACCTTCTGTTTTGTCCATGGTGGCTGGTGAATGATCTGCGGTGACTCATTCACAAATGCAAAGGCATCAGCTGAAAAACATAAATGTGTACAATTGCCCATTATTACAGAATCATTGGGGTTTGTTATCTTTGGGATACAAAGGGATGGATAGGACCAGGGCACATATTGCAGGATTATGACTGCAATCTGGGAAAGAGAAAGAGGGAGGATTTATAATTCTCCTAGGACAGTGTTGGCGAACCTATGACATGGAGCCCTTTCTGTGGGCACCCGACATCACCCCTTCACAGCCACCAGTATTAAGATTAAATTGCTGTATTGGCAGTTTGTGAAAAATTACTTGATTTTGAATTGCAGTTTGGGCACTCGGTCTCTAAAAGGTTAGCCATCATTGTCCTCGGACAGGATGGCAAACCTTTTTGACACTGAGTGCTAGTGAGGGGGGTGGGATCGGCAGGTGTGGGGGGCAGGGGTGGGCGTGAGGGCAGCAAGGGCGACAGGCGGCGTGGGGTAAGGGTCATCGGCGGCGGCGGTGTCAGGGTCATCGGTGGCAGTGGGAGGCAGGGATGGCGGCAGAGGCAGGGTCTGGGGTGGCAGCGGCAGGAAGAAAGGGCAATGGAGATTGGGTGGTGGCAGCAGTGGGGGATCAGGAGCGGCGGCAGCAAGGTGGCAGGGTGGGGCGAGGCAGCAAGGGCGATGGGGGTCGGCAGGGTCGGTTATCAGTGATGGCGGGGGAGCAGTGATGGCGGCGGTGATGGTGGTGGAGGTGGAGTTGGGGTCATCGGCGGTGGCAGGGGGCAGGGATGGCGGCGGTGATGGCGGCAGAGACGGTGGGGTGGCGGCTGGGGGCGATGGCAGTGATGGCAATGGGGACAGTGCCGGCAGGGTTGGTGGCAGTGGGGGGGTGGCAGAGGCAGGGTTGAGGGGGGAGGGGGGTCATCAATGATGGCAGCAGGGATGGCAGCATGCCAGACAAAAGCTCTCTGCATGTCACCTTTGGCACGCATGCCATAGATTCGCCATCCCTGTCCTAGGACTTTCAGGAGCCTTTTCTGCTCCACTTTTCAACTTTGCCATTATCTATATTATGAGCTAAAGTTTATAAACAACAACAATGAAAAATGCTCAATGTAAATGACAGAGAAAGGTGCATGAGAATACCAATCAGTATTTAATTTTTTAAAAATGAAAATTTCAGGCTAAAAGGGGGAACTGTTACCTTGCTGTTCTTTTTTTAAAAACTGAAATGGAAAAAATGAATATTGAAATATATTGGCTTGGGACTTTCAGCACAGTTTAAATAACTAATTAAGGAGAAAATTTGCAGGGAGGAAAATATTAAAATGTGCAGTAATTTATTTTTAATAAGTATAATAGAGATTATTTTAATTAACACATTTTTAAAAAACATGAAGGGTAAATAAAAAGGTTTTAAATAGTCATTCAGAGACATGCCAATTGAGCAGGCTTTTAATGGAGTTGGAAACAGAATATTTAAATATGAAATTAGTTGAGTTAATACAACTCTTCTTGTAAATTATCTTCCTTGTATATAACATTTTGGGGTGAGTCTCATCCATGGGTGGTGGAGAAGTTTTGTGGCTTCTGGTACTGATCAGAACAATGTAATAAAAAGTTCAATTGTGTATAACGCCCAGTCAAGGTATGACAGTAAAATATATGATTCAAACAATGGCTGACTAAAGTCTGAGGTACAAAGCTAGACAATAACTGTTGTGTCCCATTTGAAGTGAACTGTGAAAGAAGCAAGTAAGGGCATTTGATGTTTGAAGAATGGAAAGTTTCTCAGGGTTTTTTTTTGGGGGGGGGACACATTACTAAACAAGTTGTGGGCCTGTACCCTGTTCAATGTTTACACACACATAGAGGTCCAATTGTGGAAGGAGCCTTTGCATCATTTGCACACACAATGGAGCACACAACAGCACAGTAGTCAAATCACCACAGCACCTCCTGCAGTTTGAGTTCTGTATGTATAAATGTTGGACAAAATACAGCTAGTTGTTTTTTTACTGGGGCCCTGAGTAAAATTATAAATTAAAATTAGAATCAGCTAATTTGCCTATTCCCCTCCATTCAAAAACATAATTCAGATCTAGATCTTAGGAGCATCTTTTATGAATGTTTTCCTAATCTGATTTAAATGTGTTAAACTCAGAGTTCTGTCAGCCTCTGCTCTTTTTTTTTTGGGGAAACTAACATTGCTCACAGACGCCTCTTTAACTTACTGGCAATCTGATCCCCTTACAGTTCATTTAACAAAGTTATTGGAGGTTTGGATCCCAGTATCCCACGTTACTTGGTAGTTTAGGTTACTCTCATGTTGAAAGACAGATGAAAGGAAATTAATGTCTCACTTGTGCTGACCGCTCAGTTCTTTAGCAGGAATTTTGTGCCGTTAAGGGGTTTCCTAGGAACTGGTGGTTAAAACTAATTTGATGTGTTGCCTTTGATATCTGTCTATTTGTATTCATTTTCTTGGTATCATTGACAACTTTAAAACTTAGATGTAGTCGGCATAACTAATTTTTCCAAGTGGATTGTTTCTGCTATTTTTATCCTTGGAAACCACTCTCTTAAAAGTTGCATGGGACAATATTCAAATAGAAAGCCTCATTTTATGTTTCAGAGAAATCTTCATTTTTAAAGAAACTCTCATGTGATCTGCAAAAATTGCTGCCTTCATGGTCGTTTTTCTTCTGTACAAAATGTTGGCAGACTGGAGCCCTCAATAGGTCCAGCTAAGAAACAAAATGAGGAAGCATATTGAGAGTTAGAATTCAGTGGTTTCTAGGCAGCTACACTGTCCACCCTTGCCTTAAAGCAGTATTCCAGTAACTTATCATTTGAGTGTTTGTAGTTTATCTTAGGCTGCCTTTGAAAATGGTCTGGAAATGTCAGATCCAAGCAGGTCACTTAGACTGTTAATTGGTACTGCTCAGTACAATTGGGTTGGGTTGGCTGCAAGTCTGTTTCTAAGACCAATTTCATATGCTGGTTGTAATCACTGAAGTCCCAATCATTTGGATTCCATCCCGTTATTTTTCTATAGAAAAGTTTTTGAGAAATATAGTATAGTAGGACCCCAGTATCTGCTGGGGATTGGTTCAGGCCTTCCCATGGATAATGAAAACCATGGATAAGACAGAACTAAAAAAATCCGCAAACTGCAGTTTTGTGACAGACAGTAGCTTGCTTTACAGCTGCTGTTTGTGACAGTAGCTTGCTTTATGACTGCTGTTTTATGAAAGTAGCTTGCTTTACAGCTGCTGTTTGTAACAGCACTTTGCAGTTGCTGAATTATGTATTTAATTTAATTTTTATTTATTTAATTTAATTTTTCCTCTGCCAACCATGGATAACTGAATCAGTGAATAATGAATCAGTGGATACAGGGGTCCTACTGTAGTTTGAAACTTTAAATGAGAAAGTGGCTTTATTGCAAACCATAAAAGGATCAGTACAAGCACAACCAGTGGAAGAAAGGATTGGCAGAGGCAGGACCAGTGGAAGAAAGGAAAGCAGAGGGACTATGCATGCTCCGCGGGTGGCTTGTCCACCCGCGGAGCGGATTTGCCCCTCGCGAGAATGGCGAGGCGAGACAGGACCTGGAGGTCCTGGATGGAAGGGGGAGGAGCGCCCTATAAGGGCGGCTCCTCCCCCAAACGACATCAGTCTGATGCCGGCGTTGAGTAGATCTTGAACGCCAGCTGCACAGAGGGCGCCGCGTGGCGGGCGCCATCTTGAGGGCCGCACCGGCGGCCCACCCCGCAGCGTGGCGCTGATCTGCGGTCGGGCTTAGCCGGCAGCAGTTCGGCTTGGCCCAGGCCGCCTGAAGCGCCCGGCTGGGGAGGTGTATGGACGGCAGGTGGGGGAGCGGCATCGGCCTCCCGAGCGAGCGGGCCGTGTAGCCTGGGCGGCGGGACGGAGCGACGGCTGCCAGGCACCGGCCCCTTGGAGGCCGCGGCGACGGCGAGTTCGGGCGCGCGCGCTCCCGGCTGGGCGAGAGCCGAGGAAGCCGGCGGAGCCGGGCCGGGAGCTGGCCCCGCATCCAGGAGCGGCTGGAGCAGAGGGAAGACGGCGCGGCGCTCCCGGCCGCGGCCCAACGGGCGGACTGGGGGAGCGGCATCGGCCCTCCCCGCATGAGTGAGCTGGGCCGCGGAGCCCGGGCGGCGCGGCGCGGTGCCGGCCGCCACCCCCCTTCTTCCTTTACCTTACTGGCCGGGGATGGGGGGAGGCGAGCCGGGAGAGACTGGCGGGCGGGCGCGTCACCCTTCCCTTCCTCCTCGGCGGATCGCAGCGCCGCGGCGAAGGGTTGCTCGGCCGGCCCGGGCTGCGGCATGGCAGCAGGTTGGGGGGAGTGGCATCAGCCCTCCCCCATAGTGCGCGGAGCCCAGGCGGCGTGGCGCGGAGCCGACCGGCTCCCCCCCCACTAATCTAAATACCCTGGGCCAGAGACGGGGGGGAGGCGACGGGCGCAGCCTGGAGGAACGTCCGGGCTGGCGGGCGGGTGCCTCACTCTCTCCCCTACCTTTTGCGGACCGCGCTGGGGGGCACCGCCCCCCCGCAGAACCCCCCCAGCAGCGAGGGGTACTCCCTCAGACCCGGGAGCGGGCGCGCCAGTACATCCCCTCCCACACACCGGGAAGCCCCAGCCTACCCGCCCCTCATTCCCTGGAGCCAACCGGGCCTGGGGATTGCATGTTGGGAGTGGCAGGGTACATAATACTTAGGACATCCTGCCATGTAGATTGGCACCTTCCACTGGGGGGGGGGAATAAACTGCGGGGGCGAGGTATGAGAATACCTGGAGAGCCGGGCTGGATCAGGCCAAAGGCCCATTTAGTCCAGCTTCCTGTATCTAACAGTGGCCCCACTGGATGTGTTTGGAGCGCATGAGACTAGTTATCTTTTCCTGACACCGCTGCCCTGCACCTGGCGTTGGAAGGACCCTGGTTTAAGCCTGGAGGTTACGCATCGCCAGCATGGGTTGTAACCGTGATGGATTGTCCTCCCCCATGGCAGGGAGTTCCATAGACCTGCGATGCGCTGGGGTATCATATTTTCTTTTATCAGCTCTTGCTGGAAGCGCAAGGTGCGGAGAACAATCAGGGTGCCAGGAAGTTGCTCTATGTTGTAAAGATACAGGGGAACCCTTGCCATGCGGAGGCCATCTGGGGATTGATATTCATGGCTTTGGTAAAGCCAATATCGGAAGCATCCCCACAGGCAGTGCATTCTTAGACCTAGCATGTTCATCATCTCCAATTCCTTGTGTGTGTGGGCGTTTGTGGGCGTGTGTGGGTGTGTTTCCACTTTCCAGGTGACGCCATTAGCTCATTTTCAAAGAAAAGAATGCAGTGCTATTATGTGCTGGACGAACACAAGGGATTCCGTTAACCTAACATTGGCTGACATTGGAATACTTTGGGTAAAGCTTGCATAAACCTCTGACACACCTGGTCACTCTCATCTTATGAGGCCTTCTGGAAAGGCGCTATGTGGAGAGCAAGGGAAGTTATAACTCAGTAAAGACGCTTCTAGATCTCTGCCTCCGGATAACACTCCCCTGCACCTGGCCTTTAAAAAGTACGCTGGGTTTTATGCCGGGAGATAACACATCTCCTTCATGGATGGTGAACTGGGGAGACGTTTCCTCCAGCCCAGATGCGGGCAACACATCCTGTGGCAGGGAGTCCCACAGACTAATACAAGCCGAGCATGGGAGAGTTTTCAGCGGGAGGCATTCAAATTGGCAACCGCACACTGTTCATCTTCTATTCCACCCATAGGAAGAACATCAGGAGAGCCGTGCGCGATCAGGCCAAAGGCCCACCCAGTCCAGCTGCCTGTATCTCACGAATGGCCCCATCAGATGCCGTGGGGAGTGCATCGGACTAGATACCTGTCCCCTGATGCCTCTCCCCTGCAGCTGGCCCTGGGAGTACCCGGGTTACCCCGCCAGGGTTTGAAGTACCCTGGCTGGAGGCGCCCTGGTTGCTCCATCAAGGGAACATGGACGGCAGTGTTGCGGGCGATGAACGATGCCCCCCCACCGATTACACAGGGTGGCTCGCTTTTAAGCATGGGAGGCACCGCAGTGGGTGGTGGGCACGGGAACCCGGCCAGGCCCAGCTCTCAGAAGTGGGGCCGTCCCGCGCGGGCGGGTCAGTGGGAACAGGGGGAAGCCTTGATTCACAATACGTGGTCTTGTTGCAGTGTGCGAGCAGATGGAAGCAGCCATGGGACCGGCAGCGGGGTACAGCAAGGCCTCAGCCTCACTCAAGCGCTCATGTCCGGCCCCGCAGGACGCTGACGAGGACGAAGCCCTGGCAGCGGAACCAGGGGGAGGAGACCAGCCCCGAGGCCTGCAACGGAGAGCACAGCGATCAGTGAGTGGGCGTGCGCACCCGAAACCGCGCTCACTATCATTGGCCTTGGCCGGGCAGTAGTTTCTGGGCAGGGGGAGCTGCCCCAGTGCAGGGAACAGCCCAGGCGCCGCCTGCCCAACTACCAGTGGCCAGGCTTACGACGCAGAGGCCGACCCCATCGTGGATGCCCGGCTAGCCCCCTCACAGGCGGGGCTGAGACTGGTCCAACCGGCACTTCCAGGGGGCGGGCTAGAGCAGCACCACCCAACTCTGCTGGGATTCCCCCCAATGGGGGCACCGGGCCGGTTGCCGGGCTGGTTGGCGATCAGCCGTTTGGCTGGGGGGAATGGCCCCATGGCCAGGGAGGGGGGTAGCCCCGGGCTACCCCGGGGTGGCAGTGGCCGCCGTGCCATAGGGCGACTACGCCTCACCATTTGGGCACCTGGGGTCCCTGCCCACTAGGGAGAATAGCTAGCGGGGGGGCATTCATAGACACCCTCAGCTTAATCGCCGGGGGGTAGTATGCCAAGGAGTTGGACGGGGAAGACCCATGAGGCGGGGAACGCAGGCCAAGGAAAAGCCGCTTGCTCCGGGGTAATACAGCGGCCAGCCAACATGAATGTCTGTCCTGACCTCACAGGCCCACACATAGGGGGCCCAGGTGAGGCTTAAGTATCTAGGTAATGTACGGGCCGGTGGGGATTTTCCGGGCCATGCCTGGCTTGCGTACAGCAAGGAATTTCGTCGTGGGGGGCCCTGGACACCTACGTCCGGGCGAGGAGCCGCTGCCACCCATTTGTGACAGTCGGACCTCAGTAGGCCGATACGGGGCGAGCGGTACGACAGTGGCCACGCCATAAAAACGGGGCCGGACAGCACACCCGCCCACACTGAAGGCCAGCGGGGTCAGGTCCCTCTGGTCTGCTGAGGCTATAATGGCCAGGGAGGATATGACAGGAAACCCTGCCTTTTTGATCATGAATGAGTCAGGGGTGGGGCGCATCGCCAGGCGACCGGTTGCAGCGGAGCCCCCCCCGCACGGACAGCCCATGGAGGGGGGAGGGCCCTAGAAGTGGGAGGTACGGAGGGGACCCCCCCTTGGTAAAGGGGCTCTTCCCGATTGGTCTGGAGTTGTTGCGGCGATGGGCTGCGGCATACCCGTTATGGCAGCAGGGCGTTTCTAGTGCAGGAATCTGAGGGGGGGGTTCCGTATTCCATTTAAGGAGGCCCACATACCTTGGTTAGCACCAAACGGTACCCCGGGATGCGGCAGTAGGGGTGGCAGGCGGCAGCACCCCCAAGGGAGTCCGGGGGGGGGCATGGCCGCGGCCCCTTATATGAGCCACCAATACCTCCTCCGAGAGTGTCCCCGATGGACTCGGCAACAGAGGTAGTGCCAGGGGAGTTTCGGGTATCCCATCACCCGTTGCATCATGGCGGGGTATCTAGAAAGGACGGGAGATCACTGGACCACCTACATGGGCCGGGTAAATACGGTGTGCCACTTGGAAGCCCACCTGTTCTGTGGACACATCGGTTCCGGCAGGTACAGAGCCCTGTTGGAGCAGTTTCACTCACTGGCCCATGGGCGGGGGCCGTCCAGTAGTCGAATGAACGACCGAAGGGCCCGGTCAGGTGCTCACCTTCCTGGGCATAGGGAGGGACACTGGGGGGAAGAGATCACCGCCTTCAGGGACGCCCGGGGCCTGTCCTAACGGTCCTCCCCTGCCCATGGGGCACCTTCAGTCATTCTTGGTCCCCCTACATCACAGGGGACTGGCTCCGAGCCCCTCGAAGGGGTAGTCGGCCGCTTCAGCGGCGGCGGTAGGCCTTGATCGGTCCCCGTTTGCCGGCGGGGAGGTAGGCCTCTCGGTCTCTCACAGATGCGTGCGGCCACGGCCGGCGCTTTAACTTGTTACTTGTTTCCCCAGGAGCGGAAGGCGGTGCATGGCGAGCGAGAATTAGCTTGGTGGGTTACAGCTACATGGACCAGGTCAAGGAAGGCGCACATAGGACGCATGGGTAACCATGGCGGGGTGGGGAACGAGAGGAGCATGGGGGCCCGAGCGCCCCGGAGTAACTATGCTTGCGGAGGGGGCATCTCGACAGGCATTCGCCCGATTCATTTGGGGGGGGAAAGGACTTAACCGGGCAAACTGGCGAGTCCCTAATCCTCAAATTTGGGCGACCGGGCATCGGAGAAGTCCCGGGTTACGGCCTGCAGGGCCCCCTGGTTGATGATGATTTCGCGCCAGACTGGGAGAGCAAACTGTGACCCTTACGAAACGGAACCACTCCCGGAAAGGGGTGAGCAAGAGGTTTGTCGGGCGGCCTGCCGGGATTTGGGGGCAGTGATGGGCCACCCGGAGACCAATGGATGCAGGACGGAGCCATGTAGGCCGGACGGTGTATGCCTGACGGACATGGGCACCGAGTGGTTCCTGCTGGAGTGGAGGAGGGGCCGGGCTATGGAAGGGGCTGTTAATGGGTGACCGGGGCCATAGCAAGGCTAGGCCCTCGGCAGTGGCGGCTAAAAGCTGATGGAGGGCAGCGGGGAGCATAAAACTAGCACCTGAACAAACCTCCTCATCCACAGCACTGCGGGCCAGGAGGTCTCGGTGCTGGGGTGGGAGAGAGGAAACGCCTCCCTGCCCTGGGAACATCCCAGATGGGTGACAGAAGGGGCATGGAGGATGAAATAAATTGACTGGCCTGGTGGGTGCTGTCGGACGACAGCACCACCTGGGGGTTCGTAGCTCGCCCGATGCTGCCCGGTTGGAGGGGTCCCGGGAGACCCCGGGGTTCCAACCAAGTTATGGATGCCTGGCCCCTCCTGTTGTGGTTGTTAATGTTTGGTTATATGTGTTAATAAAGTGTGGCCCATTTACCCCCAACACACTGTCTCGCCTGATCATTTCGAGTGGGGGGGCAATGGGCTGTAATGTGACTCACATTGAGTGAACTCTTGAATTAATCCAAAGACCCTGATTGTGATTTCAAATTTAATACTGGTAGTTAATTGAATCACAGTGTAGTCACACCTATGTTAGTTCTTAAGAAGAAGGAGGATGTTTCAGTATGCCAATGTACTCAGTATCAATGTACTCAGAATGTTGTAAAGGAGGTATCCAAGAAGGAAAGCCTGGTTATAAGAGGGACTTCAGTTAGCCTCACATACACTGGGTAAACTGTTGTTCAGCACATTTCCTAGATATGCTAAATGATTGTTCACTGGAACAGATGGTTGAAGACCTGACCAGAGGTACAAGAAACCTTGACTTGATTCTGAGTAATGGATCTGGTGCAAAATGTTAATGTGACTGATCCAATAGGGAACAGTGAACATAACACAATTATTTTAACATAATTATAGACTGCAAATCACTGATAAAATCTAACACAGGAAACTTACATTTTCATGGAATAAAGGGACAGGTCTTGTCCTGGATCAGAAACTGGCTAAGGGACAGTAAACAGAGGGTAGCACTAAATGGACACTTCTCCAAGTGGAGGGAGGTAAAGAGTTGGGTCCTCCAAGGTTCAGTACTGGGACTCCTGCTTTCCAACCTCTTCATAAAAGATCTAGAAGTAGGAGTAAATAGCAAGGTGGCCAAATTTGCCAACAACACTAAATTATACAGGGTAGTGAAAACTGAGAGAGATTGTGAGGAGCTCCATACGGATTTCTTGACACTGGGAGAGTGGGCAAACCAGTGGCAAATGATCTTCGACATTAGTAAGTGCAGAGTGATGAATGTTGGGGGGGGGACACCCAATTACATTTATAAACTGATGGGGTCTGAACTCGTCAGCAAACCAGGAAAAGGACCTTGGTGCCCTGGTGGATAGCTCAATGAAGGTGTCAACCGAGTTTGCTGCAGCAGTGAAAAAAGCAAACTCAATGCTAGGGATTGTTAGTAAAGGTATAGAGAATAAGTCAGCAAGTTTATAAAATCATATATGGTGTGGACAAAGTAAATAAGTAAAAGTTATTTTCTTTACTGCACAACACTAGAACTAGGGGGCACTCCATGAAATTTTGGGGTGCTAGATCTCAAACAAATAAAATAAAGTAGTTTTTCACCCAGAGGACTACTGGTCTATGGAACTCCCTGCCAGAAGAAGTGGTGACAGCTGTCAGCCTTGACAGCTTTAAAAAAGGATTAGACAAGTTCATGGAGAACAAGGGTATCAATGACCCTCATTATGGATGCCTCAGGACAACCTCCGGGTTGCAGAGAGAGGCAGGATATATGTCAATGTCATTTGTGGGGAATCAAAAGCAGGTGAAGACATCTGCTTGGGAATACCCTGAAGCAAATGGTGAGCCGCTGTGTGAGACAGAATGCTGGACTGGATGGGCTGTGTCCCTTTCCAGCAAGGCTGTTCTTATGTTCTTATGTTCTTAAAAAGAATAATAAATGAAGCAAAGCTGGGAAATTAAGAATTTAGATCGTAGGGAGTGACCAGAAATGTTGGTAAAGTTAAGGACCTGATTCAATGTCAACAGCAGCAACATGGTTGACAGCTCTCAGAAAACCAGCTGAAGTTTCAGAGAAGCTGAGCCTCCAGGCAAGGAAGTGAGTCTCAGAGGAAGCCAGTGCTAGAAGAGAAGGTTGGGTTTTGTGTGAGAGATGTCCAAGCACTTAGTGAACTATGAAAATCTGGGAAGCTACTTTCTCCCATTCCTGGTTGGCAACAAGGCTTACTGGATCAACAGAACATGGCTTGTTTAGCTGCTATGCTTCCAAACCTTTGCTTACCTCACTTCTATGACTCAGAAGGACTCACATTTGCAACATCAAAAGGGAGATCCCTTATTATTGCCTGGTCTCAGGTTACAGACCTGCAACCACAAGGAATAGGATGCTGTGCTGATCTGGCAACTCTACACAGCAGGCAGCAACATTAACTCCCCCTTGCATGAGTTAAAACACAAAACTGAGATGCTCAGTTACCTTCTAGATTAGGGCAGAGGCTAGTAAATAACAAAGACAATTGGAGGGCAACATTATTACCCAATACCATATCCTCCTCTGTGATGCTAGGTTGGCCTCCTTCCTCTTATCCTTTCATCTACAACAGAGATTTTCCTTTTCAGGCAGTTTTATAAGAAATAGGTAAGGGGCCTCAGAAATGACATATTTATTGGACTAAGAGTTTTTAAGATGTTTTTAAAATGTTTTAAACATATTTTAAATTGTGGTTTTAAGTGTGGTTTGAGAGATCGACTCATTTCATTTGCATCCAAAATTACCTCAGCTCAGAAAAGTTACAAATTTTGAATCAGGATGTTATTTTTAAATCATTGCCTCAAAACTCTGTCCAAATAGAACATAGTCAGTGGATGGCAGAGCTGCAGATAGCAATCTGAGCCTCTGAAGTTTCACTGTTTTATGGGTTCGGGACATATCGTGTTTACGTAAATAGGAAGATTAATGAAGACAAATAGTTGGGTTTGAAACACAATACTCCTCTGGGCCCCATACTGAACCAGTCTGTACACCAATGGCTGGATGCCATTGGCATATTTGGGTGGTGTGTGTGTGGGGGAGTGAGGGTTATACCTTTCCAACAGAAAATACCAAGAGGTAGCTTCAGTTCTAGCTGAAGATATTTGCAGTAGTTACTGTACATTTCAGTGCCTTGGGGCAAAGCTCCAGTTTCTTACCTTTGTTAGGGCACAGACAGTAAGGCAGAGTGTGAGAAAGGTAGCCTAGGATTCACCAAATCCCATGCCCCTTCCTCTCCTAGGAGACTGCATATCAATTATGAATTGGCTTGTTGTTGTTCAGTCGTTCAGTCGTGTCCGACTCTTCGTGACCCCATGGACCAGAGCTCGCCAGGCCTTCTTATCTTCCACTGCCTCCCGGAGTTTGGTCAAATCCATATTGGTTGCATCGATGACACCGTCCAACCATCTCATTCTCTGCCGTCCTCTTTTCCTTTTGCCTTCAATCTTTCCCAACATCAGGGACTTTTCCAAGGAGTCCTCTCTCCTCATGAGGTGGCCAAAGTACTGGAGCCTCAGCTTCAAAATCTGTCCTTCCAGTGAACATTCGGGGTTGATTTCTTTCAGGATGGATAGGTTTGATCTCGTTGCAGTCCAGGGTACTCTCAACACTCTCCTCCAACACCACAGCTCAAAAGCATCGATTCTGCGGCGATCAGCCTTCTTTATAGTCCAGCTCTCACTTCCATACATCACTACTGGAAAAATTATAGCTTTGACTATCCTGACTTTAGTTGGCAAAGTGATGTCTCTGCTCTTTAGGATGCTATCTATCTAGGTTTCCCATTGCTTTCCTCCCAAGAAGCAGGCGTCTTTTAATTTCGTTGCTGCAGTCGCCATCTGCAGTGATCAAGGAGCCCAAGAAAATAAACTCTGTCATTGCCTCCATTTCTTCCCTTTCTATTTGCCAGGATCTTAGTTTTTTTGATCTTGAGCTTCAGCCCATATTTTCACTCTTCTCTTTCACCCTCATTAAGAGCTTCTTTAATTCCTCCTCACTTTCTGCTATCAGAGTAGTAACATCTGCGTTGTTGATATTTCTTCCGGCAATCTCAGTCTAGAATATGAATTGGCTTAATCCATCTAAATCCATGAGGGAGGGAGGGAGGGGAAAATAACTTCCAAATAGCACAAAATAGTTAAGGCTTCTTCCATTGTTCTACTTTTCCTGTATATACAATGGACCCTTGTATAACAAACATTTTGTATAACATAAAATCTGAACAACATAAAAAATTCCAGAGATAGGGGAAATTTGCTTAACAAAATTGTCTATGAGGCAAATCCGTACAACATAAAAATGGTTGCAGTTAGGGATTCCTCTGTTTTCAATGCATTCCAATGGGAAATTTGTATAAAGGAAAATTTGCTTTACATAATTTCATTTGGAATGAATTAATTCCTTTATACAAGGTACCACTGTAATTGCATGATAATGGTACTATCTGCACACTCTAACCTAAGAGGACTCCATAAAGAATTCTGTTGAGAGGTTTGCATACTGTATGAGGTTGAGATTTGTTATCTCTAACTCTTGGGGGAAAGAATACATTTTTCTCATCATCACTTCACATCTATTGATAACTACAAGCTACACCTTTTTCTTCGAAAGACAACTTCCTGGTTTGCTTAACAGATATTAATAATGGCTGTGAATTATGCATTATGTCACTTTCCCACTTTGGATATTTAATATTTCTTATTTTGCCTCTGTGGTTCTGTTATTGTATATGGGATTCTAAACCATTAAGAAAACTAACCTGCTCTTTCTTCTCCTTTCTTTAAAGCAAACACAAGAGTAAGTTCATCACTTTTAACAAACAAACAAACAAACAAAACATCATCATCATCATCATCATCATCATCATCAACAACAACAACAACAACAACAACAACAACAACAACAACAACAACAACAGGGCCTCAAGTCTACTCTACCTTACGAAGGCCCTTTCCAGAGTTTTCTAAGTAGTGAATAAACATTCTTTTCTTCTCAGGGTGCTCTGGGAACATATAGCTTGCCTGAGGCCACACAGGCTGGTTATTCCATTAGGAGAACCTATGACTCTATGAAGCACAGTGGTGAATCAAACTTCCAACCTCTGGCCCGAGCGCTAGATACCTAACTAACCAAGCTGTAACAAGCTGTATGTAAATTGTTGAACCACAGTCAGTAAAGAGAGATACCTTCTTTACTGTAATCTCTTGCCTGAGCTTTGCAGTGTATCCAAAAGCCACTGTAACCATAAAATGCATATCCACCTATTTGGATCTTGGCAGATATGGAATAGGGAGTCTGCTTGCAGATTCCAAGGCAATTTCTATCACTTTTGATAAATTTGCTTTCTAGTTTTTCAGCTTTCTGTGCATTTCTCACTGCTGCCATTGGGTGGTGCCAGGCAATCAGATTCAGAATATTCATTTATTTCAAAAGAAAGCTTTCCTTTTATATTCCTTGAGTGAAATAAGGTTTAAAACATATTCTGGAATAATTTCCAGTGCAAATAGACCAAGCAACTAGTTTAAACAGTTGTGTGATTTTTAAAAAAATAATAATATACATATATTAATGATTAAGATAAAGAACAGCTCTGTCTTGTTTTCGTCCACCCACCACCGGCTCATGATTAGCCTGACCCAAAATGTTCTTGTGCCTTTAGGATATCACCCTTTCCCTCTCTTTCCCCGCCAACACACTTTTTTGATTGAATTGTGCTACAGTAGCTTAATTAATTGGGCCACTTAACATCCACGCTCATGTTAAAAGGACTTTTGTTCTGTAGGTTTTTAATATACACGCGGATGTTAAATGCCAGACCTTGCCGAAAATCAAACACATCTAGCTTTGAATACTAGGAGAACAGCTTACTCAGATGCATTTAAAGTGGGGGGAGGCATAGCTTAAAATTCAGTTTCTCTTTCAAGTGTCCATTGAGAGATTGGAGAAACAGTGTGTTAAAATAAATGTACCAACTTCTGTTGATATTAATGCATTCCATGAATAGAAGAAATCTTCCAAAACAGTCTGATACTTGTAGTGTCACAAACGTCACTTTATGAAAAATATTTGCTGAGGAAAAAATCATATACACATATTTACCTGGGGATAAATCACACTGAATTAAACGAGGCTAATTTGTGACTTATATTAATGTGATTGAACTGCTGTTTGTGTGGTTTTTTAAAAAAATGAAAGCAGCATACAAATTGTTTTATATTTTGTCCAGAACGCCTTCTGCATCAAACTTTATTATGTAGGAATTATAATCTGTCAAACAGCCAGAAATAATTTTAAGGACATCAATATGAGTAACATCTTCTGGGCTGTGATTATTTTGTCCAAAAAAGATAATTTATTCTATTGCTTGAATCATTCACAGGAATGAAAAAGCTACCAATTTTACTTCTTAAAGAAAAAAATAACCTTAGCAAAATTTATTATTTCAAAATTATTATTTATTATTTCAATAGTTACCACACAATTCTGTATGCACTCATTGAAAATTGCCGCCCAGAGACCTCTTGGTAGTGGGGCAGCTAAAAAAATCTGGTAAATAAATAAATAAATAAATAAATAAATAAATAAATAAATAAATAAATAAATAAAAATTATGGGGCTTATTTATCTGCAAATATGCAGAGAATTGCACTGTTCCTATAGAAAAAAGCAAAACAAAAACAAAACTACCCTGCCCCTGCATATGCTACCTAATTGTTCAATCTTTCTGTATTGTAGACATACTAAACTTTAAGGGACACACAGAAAAACATTTTTGAGACTCTTATTGGATGTGAAATTATGTTCAGTAGTCTAAATAAATTAATTAATTTAAACACAGGAATGAAGGGCTTTGTGACTCTAAAATTGAAAATTCACACTTCTTGTGCTGTTTTCAAATGATTAGGTGATACAATTCCTGTACAGCTAAAAGAATTCACATCACGCCTGATTAAAATTTTCCAGATATTTGTAGCAATATTTATAGTGATTTCCATCGAGCTTTCTGCTTCCACTCACCAGTATAGTTTGATCGTAAATGTGAGGTGTATTCCCCCTCCCCAGTATACAATTCAGTTTAAGACAAGTATGTGTGTAGGACCTTTTACTCAAGGATAATTTTTCTGATGCATTCCAAGACAGCTGAACTGTGTAAGAACACGGAAACATCTTTCGTTCACACACAAGAATTTCTACTATAGAAGCACAATGTGTTTATCATCTACTGTGCAAAAATATTTCTTACAGTCCGTCTTGTTGCACTGTCTGGTGGTATCATTGCTCTGAAGTTATAATCTTCCTAATAATCCTTAAGCACTTATACATATTTATAAATGAATAAATATAAGAGTGATTTCACATTATGACACAGTTAGGAGCAATTGTCAGATGTGACAATTGTTTGAAATAAATTAAACAATTGCAGACTTTGCTAGATTGAGGCTTAAAGACTTTGGAAAAAACTGTTCTAGTATTTTTCATGGCTATCCACTCTGCCCTACCTCCCAATCCCAAGGATTTATATCAAAGAGGCAGTACAGTAGTAGCATAAATAAATCCTTTCATCCAATAGAAAAGTAACTGTAGAGAATTCTTTCAGAACTCATCATCTTGAGTTGGATACCTGGAAATACTAATTTTATAAACCAGATCTTGCCAAGCATGAAATAGATTTTTACACCGGATACTGAAATCTGGTGTTATTTATTAACAAATAAATATGCTGAATATATTACTGACCTTATTATGTAGGGATGAAGTGCCAATTCCATTAAACAGAGCCAGTCACATTACTTAATATGTATTTATTCAGTCTTAAAATCTTGTTTCTGCAAAACCCAAAAGCAGAGAACTAGCAGAGGTAAATATCTAGAAAAATTCAACATTAAAAAAACTCTGCAAAAACTGTTATTTGATATTCTTTAATGAAATGTAGCTGAAGCAAAACTATATTCTACCTGTCGCTGATGAAAATGGTAGCTTAGTTTGTGATTCTATTAATCATTCATATATATATAGGTTTCTTCCGGTGTAGAAATCTGGTTGTTTTGGCGACGTTTCGACGAGGTCTCACTCGTCATCTTCAGGCTGGTGTTCTGGCTTCTTTCTTCTTGAAGCAAAGCGTGATCTCAGTTGAAGTCCTTCTATAAATACTGCTGGGGGTGTGTGGTTTGCTTGCTCTGTTGCTGATTGTAGGTTCCTTTGTTCCTTTGTTCTTTTGTGATCTGCTGTGTGGCTGAGGCGATCGTTAAGGGATTAACTGCTGGTGGCTGTTTAGATGGCTGTTTAGATGCTGGTGGGTTAGATGGCTGGTGGGTTCTGGCAGTATCCTGGGCTTTGGTGGAGTGGGGTCCTGTGTCTTGTGAATTCATTTTGGTCTGGCTACGTGTCTGTGGTCTCCCAATGTTTTTTTGGGGTGTGTGAGTGTGCTCCATGTGGTGACTGGAGTGGGGTGCCGCAGTAGATGGTGCAGTCGTGGTTTTGTTATTGGATGGTGGTTTCGTTTCATCTGTGGGAAGGGTCTGGGTTTGTGTTTGGTGTGGATGGAAGGTGGTGGCATCTTGTGTCCTTTTGGACCTGGTGTCAGTCTTTGTGACAGAGGCTCGTCTGTTGACCACACGGGAAAGATAAACTGAACAACTTCCTCACACATCTCAACAGCCTACACCCCAAAATACAATTCACTATGGAAATAGAAGCCAACAACCAAGTTCCCTTCCTGGACGTCCTTATCTACAAAAAACCCGACGGCTCCTTAGGACATACCATCTACCAGAAAAAAACACATACAAACCGCTACTTAAATGCACAATCACACCACCACCCTGCACAGATTAACTCCGTAGCAAAAACCCTCATCTCCAGAACCAAACGCCTCGCTGACAAAGACCACCTAAAAACTGAATTACACACTCTCTCGAATGTTTTAATTGCGAACGGATTCCAAAAAAACACCATCACCAAACTAATCCAAAAGGAAACACCCCCCAAGAACCAAGAAACAGAAGAGAACAACGGCACCGCCCTCCTCCCTTACATCAAAGGCACCACAGACAAAATCAGCAAAATTCTCCACAAACACAATATCAAGACAGCCTTTTGCACCGACCAAAAAATAGCCAACATTTTAAGAAACCCCAAAGACAAGATTGAGCTAGAAAACCAAGGAGTCTACGAAATACCATGCAAAGTCTGTCCAGCCACATACATCGGACAGACAAACAGTGATCGGTCGCCCCGATTAATCATCTTGTCAGCGGCTTTCTTCTCCGTCGCGCTTCGTCCGTTCTTTGATCTGCCGCCCCTGGAGCTCGGGCGGTGGTTCGGCCGCCGGCGACTCACTGGCCGGACCGGCCGCCGGTCTCGGCTGGTGGCTGGCTCGGGAGTTCGGGCGGCGGCCCGGCCGCCGGTGATCTGCTGGTGTGGGCTGCTCGGGCGGCGTTTCGGCTGCCGGCGTTTCGCAGGCTCTCCCCTGGAGCGTACCAACTGCTCCCCACCGTTAGCGTCCATTCCACCGGCTTTGGCTCGGGTGGCTGATCGGCCACCGTTGTATGGAGCGGCCGCCGTTTGCCGCCGGGACCTGAGCGGACGTCTCCCCCCCTCCGGACCTGGGCTCTGTGCGGCGATTTTTCAACATCTATGACCGCACCTCACGGACTCGATCCTCGCCCATGGGGGATAGGGCCTGGGGCAGGGAGGGGGGATCTGATGTTGTCGTCTCTCCACCTTTTTTATGCTCCCCCCCTCCCCTATTCCATCTTTAACACGCCTGTATTCCAACTTTTGGCCCTGGGGGGTTTCCCCTCACTTTTTCCATCTACCCCCTTTCCCCCCCCTCTTTCCTTTTTCCCCGTTGTTTTCCATCTGCGCCCTGGCTATGTTGCCTTTCATTCCGTTTGTTTATTTTATTTTATTTTACTGATTTAGTTCTCCTCTATTTATTGCTTCTGTTATTTTGTTCTGTTCTACTTACATTGTATATGGTCTTTATTTTATTTAGTTGTTAGTTCAGGATTTTGTTAGTTCTCTGCTCGGCTGCAGCTAATAGATGTGTCCTTGACACTAATCAGCTCAGCCCAGGATCACCTGGCTATCTCTCTCCCAGGTGTTTTACATCTTCCTCTGGCAGCAGTTATCTTTGTTATATTAAGTTTTGTATTATTATTTGTAATTTGTTGTATTTGTAATTTGTTTACCTGAGTCTAGTCTGAGCTAGCTGTATTTTATTTGTCATTGAGGATTTTTTTTCTTTTTTTTCTTTTTCTTTTTTCTCCTCCCCTCCGTCCCCTCCCCCCCCGCTAGGTCACCATGTTAGCAGGGACTCACACACCAACCGTGTTGGGTCGTGGACGATATGCTCGGAGCCAGAGGGTTAGTCGGATAAGAAGAACTAGGGTCAGGCATCTCGCGCCTGTCCCGCGTTCTGACCCTCTGACTCACTGCCACGTGCCTGGGAGCCATTCCACCAGAGCCTCCAACCTGTCCTGCCTCCTTCTTAATGCCAGGTCGGTCCATAACAAGACCGCTGTCATTTTTGATACCATCATAGACGGCAGGGCCGACCTGGCTTGCATAACGGAGACCTGGGTGGGCTCAGAGGGGGGGGCTTCCCTCACCCAGCTGTGCCCCCCTGGGTTCCTGGTCCATGGAGTGGGCAGGTTGGAGGGCCAGAAGGGTGGAGGAGTCGCCATTGTATATAGGGAATCGCTTCAAGTGACCAGGGCCTCGACATTGGTGATTCCGGGGCTTGAATGCCTCCACCTGTTGGTAGGTCAGCGGGATAGATTTGGCATTGTGCTGGGCTACCGTGCTCCCCGCAACCCAGCACAATCCCTGCCAGAGCTCGCGGAGTTCATCGCCGCTGCTCTGTTGAAGTCCCCCCGGCTTCTGGTCGTCGGGGACTTTAACGTGCATGCTGGCGGTGAGCTCGTCGGCGCAGCTCTGGAATTCATGGAAACCATGACGTCCATGAGCCTATCCCAGCATGTTTCTTGCCCTACCCACAGGAGTGGGCATACCCTGGATCTGGTTCTTACCTCCATGTCGGGGATTCTCATCTGGAGGTGCGGGACATTGTTCCCACACCCGTGTCATGGTCAGATCATTACCTGTTGTCCTTTTCCTGGCAATGGCGGCCCCTCCTCGCGGGGACCAACGGCCCCTTGTTTGGGCCCGCCCCCGAAGGCTCCTTGATCCGGCCCGGTTCCGGGAAGCCTTCGGTGAGCTTTCAGGTGGTCTGGCTGACGATTCGGCCGAGGCCTTGGCCAACCAATGGTTTGAGTCAGCTGCCGACGCCGTCGACCGACCGCCCCCAAGCGTCTCCTCCGTGGCAGAGCTCGCACCTCGCCGTGGTTTACGGCGGAGCTGCGGCGATGAAGCGGAACGGAGGAGACTGGAGAGCATCTGGAGACAGAGCCGGACGGTAAACAACAAGACTGCCGTTGTGATCCAGACTAGGCGCTACTCGCGAGCGATCAGGGAGGCCAGAAGATCTTTTTACTCCCTGAGAATTGGTGAGGCCTCGAACCGTCAGGCAGAACTCTTCCGGGTGGTTCGGGACCTCACCAATCCTAGTCTGGCCAGGCCTCCTCCTACTGATTTCAGTAGTGAGAATTTCGCAGTCTTTTTTAGATCCAAAATAGAGGCCATCCGTGCCGACTTTGATTCCAGTAACACTAGCCCTCCCTCGCCATCCCCAGCTCCTTCACCCCCCCGCTCTTCTCAACTGGTTGAGTTTGGGCCTGTCTCTCCTTTGGACGCTTCCAGGGCCATTGCCCATTGCCGTCCCGCGACCACCCCCTTCGACCCTTGCCCATCTTGGCTTATCAAATCTGCCGGAGGGAGCATGCCCGAGTGGGCTGCTGCCATCGCCACCGCCTCCTTCAGCGAGGGGGTTTTTCCCTCTCGTCTGAAGGAGACGGTGATTAAGCCCATTTTGAAAAAACCGGGATTGGCGTCGGATCAATTGCCCAACTACCGACCGATTGCCAATGTTCCCTTCATGGGCAAGGTCATCGAGAGGGTGGCCGCGGTGCGGATTCAATCATTCTTGGAGGAACAGCGATGCCTGGATCCTTGCCAGTCCGGTTTCAGGCCTGGCCGGGGTACCGAGACAGCTCTGGTCGCGCTGCAAGATGACCTCATCCGGGCGGCCGACAGGGGATGCTCTTCCTTGTTGGTTCTCCTGGATTTGTCAGCGGCCTTTGATACCGTCGACCACGGTATCCTACTGGACCGGCTCCTGGAGGTAGGGATCGGGGGCACTGTTCTCAGTTGGCTCCGGTCCTTCCTTCAGGGCCGGCTCCAGTATGTGCAGCATGGAGGAGAGTTGTCGGCCCCGTGGACACTCCCTTGTGGGGTTCCGCAGGGCCTGCCTCTCTCCCCATGCTGTTTAACATCTATGTAAGGCCGCTGGCTGGGGTCATCAGGAGATTTGGGCTGCGTTGTCATCAGTACGCTGATGACACGCAGCTCTATCTCTGTTTTTCCACCTCTGCAGTGGAAGCTGTCCGGTCCCTCGACCAGTGCCTGGAGGCGGTTATGGCTTGGACCAGGGCCAACAGGCTCAAACTCAACCCTGAGAAGACCGAGGTGATGTTCTTCGGGAGTTCCCCGTCTGGGTATGGGGGCCCCCTCCCCAGTTTGGAGGGTGTCTCCCTCCAGCTGGCGGAGAGGGTTCGGAATCTGGGCGTGATCCTGGACCCGGCCTTGTCCCTGGATGCTCAGGTGGCGGCCGTGGCCAGGACCGCATTTTTCCATCTTCGCCAGATCGCCCAGATTCGCCCCTACCTAGACGGGGACTCCCTGAGGACAGTGGTCCAGGCGCTGGTGATCTCGAGGCTGGACTACTGTAATGCTCTCTACATGGGGTTGCCCTTGACTCTCCTCCGGCGATTGCAGCGGGTGCAAAATGCAGCGGCCAGACTGGTGGTGGGTGCGCGTCGTTATGACCGCATCACCCCGGTTCTGGCCCAGCTGCATTGGCTACCTTGCCTCCCGGATCAGATTCAAGGTCCTGGTTTTAGCTTATAAAGCCCTCCATGGCCTGGGCCCAGAGTACCTGGCAGAGCGGATCGCCCAGCGGTCAACATCGGCCCGACCGGTTCGGCAGTCGCGGGCGCACTCGCTTCAGGTTCCATCTCTCCGAGAAGCCAGGCGGTCCCGTACTCGGAGCCGGGCTTTCTCGGTGGCTGCTCCATCTATATGGAACAGCCTCCCTAGCGAAGTGCGCTCTGCAGAGTCCCTGCTGGCCTTTCGTAAAGCGGTGAAGACCATTCTGTTCCGCGAGGCCTTTGGTGACCTAGCTTAGCTTACCTTTATTCCTCCTTTTTCTCTTTTCCCCCCATCCGCCATCGATAATTGATATTTAAGTCATACTTGACATAGCAGCGGTGAGGTTTGAACTAAAGGGTGCGCCCCTGCTGCAGTTTTCTTTTATGTTTTTATTAATCTATGCTGATTCTTTGATTATGTCCTTATTGAGATTTACTGTACCCAATTGTTCGTATCCCCTGATTTATCTGTTATGTTCGCCGCCCAGAGTTCCCGTTGGGAAGATGGGCGGGATACAAATTCAATAATAAATAAATAAATAAATAAAGAATAAGCGCACGCATCGCAGAACACAAGAACGCAGTCAAAAAAGAAGAAAAATCTTCCTCTCTCTTCCAGCACATAAAAACAACAGGTCATGAAATTGACTTTGAAAGAACCAAACTCATCTCCAAAACTGAACACTTCAACAGTCGAATAATCATGGAAGCCATTGAAATAGAGAAACACCCAAACAACATGAATAAACGTGATGACACCTCCCGCTTGCCTGACATCTGGAAACTAGCCCTGGTCAACAGACGAGCCTCTGTCACAAAGACTGACACCAGGTCCAAAAGGACACAAGATGCCACCACCTTCCATCCACACCAAACACAAACCCAGACCCTTCCCACAGATGAAACGAAACTACCATCCAATAACAAAACCACGACTGCACCATCTACTGCGGCACCCCACTCCAGTCACCACATGGAGCACACTCACACACCCCAAAAAAACATTGGGAGACCACAGACACGTAGCCAGACCAAAATGAATTCACAAGACACAGGACCCCACTCCACCAAAGCCCAGGATACTGCCAGAACCCACCAGCCATCTAACCCACCAGCATCTAAACAGCCATCTAAACAGCCACCAGCAGTTAATCCCTTAACGATCGCCTCAGCCACACAGCAGATCACAAAAGAACAAAGGAACAAAGGAACCTGCAATCAGCAACAAAGCAAGCAAACCACACACCCCCAGCAGTATTTATAGAAGGACTTCAACTGAGACCACGCTTTGCTTCAAGAAGAAAGAAGCCAGAACACCAGCCTGAAGATGACGAGTGAGACCTCGTCGAAACGTCGCCAAAACAACCAGATTTCTACACGGGAAGAAACCCGAATCCACCCTAACATGCATATATATGAAAATCTCGTGAAAATCTACGAAAACAAATATATATATATATTTGTTTTCGTAGATTTTCACGGGTATAGGTATGCATGTTAGGGTGGATTCGGGTTTCTTCCCGTGTAGAAATCTGGTTGTTTTGGCTTATATATAATGTTTTGCTGAACCAAGTGTGATTCACTTATATCTGTGTATCTGCCTACCACCTTCCCATCTTTATTCTTTATCTGCCCAACGTAATCCTCACAATAACCCTGTGAAGTCGCTCAAATCAAGGTTGTATGACTTGAACCAACATCATCACCCATGGTATTCCATGGCCAATTGGGGTTTGAATCTGGGTAGCAGGAGTTCCAGCTGGCAGGAACTCTGGCTGTAGAACTAAAGGTTGGGAGTTTGATTCTCCATTGGGCCTCTTGGGAAAAGTGCCAGCCTGTGTGGCCTTGGGCAAGCTGCACAGTCCAAAGCACACCACTGAGTTTGCCATAAGTCAAAAAATTTACTTGATGGCACATTATTATCAGTATTATTAACCCAATACAACACCGTAAACACTGCACTACACTGGCACTCAAATGTATAGGGCAATACTGTAGTTCCCAAAAGAAATGCATTGATGGCATTATTATGGACTATGGGTTATATGTGGATACAACAGTAATTATTGTTATGGGTACAACAGTAATTACAAATAATTATGTAAGCAATTTATTTCTTGCTGACTGGACCTATGCATGTATATTCAGAAGTAAATCCCATTAGGTTTGCGGGGGGGGGCATTATTTATCAGGCAATGTGTCTAGGATTGCAGCATTGATGAAAATAGACATGTGGTTACAGATAGGTTAGTGAAAAATGGATTGTGAAGAAGAATTTCAATTCACCACTTAGATGATTTCCACACATGACTCTTTAAATGATATTTCTTTTTGATCCTTCCTCATGCCATTTCTGTTCACACTTGGCCATGTGGAAGAGAAATTGGGGGAAAGAGGCATTTGTTGTGCAAAAACAATGAGTATTTTGGCCAATGCAGCTTTTACCTTGGCATTGCAACCTACATCTGAAGCAAAAATTGCTCTAAGCCTCCACTGTAGACGATATGGTAATGATGATTCTGTAAACAATTCATACAAAATAAACTTGGGCTGTTTCTATTGCAGGCATTTTTTTAAAAAAATCTCCAGACCTAGGGACAAAGTAGCGTAGTTGGATTTATTCAATTTAAGTATCAGACACCATCCAAGTAGCTTTCATATTCATTACTGCACATATTTGTTAAAATGGAATTTCCTCTGTATTGTAGACAACAGTAACATCTAACACACCATTATGACAGCGCACTCCATATCCTAGTCCGAGGCATATATCCAGTGCTTAGAGACTTAATTTCTCATAGCTGTTAATTGTTTCAATGTGGTTAACATTTATACAAAGGTGATTTCCCATCTCCTTATAGTACTCAAGAGCAAACATATATGAAAGGTTAGATTCTAAATATCAAGAACAATAATAACAAAGACAAGGCAACATCCATCTCAAGTGACAAGAAGGGCCATCATCATGGAATGACAAGGATAATCAAAGCAGCCTGTGCTGTGATAATTTTACCTCAAGACTCTTTTCATTCGCCTACTGCCACTTTCCTTTCAGAGTGTCACTTACTAGAACTGCTCAGAGTTTTGTGTGTGTGTGTGTGTGTGTGTGTGTGTGTGTGTGTGTGTGTGTGTGTGTGTGTGTGTGTGTGTGTGTGTGTGTGTGTTTTATACTCTCTACAGTATCTCTTCCCTGCTCTCTCCCTGAGCCCCAGATGCCTTTGTAAGACAGTCTGGTGAAGCAGTGAACAAAACCTTTTGGGATAAGTCTGACACTGGAAGTTAATGATTATCAGTTGAAACAAAACACTTGTTTACATGCTGTAGTCATTAGAGGTTCTAGTCAGTCATACCTCGACTGGGATTCCTGCCAAATGTTTTGAGGGTTCTTTCACAAGCTGTGCAGTTTAGTAAATACAAAAGCACTCTTATTAAGACCTTTTTAGTATTAGACTGTGCAATTAAGATGATGGGTAATTAAATTCCGTTGTTAGGAAGAAGGTTTGTCCAAAATGACACCATTGTAAAACTTTCGTGGTTCCAGGACACCAACAGATTCCTCTCTGGGTGGTGCTCTTTTATGGAGCAGTAATTTAAAAGGAATATTTTCACAGAATACATTTTTAGAAAGGAAAAGAAATGATAATCAAAAGAACATTCTAAAACAGGCTTGCTTGAATTTTTTTTCTCAGCTACTCACCTTCCCCCCCACACACACACCTTCTGCACAGCCACAAAACATTCCGTTCCTATTAATGTGTCTTCGTTTTCTGGAAATGCTTTTGCTTGCTTTCATATATATTGCAGGCTTTCATTTTTGGTGCATTACAACAAGAATTAAAATAGTGATTTGATTTTGAAGGAATTTAGGAACACTTCCAATTAGCTAAGGATGCTTTTAAGGTAATTTGGTATAACAGAATTGCTGAAGTATCTTTGCTAGCAAGTAAGCGCTCCTTGTCACACTTCAGTGTTGCTCTGTCTTTAGCAATACAAATAACCCCAGTCGTACTAATTTTGAAGTAAGCAGAAAGACACAAATAATTCTGATATGACCATGCTTTGTAAAAAGCCTTTAACCAGGCATGGATGCATTTTAATATAAATAGATGAGCTCATTTTTGCATGCTTCTTTCCCAGAACAGCTGGTTCTATATTTATTGCTATAGTAAATTATTTAAGATTCAGGAAGCTATATATTTGTAACTGTGTTATTGTGAGACAACTGAATTGTCCATACAGATTTTATCTCTGTGTTTTTTAAAAATTACCAAAGAAGATATCAGTTTTAGCAGCTCCTATGGAGGACTGCCTGCTTTGACATTTCCCGGTTGTCTGTAGTGCTAGGCAATAATTAAATATCAGGTGCATAAGCTGCTCTTTAATTTGACATGTGTGCTCCAGGCAATAAACACATGGAGTGCAATGTGGGAGTGTAATTGCTAAGGAATAAAATCTTGTACCAAGTGAGATCATTGTATCAGGTACTGTGTGACAGCTCATTTGATCATTATGCCCAGGCTAAAGAGGTTGCCTAATTAGTTTCCATTAAAACTCACCCTTTAATCAGGAATTATTCTTGCATAAAGAATGTCACTTGGTCCAGATGAATGAACAATTGTCCCCCCTTGAGATTCAGCTATCTGTTACACTTGGGATGCCGTATATCTTTTCAAACAATCCAGCTATAATAGTACTCGACCAACCTGGATCTTATACCATGGAAGAGTTCATGCGTTTTCTTAAATATACCCTATATTCCATGGAGGATCTTTGAAAATATATATTCCATAAATCCACAGGATGCTGAAAATGGGCACTAGTGGTGTGGGGGGAATAAGAGGCAGGAGGTGCTTTTCAGCCGCAGGATGGCGAAAGGAAAGACTTAAGCCCCCAATTCTCAGGTGTCATTCTTAGGAATGTGAAGAAAGTTTCAAGATGAGACAGGCTGCTTTAACATAGCAAGACAGACTCCTGAGAAATATTACTGCCAGCATGAACGTGAAACTTCAAGCCTTCTCCTCATTTTGCTCTGTGCAATGTATACAAAATGCCTTTAATACCTTTTCCTTTTTTGAACATCAAAAAGGAAAAAATACATGTGTGTGCATCCGTGCGTGCGCACACACACACACACACACACACACACACACAAGCACAAGCACAAGCATATGCATGCAGAAAAATACCCAGAACAAGCCCAGGAGAACAAGCTGCTTGCTCACAAAGACACACACAACCCATCCAGTGCTTCCACCCCAACCAACCAAGCAAGAGTGTAGCCATTATTGGAGTTAAAGAAATGCACAAAATGGATCAGAGAAATGCAAAACTTCTAGAGTTTGACTAAAAAAATCCCCAAACCATTATCATTTCATGTTTAAGATAATTTCCGTGCTTTTTAATTTTGTACATGAAGATGAACCAGCTTATGATATTCCCAACCAAGATCTAGATTAGGTGTGTTACTATTGTTAGTTTTAAATAATATGAAATGTGAAGTTGTGCTTAATGTTGCATTTTCTTTGACTCCAAGATGACTCTATAGGGTAATGAGTTATGACACACAAGGAACCAACAATCTTCTTGCTTTGTTCTTGTCTTGTGAGCCAGTCCCATGGTTGTCCAGACCTTCCAAAAAGGAATTCCAATGGTTCTTCCGCCTTGCCTTTCATAAGAAAACAATTGCTGGATTCAACTGGTAGCCAGGCTAATGTTCTAACAAAGTCTTTCTCCCAGTTTCCTGGTAGAGATTTGTAAATCTCCAAAACAGTATTGTTGCATTCCTTATTATCCCACCTACACTGTCTTCCCATTTTTAATTCATCATGTTTGTGAGCCTTTGTTTTCATTTCACTAAAATGCAGACATATTTTTGTCAAGTTTTCCCCTAATGTGTGCATTCATTTCCACTTTTCCTAACATATGCATTTATTTACAAAAATATACCTTATTTACACATTTCATCTGTATTGAATAAAGTATGTTTATACAAAATTTTGCAATCATGTGCAAAACGGCTTGCATTTTAAAATAAGCACATACCGTTGTGCTCATACTATTTCTCTGAAATATCCTGTAAGCCTAATATGTGTGTAGATTATTGAAGCTAAGTCCATTTCTTCTCCCAATGAATCCTGGGAGGTGCACTGCTGATAGTGTACAATCCAATAAAATTATTTTCTGCCTCTACCTGTATAAGCCTAGGAGTTATCACCTTATAGTATCTACACTGGTGACAAAATAGCACTAAGAGCCAGGCTGGCTCAGTTTTGATGCTCAGTGTGCCTCCTATGTGACCTGTCAGCCTTTACAGACTCCCACAGTCCTTTGTCATTGGCAATACAGGCTTGGAATTCTGGGACTTGTGGTCCAAAACATGTGGACCGTTGAAGTATGGACACCTCTGCTTTACAGCCTTAGGCAAGTTGCACAGTCCTAGTATACCCCAGGGAGAAGGAAATAGTATACTATCTAGGAATATTTTATACTTAGATAACCCTGGAAAGGGTTGCTATTTCTTGAGTCAACATCATGACCTGCAACTATATTATTATTACTCAAGACAGGCACATTATGGCATTAACTGCCACAAACCTGGTCCACGTCAAGCATAAGTTTGCGTCTTCTTGCTGGTTGATGCATATAACCATGCTACAATAGGGTGGAGAGTGTAAACATTCAGATAAGAGAAAAGTTAAATACAGAATGTAGAGACAATGATAATAATTACCTTAACGATAGCCATTAAGAAAAGGGTTGCAACAGGAATGTTCTTGGTCTGAAAAAGACATGTAAAATAAACCATTATATCAGTTTCATCTCATAGGACAAGAAGGAGTTCAACTAAGGAATGTTTGCTGCTGATCAGAGGAAGTAAGAAGTGTACAAACAGAGAGAGACAGTTAAATGAACCACAAACATACACATTCTTTTTTCAGCTGTTAAGAAAGTTAGTCATGAACAGCCTGCTATTAAGTTCTTGGCAAACTGGTAAGGCATACTCCGAGTCAGACCTGATCTGCAGTAATGACTCAGCTCCACTTGTGAGTAAAATGACTTTGTGCTATTTTCACCACCATGTGTTACCACCTACACTTCTGTAAGCATAGGGACCAGCCCTGCTTTGCTTCAGTGAATGGCCTATGACTCCCCATTTCAGCTGAGATGGGCCTTCCAGATGCCTTCCTATTGTCATTCTCTTGGAATCATTTTCTATGTCCATGCAGATCCTTCTGCCAAAGCTGTGATAAAAGGAATATTTATGTAAAACAAACAAGCAACCACTATCCCTTTTCAAGTACAGTTCCTAGATTCCGGGAAATGTAGTGAAATATCTCCAAGTTCTTCTTCTGTATAAAAACATCAAAAAACCTGGTAACAAGGTATTACAGTGAACTATAAAAAGCATGGCCGAAGTGTGACATTTTAATATACACATATATACAAGATCTGTAAGGATATATACCTTAAAATAGATATCTAGTAACTCGAGATCTGAACACAGCTTGTTACTGAAACAGTTGTCCTCTCTGGTAGATGAATGTTTGGAAAGCCTCCATTCATGGGCATGTGCAATTCAAGGTTAAGCAACAGTAGGCTGCTTTTACAGCTGACTTCACTTTGAAAGCTTTTTTAAGTTCATTCTTTTCTAGAGTGTTGAACACATAATATTCACAGGGGCTAATGATAACATGTTCACTGGAACAGAGGGAGGCACTTTCTTCTTCCTCCCATTGCCACTTAGCCCTCTGGTTTGAACCCCTGGGAAATCCGTTTGCACACTACCTTCAAGTCTTGAACGAAACATCGTCCTTTATGTTACCTCAAACCATCAGGCAGGTCCTTAAATGTCTCAACAGGATGATTCCATATTAAAAGCAAAAACAAAAAACCCAAACCCACATGCTTGAGAATCAGCCTAGGGTTTGTGGAAGCAAAGCAGACACACGGAGGAAAGGTGCTCTTTGTGCTCTGTTCATTCCATGAGACCCTCAGTAAAGAATCTGGCAGCCTTCCCATCAGCCAAGAGTGAGGCTATGCTCCCCCCCTTTATGTGCAATTTGTGTAAGCACACACAATAAACACAAAATAATTAGGTAACTTGTCAGAAAGACTTGAGCAAGGAACCAAATGTCCATAAAACAAAAAAGTCATCCTGCTCTATTTTTTAATTTGCTTCTTATTTTTATTCATTTATTGTGTTCATTTACCATATTTTTCACCCCATAAGATGCATCGGACCATAGGACACACTTAGTTTTTAGAGGTATGTATGTGTGGAAAAAATATTCACACACACATACTGCGGTTCTAGCTCATCTCCAAACCAGTTCACTCTCCAGCCATGGTGCTCTTGGGAGGCCTGGAGAGGCATGGCTGGAGAGTAAAATGCAAAGAAAAATCTCTCCCCCACCCCCGCCCCCAGGTTTCCATGCTAGGAAGCCTGTGGCCCTTGCAGAGGCCTCCAGACATGGTGCAGGTCCAAGCCTGAGCTGCAACCCTCATGGAGGCTTCTCAGCCAGGCTGTCTTTAAAAAATTACCTTGCATGATTGATTTGTTCCATATAATAGAAGATGGAGAGAAAGTAGACCAACTGGAAACCACAGAGATGAGAAACAGGCTAGAGAGTAATCACCCACCATGATGACCACAGAGGTGCAGAGAGAGAGTAACCACCCACCATGATAAACCATAGGGATGCAGCTAGAGAGTAACCACCCACCAAGACTCCCAGATCCCTTTCACAGGTACTATTTTCAAGCCAGGTGTCTTCCATCCTATATCTGTGCAATTCATTCTTTTTACCTGGATGCACCACCCTACATTTCCCTCTGTTGAACCTCATACCGTTAGCTTTGGCCCAGGACTCTAATCTGTCAAGGTCCTTTTGGATTTTCATCCTATGCTCTAGGGAATTAGCAACCCCACCCAATTTGGTATCATCTGCAAATTTAATCAGCCTACTCCCTATTCCTTCCTTCAAGTCCTTAATAAAGATATTGAATAGTACCAGACCCAGAAGAGAACCCTGGGGCACCCCACTGGTCAAGTCTCTCCAAGAGGAAGAGAAGCCATTCATGATCATCCTTTTGGTGCTATCAATCAACCAATTACAAATCCCTCTAACAGTGGCACTATCTATCCCACATTCTACTAACTTCATTCCAAGTATACCATGGGGAACCTTATCAAAGGACTTACTGAAATCTAAATAAGCAATATCCACAACATTGCCCTCATCCACCAGGCCTGTAATTCTATGACAGAAAGAGATCAAATTAGTCTTGCATGACTTGTTTTTAAGAAACCCGTGTTGACTTCTCATAATGACAGCATTGCTAGTTAAATAATTACAGATTGTCTGCTTGATAATTTGTTCCAGGATCTTACCAGGAATTGAAGTCAAGCTGACTGGAAAGTAATTATTTGGGTCCTCTCCCCTCCTTTTTGAAGATAGGGACAATATTCACCCTCCAATTGATGGGGATTTTCCCTGTTCTCCAGGACTTCTCAAAGATTATTGCCAATGGTTCTGAAATTACTTTTGCCAGTTCTTTTAATATTCTTGGGTGTAATTCATCTGGCCCCAGAGACTTAAATTCATTTAATGTTTCCAGGTGTTCCTGTACTAAATGCAGCCTGACAGTGGCACCCCCTCCCCACGGGGAGCTTGGACCCATTAAGATGGTCCGCCCACACAGGCTCCTGGATCCTATTGGTTTCCAGGATCTTATGGGTGGGTTACCTGCTGAACTGGTTGGTGCTTCTGCTGACGCTCTTGTGGATAGTTGGCATACTGCTGCCACCACGGCTGTGGACACGATTGCACCCAAACACCCCTTCCATCACAGGGCCTGCCCAGCTGCAGGGTTCAACCAGGAACTGTGGGTCTTAAAGTGAAATCGGAGGAGGCTAGAGAGCATCTGGAGGCAGACCTCGATGGAAAATAATCTATCAGCTGTAAAGATTGCGTTATGTATCTACCTAGCTAAGATCAAGGCCACAAGAAGATCTTACTTTGCTACCTGGATATGTGAAGCACAAAATCATCAGGCCGAATTGTTTTGCATAGTGCACAATCTATCTGGGGTTGGTCACAGTGAAAGGCCTCCCCCTAGTATTTCTTGTAACCAATTTGCAGTATTCTTTAAGACTAAAGTGGAGACCATCCGCCGGGACTTGAACTACCATTTACAAACAGTAGATCAAGCTGAGATGTCCAGTGCATCACCTTGCCCAGCATTGCTTCCCAGCTTTCATCCAGTGATGCCGACAGAAGTGGACAGAGCTCTTGATCACTGTTGGGCCACCTCTTTCTCCTTGGATCTTGCCCAGCTATGGCCAATTATGAATGAATGGGCCATAGTAATAATTAATGGGTCTTTCCTTGAGGGCAGGGTTCCCCTGGCTCTCAAGGAGACACTCATTAGGCTCATTCGGGAAAACCTAATGTGGCGGCAGACCAAATTGAGAAATATAGGCCTGTCACCAATATTTCTTATATGAGCAAGGTCTTGGCGAGGTAGTGGCAGATCAGCTTCTGGATGACACAAATGCTCTCGATCCTTTCCAGTCGGGCTTTAGGCTGCACCATAGTACAGAAACAGCATTGGTCACACTGAACAATGACCTTTTGAGGGAGGCCAACAGGGCCAAAACATCCCTGTTGGTCCTCCTCGATCTCTCAGTGGCCTTTGATACCGTCAACCATGGTATTATGCTGGGGAGGCTCTCCAAGTTGGGGATTGGAGGCACTGCTTTGCAATGGTTCCGTTACTTCTTGGAGGACCGCCTCCAGCGAGTGCAGCTGGGTGAGATGACCTCTGCTTCTTGGTCCCTCAATTGTGGGGTGGCACAGGGGTTGGTCATCCCTCCCAACATTTATATGAGGCCACTGGGAAGGGTCATAGGGGAATATGGAGCTTCTTGTCACCAATATGCGAATGACACCCAGCTCTATATCTCCTTCCCATCTTCTGCAGTGGATGACATTCTGTCCTTTGAGCACTGCTTGGTGGCCATCTCAGATTGGATGGGGTTGAACCCAGGCAAGATGGAGATCCTGTGTGTGTGGGCCTCTGGTGTCAGCGGGTTGGGGAACTCTCTGCAAAGGATGGGGTTTGCAGTTTGGGTGTCCTACAGGACCCGACATTTACCATGGAAACCCAGGTGGCATTGGTGGTCCCTTCCGCTCATTGCCAAATGCGGAGGATTGCCCAGTTGTGGGCCCACCTTGACATCAGGGCGTTAACTACACTGATTCATGCACTTGTAATCTCAAGAATAGACAACTGTAGTGTTCTCTATGTGGGACTGCCCTTCAGGTTAATGCAGAGACTGCAGCTAGTGCAGAATACAGCTGCCAGATTTCTAACGGGGCAAAGAAGGCATCAACTTATTACCCCCTTGCTGGCAGCCATGCAGTGTTTGCCAGTACGCTACAGCATTGACTTCAAGGTTTTGATGTTAACATACAAAGCCCTAAATGACAGAGCAACTCCTCCCAAGAAGAACTGCCAGGATCACCGTGCTAGCCAGGCAGGACTCCTGGGAGTCCCAACCCCGAAGGAGGCCCAGAAAGTTGTAACAAGGAGTAGGGCCTTTTCAGTGGTTGCTCCCCAGTTATGGAACCATCTACCCATTGAAATTTGGCTAGCACCCTTGCTTCAAATTTTTTAAAACTATTGAAGACCTGGTTGTACATAATGGCCTTCCCTGATTTTTCAAACATTTAGTAAGGCACAATTTTTAAAACCACTTTTCTTCTCTTCTCTCTCTCTTCCGCCCCATTTTATCAATCTCCTGCCATTTTTATCTTCATTTTAGTTTAATTTTAGTCTTTCATTGTTGATTTATGTATACTTTGTTTTATTATGCGCCTTGTATTTTGGTTTTTAAAATGTATTTCTTTGTTAATTGTCATGTTATCACATGTTGTAAACTGCCCAAAGTAGCCCTAGGTCTATCTGGGCGGTATAAAAGTCAAATAATAAATAAATAAATAAATAAATAAATAAATAAATAAATAAATAACTATTTTATGTTGCAATTCCTGTCCTACCTCATGTTGTTTCCTTTTTTGGAGAAAACTGAAGCAAAGAAGGTGTTGAGTAGTTCTGCCTTTTCCCTGTTTCCTGTTAGTAACTGGAAAAGGTGCAGAAGAGAGCGACTAAAATGATTACTGGGCTGGGGCACCTCCCTTATGATGAAAGGCTAAAACATTTGGGCCTCTTTAGTCTGGAAAAAAGGCGCTTGAGGGGGGATATGATTGAGACATACAAAATAATGTAGGGTATGAGTAAAGTGGATAGAGGGAAGTTATTCTCTCTCTTCCAAAATACCAGAACTAGGGGACATACACTCAAATTGAGGGCTGGGAGAGTAAGAACTGACAAAAGAAAATATTTTTTCACCCAGCGCGTTGTAAGTCTATGGAACTCCCTGCCACAGGATGTGGTGATGGCATCTGGCCTGGATGCCTTCAAAAGGGGATTGGACAGATTCCTGGAGGAAAAGTCCATCACAGGTTACAAACCATGATGGAGAAACCAGGGTACTTCAAGGGCCAGATGCAGGGGAGTGGTATCAGGAGACAGATATCTAGTCTCATGCGCTCCCAAACGCATCTGGTGGGGCCGCTGTGAGATACAGGAAGCTGGACTAGATAGGCCTTTGGCCTGATCCAGCATGGCTCTTCTTATGTTCTTATCATCGCCATGCCGACAGCCTATCATTTTCTTATTTTTCCTTTTGCTGTGGACATAACTAAAGAAATCTTTTTTACTGTCTTTAATATCTCTGGCAAGTATAAGTTCATTTTGCATGTTAGCTCCCCCCTGCATATATTAGCTATTTGCTTATATTCCTCTTTGGTTGATTCCCCATTTTTCCATTTCCTGTACTTGTTTTTCTTTATACTTAGCTGAGTTGAAAGTCTATTAATGTATACTAGTGTTGGCAAACCTATAGCACTGGTGCCAAAGGTGGCCCCCTGACATCGCCCCTTCACAGTCACCTGTATTCAGGTGAAATTACTGAATTGGCACTTTGCGAAAAATTTTGAATTGCAGTTTGGGCACTCAGTCTCTAAAAGATTTGCCATCACTGACCTATACTGTATTCAGATTAACATTGTACAATGAGTTTATTGCATTGTATGAAATCTTCTAGAATAGGTCTATTGAATGAGTGAAATTTGAATCCCCACTGATTCAATGGTCCTAGTCTAGCTGTGACTTACTATGCTAAATAAAATGATTTCAGCCAATACTTTCATGGAAGCAGAACCTGTTGACTTCAAAACAGTCCCCTTTATATCTTACTATGTGTTTTTCTTTTTCTTCTTTTTAAAGTATTATTTCATTGAAAAGATCAGCTTTGCATGGTGAACACCATTAATAATGAAACACAGTCTGCGTGCTTTTAAAAAGTCTATTTCTTCCTTATAAATAAATGGTAATTTGTTTTAAAGCATCATTGCACATAGTGTTCAGCCAGATCTCATGCTTTCGATTATTTTAAATAAATGTACCATAAATGGAACAAGTTCTCTCTAATTTGCAAATGATATGCAACATTTTTCAAAAAAAAATAGTGGAAGGGGGGAATAAGGGGAAAAATAAAGAAAAACCGTAAAATTCCTTCTTAACTACTTCCCATTAATGGGAAACTGTTCAATGACCTGTAAAGATTAAAGAATTAGTGAATTGGTAAAATTATCAGGATGAAAAATTTGTATAATTTTGATTTCATTTAAAAATCTGTTAAGCAGTCTATAGGCTTTAGAAAAGGATATTACTTTTTAATTTCACACTCACAAATGTCTTGGTATCAGGGTTACAAATGGGTTGAAATAAAGGCAACAAATAGTATGTTCAAATGTACATTAGAAGAGTCTGTTTAAACTCCACTTTCCTCCCCCTCCCCCTCCCCACCCCCAATTTCATTAAAACAACTGAAGACATTTAATTAAGTGACCACTCTGCTAAGTGGAGCAAAAATTAATATACGTAAATGAATTTATGTATGGGTGATGATGCATAATTAAAAATATGCTTTAGAAGTGAGGCTGAAAAGAAAAAGAAAACATTTTAACAAGATCCTTCATAAAGGCCACTGCTGCCCGAATTTTAAATATGTCTGTGAAATGTATATACTAACTGGTTGCGAAATCTGATGGGAAAACTATGCCATGCTTTCCATCTGCAACCCTACACATTTACTTAAAAACAGAATAGAATAGATTATGTATGTCCAATTGTCCATAAGCTATCAGGCTTTTAGGTGCTACAAAGAAAAGCACCATAATATAAAGTCAACATACTAAAAATCAGCAAGACTAATACTATACATGATCAGGCAGATGGGCATGAATATATGTCTGTATATATTTGAATGTGAGGGCAATCTAGCGGTGATATCACCCTTTTACCTTCACTACACCCTATGCAACCCTCTGTGTGTTTGGTGGAAGACAACGTTCTCAGATGGAAGAAGTCTAATTAAAAGTAAGTCCTGCTTTCTCCCAGATAAATGAACACTAGATTGCAGCCTTATACTCACCATAACAATGAAAGTAGATCTTGTGTGCAGAAGTGAACGAAAGCCTGAATTTCACCAGTATCTTTGGTTCCAGTAGGGAAGATACGATGTGCTGCCTTGTTTGGTGAAATGAAGCCACAAGGCATAGTCCACCTTGAGTTGTTTTTGTGTTCTCAAGTGTTTATGGTGATAGGCAGAAGCCAGGCCAGGTAGGAGGATTATGAGGTCAATATTCTAGTACAAGAAGAGGCCATGTTTCTTCATGAAAAACAAACACAAGCTTAAAGAATATACCTTTGACACATGTAGAGTGTTTTATATACTTGTGATCTTGTTTGCCAAGTATATCCATTTGAGGCACATAAATTCTGCCAATATAAGAGCAAATGAATTAAGAAGGCAAATAAAAGAATATAGCCACTTGTGTCTAGCAAAACAAATGTACAAGTATTATACTCCAGAGCCTTTGGAAGCTCTTGTAATCTATGCAGCTCCTCTTTCTAGTCAATCTCTTTTAATATGCAGGCTTTATTGATATTTTTCTTTTCCTATTCTATCCATCACTCTCAATCCTTTGGGTGAAAACATATTTCTTTAGCCTTGCTACTGGAACATGCACTCTTGGATATGTTAGACTGGTACACCGTTTGTTTAACGTTACACAGGAATATGTAAATAACAATATAAGGCAATGAAGTATATAGCCTATTGTCTCTTTCTTCCCAAAGTTTACAGAGAAAACACGCAACTTAAAATGTGCAAAGATATACACACAATCAGAGAGACTAATACAGCAGGATACTCAAAAGAGCACCCTTGGAAGTATATAAAATTTGTAGAAAATGTGTGTTAATAGCTGTACAATGCGGATTATCTGAGTTTCTAAGTTGTATTCCTTTTTAACTGATGTATTATTGAGTTTTGTTTGGTGCAATTTGTGTTTATGTACTGCATTTGCTGTTTCACAAAAAAGTGACTAATAAACAGGTAAAATGGATTATTAGTAATTTTTTTATCAGGAGGCTCGTGGTACAGTGGTTAAACTGCTATACTGCAGCTAGAACTGTGCTCACGACCTGGGTTCAGGTATCCAGCTCAAGGTAGTCTCAGCCTTCTATCCTTCTGAGGTTGGTAAAATGAGTACCCAGCTCATTGGGAGAGAGGGCAGTGCACAGCCTGCATAATTAAATTGTAACACCCTCTCTCTCCCCCCGGGTGATTTAAGTGCTATAGGGTAGTATATAAGCAGCATGATTCTCCCCTCCCCAATTATCAGTGGAGACAATATTTGATTTACTTTTCATCCCTCTGTCACTACTTTGGTATATTCCTCATAATCCAGTGTTCATATTGTGTGAGATCTATTCAGTTTCAGACTGCCCTTTTACAAAACAAGAGCCTGGTGGCACAGCAGTTAAATTGTAGCGCCACAGCCAAATCTCTGATCATCATGGCCTGAGTTTGATCCTGATGAGCCTAAACTTCCATCCTTCCAAAGTCGGTACCTTGAATACCTAGCTCAGGGATAGGTGAGAGGGGGTAATGCGTAGCCTGCGTAATTAAATTGTAAACTTTCCCAAGAGTACTTTAAGTGCTATGGGGGGCAGCATATAAGCAGCACACATTTCTTTTACAAAATAAGAGGTTTCAAATTGTTCAGTGCCTAATTTCATAGCATCAAAAAGACCTGGTTGAAAAGCAGAGCCAGGGTGTTACCTAGGATGGGGTGACTGGGGCTTTGACTCTGGCTGCCAAAATTTAGACTGTGCAAAATGTTGCTGTTGGAAGATTTGAACCTCCCCACTAGTATTTACTGATGGAAGGTCACAAGCACAAGTACTGACTGCAGCCCCATCTTTTTATTCCCTTCCATTTTTAAATGTGAAGGTAGAGGTCCCCCCCACTCATGCATACTAGTCATGTCTGACTCTAGGAGCAGCACTCACCTCCATTTCTAAGCCAAAGAGACAGTGTCGTGCAAGTCCATGGCCATGTGGCCGGCATGGTCGAATGTATTTCTGTGCATGGAACACTGTTTACCTTCCCGCTTTTTATGGTGGTACCTATTTATCTACTTGCATTTTCATGCTTTTGAACTGCTAGGTTGGCAGAAGCTGGAGTTAACAATGGGAGCTCACTCGGCTGTGTGACACCCAGGATTTGAGCTGCTGAGTTGCCAACTTTGCAGCTGACAGTTTCAGCACTCTAGCCCACTGAGCCACCACACCCCTTCCATTCTTAGAACCAATTAAATTTGCCTCCCTCTTGGTTTATCAGCTCAAACTGTTCTGCTGGAGAACAAGTCTCATTTTGTTTCACCCCTCCTGAGAAGGAAGGTTTAATCAGAATGGAGGGGAAAAGTTGGACACAACTGGGGAACATTTTACTGAGAAAGTGGAGAGCATAGAAAATGAGATTCTCTTCTTCCAATATTCTAAGACTATATAGCAGGCCAGTACAACACGTCGACCGTGGGTGACCTGTCACCCGTGGAACCATCAGAAGTCACCCGTCAGGTCCCTGCCAGCATCCCGATGGTAGGCAAGCAGGTGGGCAGGCAAGCGGGCAGGTGGATGGTCGAGCAAACAGGTGGGTGATCGAGCGGGTGGGTGAGCAAGCAAGCAAGTGGGTGGGCAAGTGGGCAGGTGGGTGGGTGGGTGGGTGAGCAAGCGAGTGGGCAAGCAGCGGGTGGGCAGGCAAGTGGGCAGGCAAGTGGGCACAGAAGCCAAGAAGTCAAGAAATGTCTGACACTCTTTTCCCCTCTCCACCTGCACTCTACTCCTCCCAGCTTCTTTGTCCAGCCCGCAAGGCTTCAAAGGTAAGCAGTGGTGGCAAATTGCCACCTCTCCTTTCCTTCCAAGCCCCACATATCCTTCTGCTGCCGCCGCCACACCACCACCACCACCACCCTCACTGGATTCAGGAGCACCAGTGAAGCACATGCACGCTTCTGGAAGTAGCCCGTAAGGACATGTGACACTTCAGGAAGTGGGCCACAGGAATGCCCAGCAGGTGGAAGTATCCTGTGGGCTGTTCAAAGTTGGACTGCCCTGAAATATAGCATATACAGCCAAAGGCAATATGTGCTATATATTTCAGGGAAGCTCTGAAACTGCAATTAAGACACAGTTCATCTCAGCTAGGTTTGTGTACACATAAAAGTCTACATGAACTCACAAACAGGTATACACATATACACATACAGTAAGTTGTGAAACCTTTAAAGGTTAATGTGTACAAAAAAAAAACCCTACATAAATTAATACTTGGAGCACCATCCACTGTAGCATGCCATTCAGAAGAACTAATAAATCAAGTTGCTCCTTTTTAAACCCATAGGGTAACCTTTAGATGCATATTCAATTTAATTTGCACAGTCTGATTAGTTAAGAAAATTATATGGGAGTTTCTCAATTTCATAGGGGTTTTCTTAGCTATGTGGCTTGGCCTACATTAAGAGCTAGTTTGTGTGACATTGAAAAATATGCAACAGTCCTTAAAGAACCATAGTGCAAATGTTATGTTATTTGACATCAAGTCAGAATAAACTTAGAGCAAATCTAGTAGGGTTTTAAAGGTAAATGAGATATTTGAGTGGTTTTATCAGTTCCACTCCCCCAGTGAGTTTCTCTGGCTGAGCAGGGAATCAAACCCATGCATTCCCAGGCCTAATCCATCACTTTATCCACTACACACCACACTGAGTATCCTATAGCATAAATAGTGATGTGCAATTCACCCCAAGTATGAATCATCTATTTGCTGCTATATTTATGCAATGGCCATTAATCTCCTGGAAAATGGAGATTCTCAGAAATGTTCATAGATTTATCCTGAATGAATTACTCTAAAGCAGTGGTTCCTAAAGTGGTATATATAGACCCCCAGGGGTCCATTTCGACTTGCAGGGCGGCTATGAGAGTAAGAAAAAAATTAGGGGTCCACAAAATGTAAATGGGGATCCACATGAGCGGACCCCATTTAGGCAGATCATCACCGACATTTAGGTGTTCTGTAAATGTCTTACACCTAATACAAATGGTTTTGGCACCATATTTGAAAGTTTTTTTGCAGCAATTTTGAAATTTTAAAAACTTTTTGGTGCATTTCTCAAGTGGTGCAAAGGTAGGGACCTGATCCTTCTGGTATGCATACCTTTAAAGTCCATTTTGCATTTTGTGTGCTGGGTAGGGGTATTGTATCATTTTTCTGAACTTGATCTTTGCCATGTGCTTGTTTTTAAAGTCCATTTTGCAAAGGTTGGGGACTCATGTTTTGCAGCCACATGACAGATATCTGTACCTGAATCATGGTTATTTGAAATTCAAATCAACTATAATTACAGCCGTACCTTGGTTAACAAGTAACTTGGTTTACAAGCATTTTGATTAAGGAGCAATTATTTCTGAACATTTTTGCCTTATTAATGAGCAGTGTCCTGATATACCAGCACTCTCATGTGTGTCACATAATCAACAATGCTCTAAGCCAATGGCATATCCCCCTCTCTCCCCTCTCCTGCCCAAAGTGGGTGATTGTCTGTTTCAGTTTCTGTTTCAGGCAATATCAGCTGCAGAAATGAAGGAAGGGTGACAGGCTCAGTAAAGGTATGAACAGTTGCCATCCCCATCAACCCCTGTCCCCAAAGAGGCCACCTCTGTGGGGCTTCTCCACACCATACCTGCCACCACCACTGGAACCAGGACACACCCACACCCATCACCCCATTTTTCAAACAAACCCCTCTATGGAAGCTTCCTCTCTCCTCTGTTCTAGCTGCAATTTTCCCCAGTGCTCCATTTTTAAAACAGCCCCCTCCATGGAGGTTTTTCTCCCCTTCTCTGCTCTAGTTGGAATTCCTCCCATTGTACCATTTTTAAAACAGCCCCCTCCATGGAGGCTTACCCTCCTCCTCTGCACCTGCCACAAAGGTTTTCAAATGCAGGTTATTGTTCTTTGTACTGTATTGTATTTTATATTTTATTTAGTGCCTTATATTATATTACATTATTGTAATCAAATGTTTTTGGGCAGTGGAATGAATCATCTGTGTTTCCATTATTTCCTATGGGAAAAATTGCTTTGATATGCAAGTGTTTTGGTTTCAAACATGCTTTCAGAATGAATTATGCTCTTTAACCAAGGCACTACTGTACCCGTGTTTCCCCTAATTGGGTTCCCTTCACTGAGGCTAAAAAGAAATGTAGGCAGTATAGTGTTGATTATTTGAAATTTGGCTTCATTCCATCCCTGTCAGACAAACATCTGCCCATATGACTTTTGTACAACAGAGTTTGAAACAATGTTGCTATGAAACCACCCAAGCTGGAGGATAACCTGAGAAGGTGTCATCTGATAAAACAGATAAAGATTTGACATACTTTAAAACACTGAAAGAAAAACTTCAGAATAGAACCATATTAGACAGTATGTTCGATTCAACATCAAAAACAGACTATGATGGTTTGTGGGTGTCTTACAATATATAATGACTCATAGCAAAATCAGGAAAACCTCATACTATCGGGGAATAGCTGATTTTATCAGCCGTTGAAGAGATTTTAAAAATTGTTCTACAAAAGCCTGCATATGATATACAGACAAGAATTCCTTTGAGCAACAACACAATTCAAATACTTATTGATGAAATGAGTCATGATGTTGAAAGCTTCTTGTGTAATTATCTAAAAAACAAATCATTTTTCTATTGAACTGGATGAGTCAACTTTTCCTGGTAATGAAGCATCATCATTAGCATGTTTGTTTGTTTTTATGGACCAAGAAATCCATGAAGAACTGCTCTTTGTGAGAACTTTGACAACAGACACTAAAGGTGAATCAATATTCAATGATTTGAAAGATTATTTCATGGAAAAAGCAACCTCTTTATCAAATATAATATCATCATCAGCAGACAGAACACCAGCCATGTTTGAGGTTTTGAGGTTTTATAATCATTTAAAACAAAATGTACCTGGGGTGTTTGCAGTTCACTGCATCATTCATGGACAACATTTAGTGGCTAAAAATCTGAGTGCCAGATTGCATCAATATCTTCAATTTGTCATAAATGCAATAAACAAGATCTGTATCAATGCGTTGAATTCTAGGTTATTTACACATTGGTGTGAGGAAAATGATGAGGACTTTCATTGATTACTCCTTCACACTAAAGTACACTGGCTCTCAAAAGGCTTATGTTTGACAAGATTTTTTTCACTTTTTGAGACGGTTTTAGAGTTTTTGGATGCTAAAGCTCCCATTTTGAAAGAAAATTTAATCAAATGGAAACCAGTCATTGTTTAATTAACAGATTTGTTTACTAAATTTAATGGGGTTAACTTGCAGTTACAAAGTGACAGTCTGAATTTAATAAAAACAAAGTCCATCACTGCAGCTTTGCCAGAATTAATCTAATGAAGCAAAACATTGGATGGCATAAATTTCACAGTTCCCCAACTTGTCATTGACAAGTGTCCAGGATAACATTTTGATCTACATTCAAACATTTAAGTATCCTTCACACAGACTTTAAAACCAGGTTTGAGGGTGTTTTGACTATGGAAATACCACTGTGGATTATCAATCCATATGGTGACATTGAAGAATCGGATGTCACATTACAAGAAGAACTGATTGGAATAAGCACTGCTGTAGAAATTAAGGTGCAGTTCAGAATGGGGTATCAGCAATTCTGTCTTCAGAAAGATATACCTATTGCTTATCCTGCATTATGGATTATTGCAAGAAAGTTTTTGATAGCTTTTCCATCTTCATACCTTGAGGAAAGGGGGTTTAGCATGGTTGCCAATCTTCTTACAAAAAAAAGAAATTGATTGCAAATCACCTTATGTGGAGATTTAAGACTATACCTCACTAATTTGAAACAAAATATTGAACAATTGCTATCAGATCATCAGGCTCATCCTTCCCATTAACAGCATTGTGTATTAATTTTCTGTGAGAATTTTACTAAGTTTTTATTTGTTTCATTCCAAATTCAAATATTTACTTGCATTTTGTTTCTTTTCAATAAAGGTATAAATAAAAATTGTAGTTTTTCTTTTTTTACAATTGTCCATGCTACAAAAGCCCCTATGAAAGTGAGTAACACTGTGTCAGCTGTCAAAAACACTTTTGAAGTTAATAAATTTAGAAAAATTCAATGATAGGCAGGGAAGGAGTCTACAGAAAATAAAAAAATGGCAAGTCATCTTATGGGGTGAAAAAGTTTGGGAACCTCTGCTCTAAAGCCGAAATAGTAATAGTTGCTCTTGTGAACTATAACTCCCAGAGTCCTTCTGGCAACCTGGTATTCTGAGAGTAGCCTTTCACCAACTATGAGAAGTCTACAGTCTCCCAGTCTAAGAAAATGATGACTTGGCTGCAATGAGAGCTGTCAAATTCCTGCCCTGTTCTGACAAAATGACCCCCTGCCACAAAGCCCCCAAAATTGGGGGTTGTCAAAAAGAAACAGAAAAATCATGCCTCTCTTTAAATCTCCAGGGAATTTTTTACAAATTTTTCTGGGAGGCAAACTGGATCAAATTCCTAACTGCCTACTCTAGATACTCCCAATGATCAAACAGGGGCACTTTTTGTTTGTTTGTATTTAGTTGATTAGTGCAGGGCTATTTGCATATTCCTTGTCGTTTCCTACTTCTTTCCCCCTCTCAAAGGCAATAGACTGCCATCTTTAAATCGGCAATCATTTCCCCACATGATAATACTGGATTTTAAGTTTCTTTGACAACATTCCTGCGAGGGATACACAACCACATAAATCCCCACTGATGAAGCCTGTTTCACTGTTCTCACTTCCCTCTCTGCTTCAGAGTCCTTTCCCCTTCCTTTTCCTATACACTGGCTCCAGCTTACGAACTACCTCATCCACACTTCCTTGAGTAATCTAACATTTAAAGAACACCAACTTAACCTGAAAAACAAAACTAGATAATGGCAGGCAACTTTGGAATAACAGGGCGCATGTTCACGCATATCTGTCTGTGGTAGTAGTGGGAGGTTAGTGAGTAATAATGAAGGAGGGAGAGGAAGAAAGTGAGAGATAAACAGATACACAGTCTTGCCGATAGCCAGAGAAATGTGCAGAGCCTTTGAAATATTTTAGTTTCATGTCTGTGATAATTAAAGAGCAATGACCTTCTCATTAGTACTAAGAGGCCTGATGGTTATTGTTACCCATTTTCTTAATGGATGCAAGCTACACGCGTGAACTTGGAATATCAAAGCAATTCTCCAAGATATTTATTAGAGTCAAAATTACAAAAACATATAGTAAACCTTTAGTTTGAATTACAAGTGTTAATATATGCAGAGCCAAATGAATAGCTCATCTTTCTTCCCTTCTTGTATCTTAAATTTTTCATTACAAATTTCCAGGGCTTCAAAGTAGCATCTCGCAGTCGGCCTCCTTTTTTCTTTCTTGCATGACAAAGAGCTGTCAAAAATTGTTCCTGTGTTTGTTAGTATTTTCCCCCGTCTTTTTTCCTCTCATCTAAATGTCAAACAACTTAGCTTAAATAAAGCACAGCATTCTTCATCTGGTGCTCCTCAAAAGAAAAACAACGCCACAGAAGGCGCCTAAAAAGGCCCTAATTAATGTTTCTCATTGATTTTTGTTTTAGCGTGATATTTTATGAAAAAAATATGAATCCAGAAGGCACTCTCATTAAAATCATTAGCAGCTCAATGTTAGCTGAAAACAGCTCATTCTTTGCGTGGCAGTGTTTAAAAGCACATCCGCACACAGTTCCTTATTAACATCACAAGCTTGCGGTAGCTGAAAAGGAGCATTACATTTGTCAGGTACGATTGAGCTGTGACGCGCCCAATGTGCAAAAACAGAAGCGGGAGAAGCAGAAGAGGGGTGTCAAGGTGAATATCAAGCACCTTCCCACACTGCAGCATGCCTGTCTTGTGCCCATTTTTTTCCAGGCCCCCTTTTGTGCAGGCAGCCATAAAAATGTAGCAACTTGAAACATGACTTTTGGCATTCCTTGTTTAAATTATACTAATGATCAAAAGTGGTATGTGTGTGTGTGTGTGAGGGGGGGAAATGTAAATTTTACCTTTTGGGGCTTGCTGCCCTCTGAGGGGGTGCTTCCTAAGGAAATATAGGGTTTTATATAACATTTCAAACTAAGTCTCAGGATACAGTGTAGGGGTATGGGTACCTTGTTGAAATGAATTGGGAGCTAGTAAAGGTAAAGGTTCTCCCCACACATGTGTGCTAGTCGTGTCTGACTCTAGGGGCGGTGCTCATCTCCGTATTCAAGCCAAAGAGCCAGTGTTGTGCAAGTCCATGGCCACATGGCTGGCATGGATGCAAGGAAACACTGTTTTACCTTCACACTTTTTACGGTGGTACCTATATATCTACTTGCATTTTACATGCTTTCAAATTGCTAGGTTTGCAGGAGCTGGAGTTATCAGTGGGAGCTTGCTCTACTGCGTGGCACCCAGGATTTGAACAGCTGAGCTGCTGACTTTGCAACCAACAGTTTTTGGAGCCTTGGTCCTCTGAGCCACCACGCTAGATTAGGGGTTTTGAAGTTGGTTTAAAATCACATGATTTTTGTGCCAGTGTGTGGTAACTTCCCAGGACAACTTTTATTCTGGTTGTAAGCTGTGATGCATATTGCTCAAAGGGGATGCAAAGGCTTTTAAATCATTTCATTTTAAAGTGAATTATCCTTTCAGTGTTCTAGCTTCTAATTTGTCTGGATCTCTTATTATGCCAAAATGCCATTTTTTTCTTCTGCTGTGATCCCACCCCTGTTTTATAGATTTCCCACATCCCACCAGAAGTGCTAAGTCAGGATTATCTGTTCACCTTTAAACAAGTTAAATATGAACTAGACATGGCATGGGGTCTTACCAGCATGTCCCCATTGCTCTTTTTCTCTTTATTAGTCACTCACTTTAAGTTCCAACAGTTTCTGGTTTTTGCAAGGGAAAATAAAGCTATTCCCTGCTAATAATATAAATAAACCTGTCCTAGACTTTATTTTTCAGTACAGTTGCTTTTTCAGAAAAGGGTATTACCGGTAAATTGATGTTAATGTTAAATATTTAGAATGTCTTGGTTTATTAATTAATAATATAATTAATAGTAATAAATAATTTAATAATTACAGTTTTTTAAAAAATGAGGTTAATTTAAATGTTTCAAAGCAGATCTTTATTTTGTAAGTTGTCTCTCTGCTCTCACTGGCTGGTTACACTGATTTTATTAAAACAAGACTATTAACCATGTCGTCTCAGCGAGAACTACCTAAGTGTGTCACTGTCACCAGGATTCAGCCTAATTTATTCATCTGTTCTGTGATTCTCTGGTTGCCTGTTTGATGAAGCTTGGTGCTAGTTAAAGAGAAAAGGAGCCCATCATAACATATTCACATCATCACGCTGATATTTTGATATTAAATATTTTAATATTATATATGAATGCACAAAAAAACAACTACAGGCCAGGTGTATGCAAGCTAATATTAAGATTAAGATTTGATAACTGGAAGGACGGTTAGTATTAGAGGAAATGATTATGCAGTGGTTTTGTATAATGGGAAGTTTAAATTATTTCCTTATTCCCGGAATTACTAAATTCGCTGCTGTATTTCTAGTTGTAAACTTGGCAGCAGATGGATTTATGTTTGGAAACATTGTACCGAATTGCAAAATTCACACTTTGGGCATTGCATTTAATTGACTTTCTTTCTTTCTTTCTTTCTTTCTTTCTTTCTTTCTTTCTTTCTTTCTTTCTTTCTTTCTTTCTTTCTTTCTTTCTTTCTTTCTGCTCTGATGTTTGCTAATGGTGTTGTCACCAAAATTATCATAGAGAAATAATTATACCACAAATAAAAAGAAATTTAGATCCAGAGATGAATAGTAAATCCCCATTAATTTAAAGCTCAAAATATGTTAATGTTTTGTCATATTTTTTCTTTATAGGGAACACAATAGTGAGGTCATCTGTAATAAACTTGTTAATATTGAACCTGGGTAGTTTTACCTCTCAGATTGGTGAGACATTTATGGCTGAAATATGGGAGAGAGATCCTTAAAACGTTGTTTTATGGCAACCTCTATGCAGGACTATAAAACACTTGTGGGAATGATAAATGTAGGTCTGAAAGATGTATATTTTGCTAAAGGGCTCAACACTTATACTTACGGCCAGTTTGACTTCACCAGCATTTAACTTGCTTCCACTTCATCAGGACAGATTTAAATCTCTTGTTAGTTGCTCAGATTGATGTGTGTATGCAGGATCTGAAGTCACACTATAGATGTTTGCAGGAAGGCAACACTAGGAAAATTGGCTTCTTTAACTTCAAAAAGAAGGGGAAGATTACTATATTTTAAAATTTCAAGAGGATTGCTTTACATTTCAACATGCCTTCCAGTTTTGCTTGTCTGTCTTTTTCTGATATGCTTGGAAGGTCTGCCCAACTGTTCATACGTGTCAAAAAGGGGAAGAGTCCTATTTGCTTCTGGTCTTAGTCTCCATGCTAACCATCTTCCAACGAAAGCCGTCCTCATCAGTTGGAGAATAGCACCCTGTGACTTAATCTGGTCAAGATATGTACAGAAAAGCTGGTAAGGTTTGCAGTAAATAATATCTGGCTGGTGCAGCTGCAAAATTCAGTGCCAAATTCAACCATGAGGAAAGTGTGTTTTCTCCAGATAATTGCAGACACAAATGTGTTGAGGGAGAAAAAAGGGGTGACAAAAATGGTACTGCAGAGTAGAAGTAAGGAACTGTGGGGAAATGCCTTCAGGAAGAGTGGACAGCTGTTAACCTCCTGATGTTTTTATATTGCAATTTCTGTACTTTCATATCATTGGATGTGCAGTCTAGCATATACAGATCAAAAATATATGGAGGGCCACATGTGTCCTGTGGCATTTTGTGCAGGAAACAAAAACTGGTATCTATGCAAAAGAATAAACCAAACACTTACCAAATTTCCAGATGACACAAAATTTGGTGGAATAGCAAATACTTTTACTTTGGAAGATAGCTGTTGTGAGTTTTTTGGGTTGCTTGGTCATGTTCTGGAAGTTTTTCTTCCTGACATTTTGCCAGACTCTGTGGCCGGCATCTTCAAAGGGCAAGGAGCTCAGGGAATTAAGAGTTCTCTGTGCCCTGGAGTATAGAGTGAGTGAGACTGTGGGGTTTTAAAGTTGTGAGAAAGAGGAAACTTGTCCTATGCAGGAGAATAGCTGTTAGCTGTCAGTAGCCTTTGATACCATCAACCACAATATCTGGGATAGTTGTCTGAGGTGGGTATCAGGGGTCAGGCTTTGTATTGGCTCCAGTCCTTCCTCGATGGCCAAGCCCAGAAAGTAGAGATGGGGTGTGTTTTGTCAGCCCCATGGACACTCTCTTTTGGGGTGCCCCAGGGGTCGGCGTTATCACCTATGTTAACATGTACATGAGGCCACTGGCGGACATCATTCGGAGTTATGGTGTCTGCTGTCATCAGTATGCTGATGACACACAGCTCTGTCTCTCCTTTTCCACCCCTGCAACAGAGGCTGTGCGGACCCTTGCCCACTTTCTGGCTGTGGTCGTGGAATGCACCAGGACTAACAGGCTCAAGATCAACCCCGGGAAGGCTGAGGTTCTGTTCCTCGAGGGATTTCCAGATGGGTACAGTGGCCCTCTCCCCAGTGTGGTGGAGAGAGTGAGGAGTTTGGTTTTGTTCCTGGAAGCTCAGGTGGCAGCTATGTCCAGGGCAGCCTTTTATCAACTTAGGCTTATCACCCAGATTCACCCGTACCTGGACGTGGATTCCCTTAGGACATTTGTGCAGGCACTGGTGATCTCGAGGATAGATTACTGCCTTTCCTTGTAAGGGAGGTGCTCCAGCCCAGTAATCATTTTAGTCACTCTCTTCTGCACCTTTTCCGGTTCCACTGCATCTTTTTTGAGATGTGGTGACCAGAATTGCACACAATACTCCAGGTGCAACCTTACTATCCCAGATGACTGGGTAGGTTACTGAGGAGGTGTACCTGTTTGCAGAATCAGTCATTGAGGGTGTAGCCCCTCCACTGTGTCTTGTAGGAGAAGCCAAGCCACATGGTTTCAGAGACCCTGTGGAATAGTAAATCACATTTGAGTAACTGTATGCCTAGAAAGCCTCGGAAAGGGGCACCATAAATTGTGCTGAAGATAATTGTTACCATTAAATCCACAAACTTATGCTGTAATAAAATTTGGTGCTCTTTAAATTGCTGGTTTTGCGGAAAGAGGGCAACAAAGCTATCACAAGAAAATGTAGCTTTTTAAAGATCATAGGATGAAATACTGTTTTAACTTGTCATATTAATGATAGGTTGCACACTCAGACTAATTCAGTTGTGGAGTGTCTTAAATCAGAGCTAATTAGACATGCAACTATTGTTGTTGTCCATAAATTGTTGTCTACTCTGTAAAGACCTATCATCATACTTTTAGACGAGAAAGGGTGTGTAATTGTGTTGTAGCAATTTCCTGGATAGTTCTGTTTTCTTCAAAGCATTTGTCTTGGAACATTTATCCAGGGTTAGCATTCTTTAGTATATGTCAGGCCTGCACAATGCGTCGACCATGGGTGACCAGTAGCCCATGGGGCCATAGGAAGTAGCCTACCAGGGTCTCTGCCAGGCTTCCAATCTGCCACCAGGGATGTCGTGTTCAGGGCAGGCCTAGGCCTGCCTGCCATGTATGCTTGGCCCTCTCCAGCCTGGGTGAGTGGCCTCACAGCCATGGAAGCAGCCACTGCAATGGCAGAGGATGAGGAGGAGGAAGACCAGTCTGGGCACCGGGCGCACTTGACCTTTACTCGGATGAGCCAGCTCCTAACAGATTAATCCATTCCAGAGGCTAGAACAAAGACAAAAATAATGGTGTTTTTTTCCTGGGTACATGCAGAATGGTTTTTATTGGCTTGTGAAGCATCCCATAGGAATTTTCCCCTGATTTTTTTCTTCCTATGAGATTTTTTCGTCTTACGAGGCATTTGTCTTAAGAGGTACCACTGTACTGCCTACATGGGCACGACCAGAAAAAAAGATGTTTCGAGTTTTCATTTGTCGGAACGGGTCCGTTTCATGTCGTTTCCGTTTGTCGCGAAATGTTTCAAAAATTTGTCGTTTCCGTTTGTCGTTTCCACCGTGATTTAGCACGATTCGACTTCCCAGAGCATAGGGGTGTCCCGCAATTAGGGCCAGCGCTAGGTGTTTCTGCGACCTAGGCGGAGGGCGGGGCGGGCGGCGGGCGGCGGGGGGGAGGTGCGGGCGGGCGGTGGTGGTGGTGGGCCATGGGCGGGCGGTGGCCGCGGGCGAGCGAGTGGGTGGGCGGTGGCACGGGCCACAGGCGGGTGGCGGCACGGGAGGACGGGCGAGTGGGCAGTTAGGATATCACTTAGGATAGAGGTTCTGTTCTTGGCTTGCACCCCAAATGTGTGTGTGTGCAAGCAAATTGAAGTTGGGAAAATAGAAAATAATTGGTAGTATATAATATATTTTTAAAATAAATCCACACCTCCCACTCCCAGTCGAACCTCCCCCTTTATCCATTATCAGAAAAAAATCCTCACAAACTGCCAGAGAAGAAATAAAGAATAAACTGCTATTCCCTTCAGCAGACAAAGCTGCAGGGAATCAAAGAAATTATTTTCTAAATTCAATTCCCTCCCTGCCTGCCTAACTTAAATCCTAAAGCCTCCAGCCTCCCTCCTCAATCTCGATTGGATCACACCAGCACCAGCGGCCAACCCTCCTCCCTCAACCACATCCATACACCCGACTAGGATTTCTGGAAGGTGACTCGGCTTTTTATGCCCTCCGAGACATCCAGAAGCATCAGTCAAAAACCTGGCGATGCCATTGGTGGAATGGTTCAAAAAATTTGCATGGTCCCATCCCATGCCCAGCCCAAATGGGCAGGTCTAAAAAAATGAAAAAATAAAATAAAATAAAATCAATACGGCATTTTATTGCTATAAAAACCCCACTCCTGCTACTATAAAAATTTAGGCATTTAAAATAAATAAATTTCACATGTTTCTGTGGTGATTTGGTGTGTTTTTTGACCACGATTTCAAAAGAAAAATTGCAGTCGCCATTTTGGATCCCCCCCCACCGCATGGCATGCAGCGACACAGACGACGAGGATGACCCACCCCCAGACTGGTGCGAGCAGCCCAGGACAGGAGAAGAGGGGGGGAAAGGCCGGGGACCCCCCAGAAACCACCCCTCTGGTAGGTGGCAAAGCCTCAGGCAGGCATATTTTCGCCTGCTTTTTTGGCCGGGAGTCGGGTTTTTTTAAAAAACTTTTAAAAACTTTTTCTGTGCTTCACATCGCGCAATCGCTGCGATGCCACAAACGGAAACGGAAAACCCGACCAAATTTTTCTTTTTTCGGTTCGAGTTCGAGTTCTGCCACCTGAATTATCGTTACCGTTTCCGTTACATAACGGAAACGATAACCGAAAACGGAAACGACAATTTCGCCGAGTCGTGCCAATGTTTATACTGCACTGAAAGATATCACCATGAGCACTGGGTAAGTAGTCAGGCAGCAGTATTTGGCAAATATGGAGCATGGCAGCAGCATCTAAGTAAGTCTAATGGAACATCCATCTTGAGCCTCCGCCTGTGTCTCCCATCCCATTTCTTCCATAGCTGCCTAAGCTCTTTCAGGGATGCAGACTATGAACTTCTACCAGTGAAATCAGATTCAGCACTCTTCCTCAGCACAGGTCTTGTACTTGTTCTCACTTTTCTTTCTCTTCTCTCTAGAAGGCTGCTCGGTGCTGCCTATTAAATACCTTGATCAGGCTGTTGGTGCTATACTGGCCTGGCAATTTGTTTCTGCTTATTTGTTGCCCAAAGCTGATGCATTCTTCTTGTACAGCACCTTAACTACCACTTGAAGTAAACACTACAGCACAATCCTCTTTGCCACAAGTTTCCTAAAGAACACAACTTTAGCAGTGTGGAAGAGGTGAAATGAACCATGGGCTTGGAGAACATCTATAAAAAAGCAGTTTTGGAGCCCAGTCCTACCTAGAATTAGGTGAGCTTTACTGACTCATACTGTATGTATCTGAGGCATGTTTGGTGTTTCATTTGTTAAGTCTTAGGTACACAAGACTAAGTTGAGGCCTTAGAACTCACCATTTACATTATGTGGGGTGGAAGTACAAGGACTGTGCATCAATGATCCCATTTTTTGAGTGAGGAGAAAGGTTAATCTGTAGTGTTCAGTTGTTTGTTTGGGGGAGGCAATATAGCATTAGCTTTAAGCAGGAGAGGGGTTTTCCTTCCTTATAATTTGTTTCTTTGTTTCTTTTAGGAGTAAAGAGATAGGTTCGTCTCAAGAGATTAAAACCAGAAGTGCTGGAAGGAATAGGAATTCTAAAGCACAAGCAGAGCAAACTGGTCAGATGCCATACAAGAAAGTTGGGGTCCACAGAGTCCTCACAAATTGGCTGGTGCCTTTTATATTTTTATGATATTTCCCATTCCTGCCCTATGGGTTTGTGTGTAAAAATGGCTGCCTCCTTAGGCTTCACTCCAGGGACCTCATGTTGTAGGCTTCATCCCATAAAAGCTTACACCAAATAAAATGCCTGCTGCAGTCCTTCCTTTCTGGGGCCTCCCGAACCATGGTCTCCTATCTAGTCTAGGAGAGTAGTAACAAGGTCCTTTTCTTTTCTCTTGGGAAGAACTCTTCAGTGCTGGCCTGCCACCAGTTATGGTTGTATATAGCCACACCCTGTATTATAGCAGTGGTGTATGAACGTGTCTGTTTTCTGATTAATCTCATTTTCCCAGGTGTCCGTTTATATGTCCATTCCATCCTATTTTTGAATCACTATGCCTTTTGCATTATTTTCTCTGTTGTAGTTCTCAGTATCATTTCTTGGTGAGGAATTGAATCTACACCTTTTGTATGCACATGCTCTTATGATACCTATTTTTATGGTCCACATTTAACCTTTAAACATTTCCCATGCATTTATCCATTAGCATGGGCTATTGTTATATTCTTTTAGGAGTGTTTGTTGACCTGGGAGCCTTGTTGCAAAAATTAGAGTGGGGTAAAAAACAACTTGATAATTGGACACAAATGCACAAATTTGCCGCGGAAGTGCAGATCAGGCCAGTTTGTTTAAAAATGCAAGCCAAATGAAATCTTACTGTTGGGTAACAGCCTCTTGTTGGAGTGAATGGTCTGCCAACCTGCTACCCATATGTGCAGTTCTGTGTTAATTAACAAGTGTCTGGCAGAGGTACTAAGAGTCCAGCCTTACAAAAACTGGCAGCTGTATCTCTACCAGGAAAAAAGCAGTGCCATGTTAAGATGCATTTCAGGTTCTGCACTCTTTAGATTTGCCCCTAAAGTAAATTGGTACCTTTGAACAGGTTGGATGCTTTTACATATTTTTGGTCTGAACTCTTGCCTAGACCTCCCCTCCCCCCCGGCAAGAAAAGTATTGTAGTTTCCAAAAGTAATATTCATTTCTTGGTACATCAAAGATATGCTCAGTATTTTACAATGGAAATGTTAGTACTCACTGTTTCTGCAGCGGGCAAGGTACAAGAGGATTCAGTGTGTTGAGAAACAGAAGCTTCATGTTTTTAATTAACAAGGGGAGAGAGTCAGCAAATCAGGACTTCAAATTAAGCCCTTCTGACTAAACTCTGTTCTGCAGCACCAGAATTAAAGGCCACATTAGCAAAAGCAGACGGCTTCCAGAAACTCTCCCTCTCTTTAAGAGTGTTAATGTTGCTTTAGATATCACAGCAGTAGTTGAAAAACTTTGGAAAATAATTGCCAGATGCAGGTCAAGCTAGGAGCTTCTGTGCCAAGCATTTGTACAAATGCATTCATTTTACTGCTTATGATATGGCAGGCCAGGATTCATTCCTTTTTAGGTTTTTGTATTTGGAGAAAAAGGAAGTTTAGAAAGAGATAAAAGGAAGTTTAGAAAGAGATAAAAGTATAATCTAGTGCAGAATAAAGGCACAACATGAACCCAAAGTGTGTTTCTGCCTAATATTGCCACCCAGAGACCTCTTGGTAGTGGGGCGGCTAAAAAATCTTGTAAATAAATAAATAAATAAATAATATGGATAGGTGCAATGGTCGAAAGTTTTGACACACTCTTGGGGAACCAACGTGAGCCATTATTTTCCTAGACTTACCTTCACAGGGCTGCCTGACACTTCTGCCTCTCACCCAGTGGTGGCCAAACTTCAGCCCTCCAGATATTTTGGACCACAACTGCCACAGTCCTTTGTCATAGGCAATACAGGCTTTGAATTCTGGGAATTGTGGTCCAAAACATCTGGAGGGCTGAAGTTAGGCCACCACTTCACCCATTTGCTTAGCAGACCATCCTTGAAACATTTAAGGCAAATCCCTGGGGTTTGGGATAAGAGGGGGATGAAAGACCAATTAAAAAAAATAACAGAAGCTGTTTAGGACCAGACCCACTGAAAAAATATATAATGCCAGTGGGGTTTTTTTTGGGGGGGGATAGGACATAGGTTTATAAGGAGATGGCTTCCTGGGTGTTGGTGGACTGCAATCTCCATTAGGCCTAGCTACCACAGCTAGTGGCAAAAGAACACAGAGATATCGATCTATCAAGATCTGGAGGGTCGCATCCCTCCTCCAGCATGTAAGACTGTCCCAATCTCATCTTGTTTACCCTCCCTGCCCCATCCATGCTGTTTCTTCCAGCAGAAAGTATATCTCAATTTGATGCATTGGGCAGGTTCATCTAAAAACTGTGATGCCCTGCAGCCTTCTATGTCTGACAGAACAAACATTTTAAGATCTCTGGCTTCCTGTCTTTTATAGTTTCCCTCGCAAACAGATGTGTTTGTATTTTTCTTGCAAAAGACAACAATGGAGCATTTTCTAATACAGTCTCATGGCAAAGTAAAGCCTTCTGAATTTAACAGGGAACTGGAGCTTGCACTGAGACTTTGCAAACACTTATTGGTTAAAGGGATACATGTACTGTAGTGATGTAGAAATTCAGGGTGCAAAAGAAAATGTTTGTTTTTATTCTTTTAAATAATTGAATATGCAGTGACATGACTGTTTTGCCAACAGCAACACAATAGGTCCCTAATGAACAGCACTGAGTTGGTAATAATTAAACCATCAGGCAGAAGTAAAGGGTGCAGTGTGATATTAAATTAACATTCTTAAATAATCATTCTTTTGTTATTTCCCAGAAATTGTTCCCATAATTCATTCAACTATCATAATAAAATGGTGGTTCTGTCATTTAATTGATATTGTTGGAGGCGAGATTGGAGAACACATATCAAATGAGCAAAATCTGTTGTCGTTTTTAAAAAAATTAGTACAGGCAAAATGAAATAAAAATCTTATCTGTTAATCTCACTGTGCTAAAAGGGAGGTACTCCATGTTAAATTTAACATGAGTGTAAAGAGAATATTACTCAGATCCCAGGATATCTAAAAATGACACATCTGCATTGATGACAGAGCCTGAAAATGGATTTCTGAATTGTTCAGTAAAAACATTGGTCAAAAGTGATAAGCATGGTTGAACAATAAACTAGAGTTACCATGGTGGTTTCATTTGTTCTTAGAGTAATTTGATTCTCAATAGAAAGCATTGTCTGTGTATGGCTATGCCGTGGAGACGGATGAACCCCATAGAGGACTTGCATGAGTATGGGTGACCTTGTAGTCACAGATACTTTTATTGCCATGATGTTCCTCCTCCTTCAAGCCAACCTCTTCCTTGACCTTGTTTGAATGGTCTTTGTGTGTTTCACTCACAATCATGGTACACTCATTAGTGTGTTAATTTGTTACTTCTGCTTTATGATATGCTCTTAAAATTGTTTTACAATGCTTTAATCAGTTGTAGCTTTAACATAATATGTTTAATTGATTTTAAACATTATAATTTATTGTGTTTTTATCCAAACCCCTTTCCAAAACCAATTTGCAGGCCTTCATAGGTCACTTTATTGGCAGAAAGGTGGACTACAAATAAAGTACTGTATCTACTCAAATATAAGTCTAGGTTTTCAGCCTGAAAAAGGGGCCCTTGACTTATATTCAGATCAATACTTTTAGCCACTGAGGCAAGTGCTTGGGTCGGTGGCTAAAAGTCATTTTAAACATTGTGCGCCGCTTCTCCTGATGTCCCCTACATTGCAGGGGAGCGGCGCACAATGTTTAAAATGATTTTTAGCCACTGAGGCAAGCACTTGCCTCGGTGGCTGAAAGTCATTCTAATCATCACACACCGCTCCCCCAGCTCCCAGACCCTGCTACATTTCCCGCCCTAGATGTATACTCGAGTCAATAAGTTTCCCCAGTTTTTTGGAGTTAAATTAGGCACCTCGACTTATACTCAGGTCAACTTATACTTGAGTATATATGGGTAAGTAAAAACTAAAATGTAGGCTGTATAAAATAAATAAATAAATAAATAAATAAATAAATAAATAAATAAATAAATAAATAAATAAATGGATAAGGAACTGGCAAACCACTCCAGTATTCCTGGCAAACCACATGGAGTCATTCCTGTCATGGACATGGAGTCATGGAGAGTCAGGACATGGAGTCAGGCAGAGTCAGTCATGACACACACACACACACACACACACACACACACACACACACACACACACACACACACACACACACACACACACACACACACACACATCCGCAACCCATTGTCTCCACAGAGATGTGATGGGGTGCACATAATTAGGGCTGTGCCAACACAGCTCTCCCAAAGTGATCTGACTTACATTATCCGTGCTCTTTTGCCTTGTTGCAAAGTTGTGTTTCTTGCAGCACTCATGATTCTGAATATTTGGAACAGCCAACAAATGAGGATACACGAAAAGATGCAAAAGTTTTACACAAGACAAGATAATGAAATCTGGTAATATGGTAGATGTCACAAAGGAGGATTTGTCATGACGTATTGCAAACTTGCAACTTTTGAGTTTGTGACCAGGCAAAATGGCCTTGTTTTCCTCTTTTTCTCCCTTTTGATTCTTTGAACCTTCTGCAGGAATGTTCACTGATCAATGCAGGAATAGGCATCTTTTCTGATGGAATTTAGATGGGTCAGGGACAGGAAGGGATCTCCTTATGTACTAATAGATGGAAAGAAGTAAGCCAAAATGAAACAACACACAAGTATTTTACTTCCTCTCTTCCTTTGCCATGGGAATGGTTTGATAGGGACTAGGTAGTAAACCATGCTGCGAATCATAAAGATTTTTTTCTGAAGCCACATTCATCTTTTTGCTGTTAGAATTATTGATAGTCTGTAGAATTTCTTTTTTCTTTTTTTCAAGAAACTCCTAACTATCTTCATCTCCTTTTCCTTCCATGAGTTAATTAAAATTGGCTTTCCTAAAAATTAGTGTATACATGTGGCTGCACTCTGCTTTTTCTTCCTTTGAGTCAAGAACTCAAGTAGAACATGGTCACTTTCTCAGTGAGCTTTACTGCCTCTTTTCCCACCAACTTATGTCTGTTGGTAAAAATCAAGTCAATGCCAGTTAATCTATTTTCTTCCTCCACTCTTTTTCGTAAAAAAAATATCAACAACATTAGATAGGAATGTCTTGGAAGGGCCATATTTGTCAAACATATGAATGCCACCAAGAGATGCATGCCATGCATTATTTTATTTATTTTATTTATTTTGAATATTTTACCCCACCTTTCTCCTCTGAAAAGGACTAACACATTTTATGTACATTTCAGGAATGTGTACAGTGTCTTTTGCATATTTTTAAAATGCACACATATAGACCATTGCTCTTTTTTTGTTCTTTGAGGGGATGCATTGCAAGCACCAGGCAGGTATGGACTTCTGGCTGCATATTATATTGAATACCATTTTCGGTTCAGAAAATGCAAAAGTTGATGGGACCATTAAAAACGGAATATGTTTCTCACATATTCTTAATCTCTGTCTCTGAGAAGAAATCCATAAATACATTAAAAGACGGCATGTCAGAGCATGAAGAACCATGTGCTAATTTATGGTGGGTTTTGTTGCCTTATAGAAGAAGTTTCATCCACTCATTCTGTCTTTTCCATTCACAATTCAATATCTGATGGGAAAGCTCTACAGCAAGATTAGTGGACCCTGTTTGAAGGCATCACAGGTGGGCTTCCTCCATTTCTCTTTTGGTTTCTCTTGGCAGAAACTGCTTATTCCTTGATGAGAAAGGCAGACATTTGACTAAATTTGATGACTGAACTCAGTGACTGTGTGTTTCAGTCCTTCATCTTCACATGATGGACAATTGTTCAGTCTTCGCTTCTTTTTTATTCTTCCTTTAGAACAAAAAAGATCACATTCTCTATCTTTCTGTCACAGAGCACAAGGTTCAGAATAAGTTCACATCTTGTTTTTACCTTCAATCACAGTGATTAGCCAGCACCAAACAGCACCGAGAAGCTTTCAAAAATCACAAACATTGCATTTATTTGCCAGCATCAGAATAAAGCTCTAGAGTTCCAGGAAAAAAAGTGCATTTTTGTCTACTAATGTAGTAGGTTATTTTCTGCATCTCCATGTTACTTGGAAAAGCATCAGGGTTTCATTGTAAATCCATTATGTCTTCCTAGGTCAGAAATTATAAATGACAACTAGTCCCAAGGTAAAGAAAAGAAAGTATTATTTTGTAGAGTAAAAAGGGGTTAAATCACTTTTTATCATGACTGTCCTCCTGGTTATGACACATTCAATGTATTATTTAGCTTAAGTGCATGATTAAGAAAGAACTGGGGTACTTCTAGGGAGCGTTTTCACAGACACTATACTTACAGTATCTCAATCTGTAGGAAAGAAGAAAGAAAAATGACATGTCCCTTTGTGAACCTTTCCATTTAAAATTAGGCTATAGATTATATAGCGGCGTGGGCTCCTGAAAGAAATTCTGGGTCAGAAGTACTTTGTTGTCTGACTTTTTATACAGGAAAAACCCATGTATCAGTATTAAAAATGTATTTGCTGTCAATAATTAAATGCTTATTATTTGATCTTTAATGGGGTCAGGATTCCCATAATCCCATATTAAACATGGCAATGCAAAAGTGTAAAAAAAGCCTTTCAGATGGGAAAAAAGTACTTATTATTCTTTCTTTGTTCCGAGAGTTTATCTTCAATTAAAAATTTAAAAAGGAATCTTCTTTAATCTTCAAATCAAATTGGTGCTAATTAGTTATATTTTCTGTTACAATAGTCACATGCTGAAATCTTAGTCTGTGCTTCAGGGTATTAATGGTGCCCTTTGGCTGCAATCAGGATTGTCTACAATTAGAAATAATATAGTGAACTCCATAATATTAAGATTTATTGTTCAGAAAAGGCAAGGGCACAAGCAAGAGTGTTAGAACAAGGCAAAGATGTATGACAAGGATGTCAGAAGCAAAATCGAACCAAAATTTGGTTCAGCAGGGCTCTTTAGATGAAATGGTTTAGTTACCCACTACATATTTGAAAGGGAAGGGCTGTGTGCACATGCGACACTATGTTATATATTTCATGTCATTTTAAGATAAACTCTCTGTAGGCTATAAATCCAGGATTCAGGCAATAAAACAGTGGAAATTGTGTAGCATAGTTGACTTGCAGTTTAATTCATGTTGAAGAGTGAAAGGTTAAGGGATATTTGCCATTCAGCAACAAATCATTTTATTTCACTAAAGCATTTTCTTTCAATACAGAAAAAATGGCAGAGGAAGAAATAACAAAGAGCCTTGAGGCAGTTTTGAGACTAACAAATATTATCTGATAAAGGCTTTCATCTACCGTAGCCCCCTTCTTCAGTGGCACAGTCTGAAGTTTCGGTAGCCAATCATGTCTACTGCAATGGGAAAGATGAGAATACCAAATGCAATATAATGAAAATTCAACAGGTCAAAATATTGATAGTGAATGGCATTATATTGGGTTGCTTCCCTTATTTTGGAGAATCTGTGGCTGGAGGGCTGCGTGGATGATTAAGCCTTTCTGTATGATTCCAAATTGAATACTTTCTTTTTCTCTTCTTCCTCTGTTTGATATCATTCCCGTACAATCCCCCTCCCCCCTTAAAAGTGGTTTCACTGAAAAATCAGGTCAGAACAACAGGGACATTTTTCTCCCATACACCTTATACAAGCACTTTCCTACAGCTGGGAATATGAAAAAAACTGTTTTGGCTAGTGAATTTTGAAAATAAATATTTGAGACTTTCCCTTCTTGGATTCACACTTCAACCTGGTGAAGGGATTTGAGCTTGTCAAAGAAGTTGAGAAGCAATGCCATCAGGAAGTAGATTCCATTATGAGCTAGAACTCCTGGCAGGGTCACCCAAGGCAGGATGATCAAAGCTGAGAACCAAACTAAGATGGAATCAACCCTCTTCAGGATAACAGACTAATAACCAAATCAGCAGAAGTGAATGGATAGCGCCAATGGTGATGGATGTAGCAGCTACTGGGTAACAATGGTAGCTGAAGGTAGCAGTGTTAGAGGAGAGAACAGTGGTGACACTCAAGTTACTATTGCACAGAAGTGCTGGCAATGGTAAAGCACTACTGAATTTTCCTTACTATGAAAATGCTATGATCAGACACTCCAAAATGAAACAAGAAACAGCACTAGTAGATGAGATTCCCTGGTCAGAATACACTTGATCAAGCTACAGGGGAACAGCAAAGGGCAAGTACAAATAACACTGTCACAAATGTTTTATATAAAGGTTTTTAAATTGTAAAGTAAATACTTTTTAGGGGATTTTAGTTAAATTGGTTTAAGTAAACAATATTTTATATTATATTTTAAAAGCATTAATATTAAAATGTTTATTGTATAAATACTAATAAATATGGCATGATAATATGTTTGCTTGTTTGAAATGTATATTTTGCAATGATCTGACGATTATGCAATAAATAGTCTAAAAAAACCCTAGATCAGGCCTGAACAACAGATAGACTGTGGGCTACCAGTAGCCCACTAAGGGTTCAAAATTAGCCTCCCGGCCACCAATAAAAAAGTGAGAGGATAAGTTCTCCACCCCTCCATCCCCCATCCCAAGGACCACCACTGCCCCAGCAATGGCCACTGATCCCCACTGTCTCAGCCAAGTGGGTCAGTTCAAGGGCCATGTTGTGGTCCCCTTCTCCCCCCACTGGCCAGATGATTGGGTGCAAGGAAAGCGTGTGCATGGTCAACCTTCCCATAGGAATTCATTGAAAATCAATTAATCCATTCTGGAGGGAACAGATTTCAATGCATTCCTATGGGAAACCGCTGCTCTACTTACAATTTTTTTTTTTTTTTTTACTTACGAGCATGTGCTTGGAATGGATAAAATTCATAAGTATAGGTCAGTGATGGTGAACCTTTTAGAGACCGAGTGCCCAAACTGTGATTCAAAACCCACTTTTTTTTTTTTTTGCAAAGTGCCAATACAGCCATTTAACCTGAGTACAGGTGGCTGTGAAGGGGTGATGTCGGGTGCCCACAGAAAGGGCTCTGAGTGCCACCTTTGGCACCCGGGCCATAGGTTTGCCATCCCTGGTATAGGTATTATTGTAGCAGCCCTCAGGCACTTTGGGCCAGAAAAAGTAGACCTCGGCCTGTTCAAAGTTGGACAGCCCTGAACTAGATTAAAGAAAGTGTGTTGCTGAAAGGATGCCTGATGGCTGATAAGCACAAAAGTGGCCTTTTAGTCATATGGGTGGTATGAATTAATTAATTAATTAATGGAAAGCTGGAACATGGAACGTGAACCAAGATAAACTGGAAATGGTAAAGCAAAAGAAAAAAAACAGGAACATATAAAAACTGCAGTGCTTGGTGTCAGTAAACTAAAATGGACTGGAGCAGAATAATTTCATTTAGACAACTATGAAGTATTCTGCTCTGGAAATGACAAGTGGAGTCACCCTAATAATGAGACAAGATCTGACACAGGAGCTATAATTCACTGTCTGTCCAAATAATATCAATTGAACTCTGTGGAAAATCTATCAACATAACCATCATTCAAATCTGTACTCATCTGAAAATGCTGAAGAAGATGAAATTGAAAGCTTTTGTGCAGCTGTCTTGGAGAAAATTAAAAATGGATTGTTACCATACAAAACATGCTTATAATCTTAGGTGACTGGAATGCAAAAATAGAAAACAAAGCAGAACCAAATGTTGTTGGAAAATTTGTTCTAGTGATCAAAAGTAAAGCAGGAGAAAGATTTATAGAGTTCTATGAAGCCAGCAATGATTATTACAAAAAGATGCTTCAAGCAACCAAACAAATGACTGCACACATTGTCAAGGAATGTATGAGGAGCTAACCTCAGTTAGCAGCGTTGCAGCAATGTCAAGGATTAGAGGCAAAAATATGACAGAAGCTGTTGCTGGTTTTCTCTTGGAGTCTATTTACAAAATATACAGTATACAGGTTCCATTGGTTTCCAGACTTACATGCAGTAGCATAAACAATCCTGCTACTCTTCCTTATCACAGCCAACACATTAGGCTTACTGGCTAAACAGCCCTGGCTAAACAGCAAGAACATATTGCAATACATATATATAGCATTTCCTTTCCAATCAATTGATTACTTTCACATCACATGCCACAGTGCTTCTCTCATCCACGCTTCTGAGCTACGCTTCCATTGTCCTTGGACACCAGCCTTCCTGTCAAGGCCACTTTACCAAGCTTGCTTCAGTCCACAGCTGGACTCTATATCTGTAATTGCAAGTTGAAAAACTCACTCACAAGAATATTCTTGACACACATGGCCAATACAGAAATCAAATAGACTACATAACTGGAAACAGGAGATGGAAAAATTGTATTTTCTGTGGTAAAGCAAGACCAGGAGCAGATCATGACACTGATAATGAATGATCCAATATTAGAGAAAACCTGAAAAAGAACATCAAAAGAATGGTAGTGCAAAAATATAATTTAAACAACATTCCTTATGAATTTAATGTTCAGGTATGAGAAATTTTTGCATTATTAAACTCAACTGACACTTAGCCAAATGAACTGTGGATTCAAACCAGAGTTATTGTATGCAGAACAATATGACTAGAGTCCGATGAAGGAGAAATAAAACCTGGTGGAAGAAACAGCAATAATTTGAGATTTGCACATAACACCATCTTACTAGCAGAAAGTAGCAATGACTTGAAATAAAGTTTAGTGTAAGTAAAAGAAGAAACTGCCAACCTAGAACTTAATATTGCAGCCAAATACTTAAAGCACTGAACTATCCAGCCATGTTGCTGACTCTGTATGGCCTTGGACAGGCTGCACAGTCCCAGGGGCCACCCACTTCTGCGGATTCTTTACCTGGAAAACCCTGAAAAGATTCACCATAAACCAGAACTTACTTGACAACACATGCTTATTATTATTATTATTATTATTATTATTATTATTATTATTATTATTATTATTATTATTATTATTATTATTATTATTATTATTATTACTTTGGAACATGGTGCTGGAGAAAAGGTTTGCATGCATCCTGGATAGCCAGAAAGACAAACAAGTGGCTGCTGGAGCAAATGAAACCTGAACTATCTCTGGAGTCAAAAAAGAAAACGAAAACTGAGGCTGTCTTACTTTGGACACATCAGAAGAAGGCAAGATTCTCAGGAAAAGACAAACAATGCTGGGAAAGGTGGAAGGCAGCAGGGACAAAAAGGGATACATTGAGATTGAGTCTTTAAAGAAAGCACAGCCTTGAGTTTACAGGGTAATTGAGAACAGGACTTCCAACAGATCAAGTGACTGAAGTGTTCTGATAGCCAAGAGCTTATGTAACCATCCCACCATCTTCACAGGTGCGCCTCAAAGAAAATATGAAAGGGCCTTCTCTGTTGCTGCTCCCAGACTTTGGAATTCCCTCCCGCTGGAGGCCAGGACTGCCCCGTCTCTGCTGTCTTTCTGGAAGCAGGCAAAGACCTTCCTCTGCAGGCAAGCCTTCCCTGAATGAGGGACTTCCTGCTATGTAACTTTTTATGCATTACCATACATGATTCCATTGAATGATTTCATAAGAGCACCGGTGTTGTCCATGTTACTTTCATTTTTCTTTTATTTTTGTGTGGTCTTTGTAGCTCTAATGTTACCTTTCAATGTTCTAAGGTGCCTCTTCTGATTCCCTGTTCTTAACCTGAATATGTCTTAAATGTTGTGGGCTGTATATTGTCCCTCATTACTGTAAGCCACCTTGGGTCCTTTTCCAAGGAGAAAGGTGGGGTAAAAATATTTGAAAAATAAATAAATAAATAAATAAATAAATAAATAAATAGAGTTTCAGGATGACTTGATGGAAACCAATATGCTTCAGGCTTGTGTAGCATTTAATTAAGTTTTGATTTTTTTAGTCCACATTGCAAAGCAAGACATCCCCATTCGCACCTCCTGACTAATGTGCACTTTGGAATTTGTCGTTTTGATTTTGCCCTTCTCCAAACTGCATGTCATCCTTAGCACATGGGCAACAACCAAACTATGTGTAAAATCTGTATTTTAAGATACAGTGCATTATAACATGTCTAGATACATTTTGATACTTTCTGGGAGAATTTGACAGATTTTGTAATTTATTTGCCTTTAATGTATGCTAAGGAGTTGAAGATGATGTTTTTATAGCATGTTTCTTCAGGCAGATGATGGAGAGATGTTCTTGACTCTCATGCCTGATATGTTAATCTATGTTAATACAATGAATACACATGTGTGTGTGTGTGTGTGTGTGTGTGTGTGTGTGTGTGTGTGTGTGTGTGTGTGTGTGTGTGTGTGTGTGTGAGAGAGAGAGAGAGAGAGAGAGAGAGAGAGAGAGAGAGAGAGAAATGACTCCCAGAAATGAGAACAACAGTATGATTGAATATGTTAAGAAGAGAGAGAGATCTGAAGCTTAACAAATTGTTCTACACTTTTTAAACTATAATAACTTAGTATTTTTAGAGATGGGCACGACCAGAAAATTTTTTTTCAAGTTGTCGTTTTTCGGGATGGGTCCGTTTCGGGTCGTTTCTGTTTTTCGTGAAATTTTTCAAAAATTTATCGTTTCGTCGTGTTGTTTGTCGTTTGTCGTTACCACCGCGATTTAGCGCGACTTGACTTCCCAGAGCATGGGGTTAGGGGGTAAGGGCTAGGCTTAGGGTAACGGTTAAGGTTAGGGTGGGTTAGTGGGCTGTACCTCTGGGTGCCTCTGGCCCACTAAGAACACAGTGTACTGGTGTATGGGTTAGGGTTAGGGTTAGGATTAGGATTAGGGTTGGTGGGCTTTTTATGCCCTCTCTGGCACATCCAGAAGTCTCAGCAAAACCTGGCCATGCGATTGGTGGAATGGCTCCAAAAATTTGCATGGTCCCATCCCATGGCCAGCCCATCATTGCGCGTGCGCAGGTGTAAAAAAATAAAAATAAAATAAAATAAAATAAAATCAATGGAGATGTTTTGTTGCAAGAAAAACCCACTGCTGCTACTGTAAAAATTCAAGCATTTAAAATAGCTAATTTTCGCATGTTTCTGTTGTGCTTTGGTGGGTTTTTGGACCACGATTTCAAAAAAAATATTGTGGTCGCCATTTTGGATCCCCCCGCACCGCATGGCAAATGAAGATGCCGAGGATGCCCCCTCCCAGCCCGGTAAAAGCAGCCCAGGACAGGAGGGGGGGGAAGGCTGGAGTGGGGACCCCCCCAGAAACCACCCCTCTGGTAGGTGCCCTCAGGCAGGCATATTTTCGCCTGCTTTTTTGGCCAGGAATCGTTTTTTTAATTTATTTCTAAAACTTTTTTTCTGTGCCGCTTGGCATCGCGCAATCGCTGCGATGCCAGGAACGACAACGACAAATCAGACCAAATTTTTCTTTTGTCGGTTCGAGTTCGAGTTCTGGAGGAGTAATTATCGTTACCGTTTCCGTTGCGTAACAGAAACGAGTAACGGAAATGGAAATGAGAATTTCGCCAAGTCGTGCCCATGTCTAGTATTTTTACATTCTATGTAATATTATAATTATTTCTTTTCTTTCTTTCTTTCTTTACTTTGCAAGCTCTGCATTTTATATCATCCAGTAGCTCGCACTATACAGGTGTATTCCTCAACAATTGTATTCATGGCACTTAATGTAAAATGTAGTTAAATACTGCTGAAATCAGTCGCACTGTTTCTGTGATGAGTCAAAATACACTCATTACTCACAAGTAAGTCCCACTAAAACTTTGTTCCTGTAATTTTAATTGGCAGCAATGGAGATATAGCAGCAAATCCCCCTTTATAAGTTTTTAATGTTTTTAGCATTTTAGGGTGGTTTCTAGCAAAGAGGGAAACAATAATTTCCTCACTGTAGTTAAGTGATGTGCAAGACGTTGTCACAAAGGTTTTTTGAAAATTGATGGATGAAATGAAAGATGGTCCTGCCATCAATTTAACAAGATTATTTTTTAATGAATGCTACTTTAAAAGCATATGCAAAATTAAGACCAGTCACACAAAAATGCATTTGGGTATGGCATTTAAAGAATGATATACATAATGTATTGCTTGTAACATTTATAATCCACAAATGTAAAATAATTTTTGTTCCATGCCCTTTCAATTTATAAAAGCTTTGGTCATGAAAATATTAATTGCAAGCAAGGAACATAAGAACATAAGAACATACATCAGGCCAATTTATTTTAAGATGTTAATAACTAGATATCTGTCTCCTGATACACTTCCCTGCAAAAGTCCCTGGTTTAAAGCCTCTTACATATCTCCATCAGGTTTGTACCAGGATGGACTTTTCCTCTAGGAATCTGTCCAATCCCCTTTTGAAGGCATCCAGGCCAGATGCCATCACCACATCCTGTGGCATCACCTACATCCTAATTTATTTTAAGATGTTAATAACATTAAAAGTCACCTCTTAGGACCTTGGAATGCCCTGAACAGTTTTAATTATATTATCACAGGGACTGGAACAGTTTTCATATTAAGGGCTGATAGATATAGTCCTATGTTTGTTCTCCCTGTATCAGAACTTGGAAAAAGTTACTGTTTCAAATGACAGTTCTCAAACCCCTCAGTAATCTCAATTAGAGATGGGCACGACCAGGAAAAATTATGTTTCGAGTTGTCGTGTGTCGGAGCCGGCCCGTTTCGGCTCGTTTCCGTTTTTCGTGAAATTTTCCAAAAAATTGCCATTTCGTTTGTCATTTTTTTGTCTGTCGTTAGTACTGGTTTTTTTGGGGGGCGGGCTCCTGGAGGCACCTCTCGGGGGTGGGTGCCTCCTCTGGCCCGCCATGAAGGGAAAGCGGGCTCCTGGAGGCACCTCTCTGGGGTGGGTGCCTCCTCTGGCCCGCTACAAAATGGCATGCATAGTCAATTGGATATGCATTGCATACCATTAAGTTGCAGTTGCACTAGCAGGCAGAGGCACCTCTCTTTCGGGTGCCTCTGTGACTCACTGCCTGCGGTGCACTTGGGCTGGGGAACGAAGTGAGAGAGGACCCCTACGGGCGCTCTGTGACTCACTAAGAAGGGAAGTGTACTTGCTATAGTGCAATGCGAGTACACATCTGGCTTACTGGTTAGGGGTTAGCACAAGGGCTAGGCTTAGGGTTACGGGTAAGGTTAGGGTGAGTTACTGGGGTGCACCTCTGGGTGCCTCTCTGACCCACTAAGAAGGACAGTGTACTGGCGTATGGGTTAGGGTTAGGGTTCGGGTTCGGGTTCGGGCTAGGGTTAGTGGGCTTTTTATGCCCGACTGGCACATCCCAGAAGTCTCGGTCAAAACCTGGCCAAGTGGCCATGCAATTGGTGGAATGGCTCCAAAAATTTGCATGGTCCACTCCCATGGCCATCCCATCATTGCGCAGGTGTAAAAAAATAAAAATAAAAATAAAATAAAATAAAATCAATGGAGACGTTTTGTTGCAAGAAAAACCCACTGCTGCTACTGAAAAAATTCAGGCAGTTTTAAAATAGCTATTTTCGCATGTTTTTGTGGTGCTTTGGTGTGTTTTTGGATCACATGATTTCAAAATAAATATTGCGGTCGCCCCATTTGGATCCCCCGCCCTCACCGCATGGCATGGCGAGTTGGCGAGACGACGAGGATGCGCAGCCCAGGAGAGGAGAGGGGGGGAGGCCAGGGACCCCCCTCCAGAAACCACCCTTCTGGTAGGTGCCCTCACGGAGGCAGGCATATTTTCGCATGCTTTTTTAGCCGGGAATCTGGTTTTTTTATTTTTAAATTTTTTTTCTGTGCCGCACCGCTTGGCGATTTGGCGTGGTGACTCGATGAGGATGCGCACTTTGCGCAGCCCAGGAGAGGAGGGGGGAGCCCGGGACCCCCCAGAAACCACTGCTCTGGTAGGTGCCCTCAGGCAGGCATATTTTCTCCTGGTTTTTTGACCGGGAATCATTTTTTTTTTATTTTTAAAATCTTTTTCCTGTGCCGCTTGGCATCGCGGGATCGCTGCGATGCCAGGAACGACCACGACAAATCAGACCCAATTTTCTTTAGTCGGTTCGAGTTCGAGTTCTGGCGGAGTAATTGTCGTTCTTCGTTCCCTTACGTAACGGAAACGAGAAACGGAAACGGAAACGAGAATTTCGCTAAGTCGTGCCCATGTCTAATCTCAAGTCCCAAAAAGTAATCTTTTCAAGTTCTTCCCTCTTTTATTTCAGCCACTGGCCTTTCTAAAAGAACTAAGAGAAAAGACTCTCAGAGAGGCTAACATCAATTTCAGTTTGTTCATTCATTAAACACATTTCTATCCTGTCTTTTTCCTTTAAAAGGACCAAAACAGCTTACAGCAATTAAAATACAGCCATTAACATTAAAAAAGAGGAACCTGTGGTTCCAAAATAACTTTTATTCCAAACTTTGGTTACATACACTGCGGAAAGGGTTTACAGTAGCTTTCTAATCTGCGTTCTGCAGAGTGGGTGCATCAACATTATTTTGCTTGACAAGTTGCCCTTTCATCAATTCCCAGACAAATCAGAAGCAGTTCACAACTCCACCAGCAAGGCCACAGCTAATGACCCATATTTAATGGATGTTGGGAAGGGTTGCATAGGTGGAACATTCATGCCCCCCCCAGGCCATTGTCCACCTAAGGAGTTTATTCTGGCCATTGTCTAACATATAAGGCTATTCAAACCAGGGTGATGTGAAATCAAGGTGCACTATAAATTGGAGGATTCACCACTAACTTTCCTCAGACTGATGAAGCTGCTTGGATGAGCAGTGAAACATTCTGATCTCTCAAGAAAAGAAGTCAAGTTGCCATGACTCAACTTCCAAATACTACATGAGGTTTCTGTTGGAATTTGTGTGTAGTACTCAAATATCTCCTTTTAAAAGCCAGGGAATAAAATTCTTTTTAAAGGTTCTTTTTAAGCCTCCCTGGTTTATGAATGTAGGATTTTGTGCATCTGTATCCATGAATATCAAATATCCATGTCTGATATTGCTACAGAATATTGTGCCCATATTGCTAGCAGGAAGAAAGATGCCAACTTTACATAGCAAAGGCCAGTCTGAATGTTAACACCACCAATGGCATGCAAAATTTGTTTTAGAATTGAACAAGCTAGAAATTCCTTCCAGAAAATGAGGAAAGTCTTGACAAACTGGATTTATCTATTAGACTCCATACTCGAATACTTCAATCCTATGTATTCAGTATACTTCTCTTTGGTGTTGAAACTTGGACCCTTACAGACACATTACACAGGAAGCTGGAAGCTTTTGAAATGTGGAAGATATACAGACAAATGCTGAGGATACCTTGGACAGCCAGAGTCATTAATCTGGCCGTATTAAAATGCATGAATAAAAAGCTAGAAATCCTCAATACCATAAAGAGAAGAAAATTGCAATATTTTGGACACATAACCCACAATGAAAAATACCATCTGTTGCAGGTTATCTTTCAAGGAAAAATAGACAGACAGAGTGGCCTGGGGTGTAGAAGAAAATTCTGGCTTAAGAACTTAAGCCAATGGTCCACAGTGAGCACAGCTGCTCTATTTAGAATAGGTTTAGAGAGAAATCAGTTCAGGCTACTGATCGCCAACGTTCTATGAAGACATGGCACTAGAGATGGGCACAAATTGAAAAAATGATGTTTCATTTCATTTCGTTTCGTTGAGGGGCTCGGTTTGGTTCATTTTCTTTTTTCATGAACTTTCACAAAAATTGTTTCATTGGTTTGTTAATTTGTTATTCGTTTTTACTGCTTTGTGCAATTTCTAAAGCATTTCTGTGTGCGGGCATCCCCCAACACCCCAGACCAGAGGGAAAACACTAAAAAAATTGATGCTGGCAGAGACACAGTATAGACTAGGTGTGCAGGGAGGCTGCAAGGCAGCGGCGGGCGTTGCCCAGGCTGCAAGGCAGCCACAGAGTGACTACAGGGCAGGGGAGGGTACTCACCGAGAGGTACGCACTATGCAGTATGCACTCAGGGAGCCTGCAAGAATGAAGCGAGATATAAATCTCTTCTTTCTCTCCCATAAGAGCCAGGCTGCAGCCAGCAAGAAAACAGAGACACACGCATTCCTGGCTGGCCTTAAGTGAAAATAACGAGTTGCAGAGACAGCAATCCCACCCCAACCTAACTCCCACCGCAGACTGCAAGGAGGATGGGGGCTGCCGGAGCTTTTTATGCCCTCTCTGCCTGCCAGACCTGCCCAGTCTGCAACCTGGGCATGCTATTGTTTGAACTTGTCCAAGAATTTACATGATTCCCATCACATGGCTTGCATCCATTTTGTGGCTGGCATCTATTCTGCGTCCTCCTTAAAGGGAAAAGAAAAATACATCGCAATGGGAGAGAGACAAAAACAAACATTTTAAGGACCCCAACCCCCCGATAGGTATTATCAGGCAGAATAAATAATTATTGCTGCATTTTTACGGATGTCCAGGGGATTTTAATACCCAAGAAATCAATATTAGGCATCTGGCAGCCATTTTGGGTCGATGTCCCCTAACTCCCCTTAAAGGAAAAAAATACAGCAATCTGAGAAAAGACATAAAGGCATGTTTTAAGGAACCCAACCCCCCTGGTAGGTATTATTAGGCAGAATAAATAATTATTGCTGGGTTTTTACGGATATTCAGGACGTTTTTTAACATTTAAAACAGCTCTTTTCATTGTGCATCGCCATTAACAAAAACGAAACGTAACGAACCTAATTTTCTTGGTTTGGTGTGGTTCGTTCCAATTTCATCACCAGGTTCGTTATTCATTTCGTTACGTAATGAAATGAATAACGAATAACAGAACGAAAAAATCATTTCGTGCCCATCTCTACATGGCACTTGAAGGAGAAGAAGGATGGTAGCAATCAAGATGGTTGACAGGATACCCTTTTCTCTCACTACTATTCATAATTGTCAAAAAATAGCCCTGACAATTGTTTTGTTTTTGGGTGAAAAGTGGTTAACTGATGAAAAAAGGAGTAGCGTCCTGTTACTTTGTGAATGGTGTTCTTAATTGTAGATACAGAAGCACAAATATTCTGCATACAGGAACAGGAGGGTTTGGGTGTTTGTTCTTGTGTGTTTCCCCCCCAGAAGAACTGAATGTATTACAGGTGGGAGTCATGCCCTGTAAGACTTTTCCTGTAGTTCAGCCACATTTAATTCCAGTAGGAATCCCTCATAGGAATTCCTTGGTTTCTCTTGAAATGTACTACTAAACGGGCTTTGGTAAATCTCGATTCAGCCCTTTGAAGAAGAATGTTTAAAAACCAAAAGGCTGATGTGTGTGTGTGAGCATGTGTGTGTGTTTGTGTACGCACACTTGCGTGCACACACACACAGTATAAGGGCCACGTGTAATGACAATTGGCAATTCACAGAGATAATTTGTGCAGTGACGGCTTGCATAGTGTGACTACAAGTGGCGCTGTCCTCCTTTCTAGATAAGGGTTGTGACTGGCGCAGGGAGGTGGTCCCTAAAATTTGAGGGCAAAGTACTCCTTTTTCCAGTCTACTAGCTTCCCTGGATGTTCCCTTTCTACAATGGTGGCCTCCATGAGTTCATAGTGCAGGGCTATATCTTATGGAATGTAGTGGCATTTTGCTTACATTAGATGTGAATATGCTCCAAACAGACAACAGAGTGGAGCAGGTCCTTGTTGGATATATAGCCACCTACATATGATGCCTTGAAGATGTTTTTAACTGAGAGGGAGTTTCCTGGACTGGGGTGGATGTCAGTCAACTCAGTAGCAGCTAATTGTTTCCAATCTACCTCAGATTATTTTCCCTTTTTTTTCCAGTTAGGATTCATTTGGACGTTCAGTCAATGTTACCAATGAATTCTGAAGTCGGAGCGTGTTTGCTATGAACAGAGTGACCTCGCTGCCAGATGGGTGGTATAAAAATCAAATAAATAAATAAATAAATAAATAAAACAAGTCAAGAATGATGTGTTCTATCAGATCTCAGTTAGTCAGCAAGGAAGCTTTTGACAAAGCACCCAAATTTGTGTCCCTATGATGATGTCACCACGTATAACAGACTACAACTCCAGGATGTGATATCATTATAACTTTTGTAGAGGTAAAATGTTTCATGTTTTGCTTAGCTCTTTTGATGATGAGAGGCTGGTTTCATTTGCTGTTGATTTGGTGAAAATTCACATTCATTTGACTTTGTGTTTATTCAAAGATTTTTGGTTGCTTTTCTCCATTAATGGCTGCCTCCACCCACACCAACCCCACAATAGCAACCTAGACAAGTCAAATCTACATGGGGCTGGCTTCAAGTTAATTTTCAATCCTAAACTTTAAAATTGGGGTGGGTTTTTTCTTCTTTTGGCTACCTTTGCTTTTTGTTATCAAAGCGAATTAAATACAGAAATGAACAACAGCAGCAGCAACAACATCTAACATAAAATGTTGGATTGTATCTGAACAAACAGATGGCTACATTTCACCCTGATTTTCATAATACTGCTCACTTTGCTGTTCATAATTTTAGGTAATGTATTCTTCCATCTAAATAAAATATTATTAAAGCCTCAAGATTTTTATGCCTTCAAAGCTCTCTGTTTCATTTTTAAATATTATAGATTTTGAAGCACAAGGGGCTTTACAACTTTGGTACCTCAAAGGATCTCTAGCCTTTTAGGTAACTACAGAATTGGCTTATATATTTTCCTTATTTCCCAAACTCTTTCATAAGATACTTAGACCTATTTTACAATTAAAGACTTTGATCATATTTACTGTAGCTGTTTAAGATGTTTCTGCATGAATGATATATGAGTTTAGTTTTTTTTTCATCAGATGCAGAGTTCACTTGATATTTAGAATGCACATGAGCCATTTTCCATAATAAATACAAAACACAGCTTGATCAATCTGCTTTCCTGGTGCCAATTTGCTTACTATGTTCAGAACATATTATGGGCTGCTCAGCAATAGTATCACTTAAGCACTTATTTGGTCCAACTAAGATCTAGTCAGAGAACCCTCCTGAAAGAGCCATCCCTTAAGGAGGTGAAGGGGATGGCTTGCAGGAATAGGGCTTTTTCAGCAACTGCCCCCAGACTTTGGAATGCCCTCCCAAATGAGACTTGCCTGGCACCGACGTTGATATCATTTCGGTGCCAGGTAAAAACCTTCCTATTCCAAAAGTTTTTTAACTAATGATTGTGGGACCTGATGGCAATTTTTAGTGGTGTGCTTTTAATGTACTGTATTTATTGTATTTACTGGTTTTTATTGTTCTAATTTTATTGTATTTTGATGTTTTAATTGTTTTGATTGTGAGCCGCCCGGAGACCTTTGGGTAGTGGGCGGCATACAAGCTATATAAATAAATAAATAAATAAAATAAAATAAACCCCTGTGCACAGGTTTGAAAGGTGCAATACTTGATTCTGAGCATGATATAAATCCTTTCTAACATAGCAAAGAATATTCCATATTTGGCAGCACTAGTGTTCTGCATGTCTTCTTCAAAGATTCATAGGAAATCACATTTTTCAATTGGTTAGTGTGGTGGTGGGAAAGGGTAGAAAGAAAAAAAGGGGGGATGAGAAGTTGGCTTCAGTGTATTTTTAGTGGAATTTACCAAAATTTGCAAATGTCTTCACATTCTGATGGGAAAAAATAATCTGAGAGAAACTGAAGCTATCTATATCTATATCTATATCTATATCTATATCTATATCTACATCTATATCATGAACTGTTATGTATAATTATCTTTTATCCCTGGCCCAGTATTTATTTATTTATTTATTTATTTGCATTTATACCCCGCTTATCTTCTTCACGAACTCTAAGCGGCTTACAACGGCTATAATAGCCACACAAAATACAATAATTAGACAGACACAGCAATATAACAGTAAACAATAAGCATTAAAACCATATGGCACCTCAATAGGTAAACTCTAAAAATACAGGCACATGGTGATGGCGGAAAAAAAACCCTAGGTTAAAGAATCTCCAAAGTAACTACCAACTGGAAATAGAGGATAATCTCATCAGGAGTTTTTGGTAGTTTTACATTTATTATGCTTTGTTTTTGATCCTGTCAGTTTTCACATGTTAATCCTCCACCCCATCCTTTCCCAAATCAGATTCTTTCTTCCTTACTCTTTTATTTGTTGTTTATCTACTGACCCTGTGACTTGATCTCAATATTATTTTAGTACTATCTATATGAGGAAGTCATATTTCCATTATACCTTTACACTTGCCATACTTTAGCTCATTTTCATTCCAAACGGTATCATTTTCTTAATGGAGTGAGCTTTAATGTACAGGCACCACATATAAAGCACAAATACCATGTCCATATAGAAAAGCAGCGCACACTTGCCTACTTTAAACATATTAAAATAAATTTTACTGGTGAGCAGCACTGCCGTCCTGGAACTAACTACACTATATGAATCCTGTCAGTAAATGTCAACTTAGAAGAGGCTACAATTCTGACAGATTTTGTGGAATTTCCATGAAAAACATAATGGGTGTTTTTAAGGAAGACTTTTAAAATAATTCACACAAAGGATCATGAACCTATCTGTCTGGAAATGGGTAGGAGTAATCCTTTTCAGGGGTAGCTACTGTGTTGTCAGTCTCACAGAACTCCAAAACAAGGTGAAGAAGTTAGAGTAATATTAATTACATTTCTTAAATTTTCTTTAAATAAAACAATCTATAAGATCACAGTGTCACAAGCAATAGATTCTCATCTGGGGCAAATAACAACTTCTAAAGTATTTCTGTTCCGACAACAACCGGAAGTGCTATTGTCCTCTCTCATGGTGAAAAATGCAGCTGAACGCTGAATGTATCATCACACTTGGATCAGAGTCTCTTAATTTAGGACAGTACAATCTGGACTTCCGGAAGTTTTTAACTGAGTGCATGAAGCCCACAGCCAGCACAACCAATACTAATGGATTAAGAGAACTGTAGTCCAAAATAGCTGGAAAGCCAATGGTTTCCCACTTCTGCTTAATGAGATTGTGTTTCAAGAGTTTCTTTTTTTCTGTAATGTGTCCTGTACTGTCTCTTATTATATGAGTAAATCCATTGGTTCAAATTGTTTTTGAGAATATTTGGAGACTTGCCTATTACAGCTAAAATCTTGTCTTCACATACAGAGTAGTTCTGATTCAATATGTTTTACCTACATCTTGACTTTGAACCCAGCTATTGATCCTATGGGTCTACTCTGGTAACTGTGGGATGCTGGTAACTGTGTTCACGGGGTTTATACTCCACTAGGTGAATATAAAAGTGCACCTTTCATAAGTATTTGGGATTTGTTTCCTGTGTGCAACGTATCCTTTTAAAACCATTTAAATGTTGTTTGCTGTGCATCAAAAGATTTTCCTTTGGTGAACCTGAGAGTCCAACTTTCCAGGTGGTTTCCACTCCCCCCCCCCCATTGTGTGGCAAATAAAATCAACAGAAGTACACGGGTCCAGCCTTTCTAAGAGTCATTTAATCTTTCAATTTGTTTAGCAAATGATTGTGCAGAATACTTTTATAATTTGCTTTTTTAAACTATGTTTACTTTGCTGCAAAATGCCCCTGATCATCGTTACCCTTTGCCTTGTAATCAAATCCAATATTTCTGCTTGGAATCCTTCCAGAAACAGATGCTGTCGCTGATCTATACAGTACCATTCAAGCTTAGGCTACTGGTCATATTTCTCCTGTGAAAACTCCTTTGATTAACTCTTCTCATTAGTCAACTTGGTAAACAAATTACTGCGGGGAGCTTTCAAGTCTTGGTTGAAAACATGAGCGGTACCACACAAGGCAGTCTTTTCTGGCCTGTCATTTCCCCTTGAAAATAGCATCCCCTCCTCTATCAGGTTGTCATTTCAGGTTGCTAGAAGTTCATATTACTCAGCGTTAATTGCCTCTGGCACAATAACTCAGATTTCTCCTGAGAACTGTTGATAGCACACTCTATCTAAAACCATATTTAGAGTTTATCCTCCAAGCAAAGGACAACCATTTTAAAACATTTCTTTTTAAAAGAAGGATTGATGGAATCCAATGCCATGTTTCTCTTACCACTAGAGTTGGTTTTTCACCTCTCCTTGGGGTATAATTTTTCTATCACTAAGTGGACTTATTCCACTTTGACATGCAGGTTAAAATGGCACATACATTAAATACTGGCCTTTCAAATGAAGCTATTAATTTTCAGTCCTAGGTATCTTGTTCTAATGCTTTGTGTATCATAGCACTGCATCTTGCATGTTTCCAGATATATACTTTATGTGTGCATGTGTTCACTCAGTTCACAGCAACTTTCCTCAACCCAAGTAAACCTCCAGATGCTTTATCTTCAACTGGCACTAACCAGGATGATGGAAGTTGTAGTCCAGAATTTCTGGAGGGACCCCAATGGAATAAGACTGACTTTTTACATGGAAAGAGTTGCTTAGAGGCATTGTTTTATTTTGCTGTGAACAAGGCCCACCCTCTGTGGCTTGGTTTCTTTTTCAATCCATATCCATCGTGGGTGACCAGTTAGAGGTCTAACTAAACCTGACATTGACAGATAATTGCATTTAACCTGCTAGTTATATAGAAAGAGCAGGAGAAGAGACATAGATGGTTATTATTACCACAGCAGATTTGGAATGGAGGAGCGAACCCTTTCCGAGTCCTGAGGTTCTGGTGTAACTCTTATTTTCCAGTGTGGGTCCCCCCCCAGATTTCCTTAGGTTACACCAGCAATCCAAAACAAGTGTATACATTTGATCTGCTACTACAGAATCTGAGGAAAAGTGTATCATGATTATCCTCATTGATTCTTCTTTTTAGAATTAAAATTCTATTACACAATATAATACAAATTACAAAACAGACAAAACATCAACAACAGTGCACAGTTCTTTTTTAATGAATCCAGTCCTTGAAAGAGAAGTGCAAAGTGCTTCTTCTAGATGCTGTGTCGCTCTACAACATGAAAACTGATTGTACAATGACTGCTGCCTTTTGTGATTAAACATATAAGTCAATAGCAATGGCCAGTAGATTATCTTTGTTGTTGCTGTTGTTGTTGTTGCTGCTGCTGCTGCTGCTACTGCTGCTGTTGCTGTCGTTGTCGTCGTCGTTGTCGTTGTCATTGTCGTCGATGATGACAACAACGACAACAACGACAACGACAATATTGGTGCTGCTGCTGCTATGTGCCATCAAGTTGGAACTGACATACAACCCTCACAGGGCTTTCAAGGTGAGTATTTAAGAAGTTCTGCATCCTGGGTGAACTTCCATGGCTGAATAGGGATTCAAAACCAGGTCTCCTGAATCCTGGTCCATCCTTCTGTCCACTACAGGACACTAGGTACCCCAACTAATTTTCAAAATACAAATCATGTGTCATCAAGTCAACTCTGGCTTTTGGCAACTTTTCCCATGGTTTTCCAGTTGGAGAGTACTCAGAAGTGGTTTACCATTGTCTTCTTCTGGGGGTGTCCTGGGATTTTGCCACTTGCCCAAGACAATGTAGGCTAGCCTGTCTCCTCAGAGGCACAGTGGGGAATCAAACTCTCAACCTCTGGCCCTGCAACCAGATACTCAACACACTACTCTATCCAGCCACACTTAGATCATCTTTATCATGATTTTATTATGCCACATAGTTTATGCTATATTTCCAGACAAAGGAGCAAATTACTATGTAACAATAAATAAACACAGTTGGATTGGTGTTGGATTTAATAAAACAATTAAAAACAAGAACAGCAGGGGGAAACAGTCAAAGCACGAGATTATTTTTTTTTCTGTCAGAACTAAGAAATGCTAGGAAATTGTTTAAGATGTAAAGTCCTGACATGAATTAATAACACAAATGTCTTATTTAGAGGAACACTTTTTAAAGGGTCATTGTCCTAAGCAAGACAATTTGGCTTAGATGGAATGTTACCGTAGGCTGCATCCAGTGTTTGGTGCATCAGCGGTTAACACAACAATACTTTACCTCCTGCTCATGGGATGAAAGTGGGGAAGCTATCTTTGTGGATTGCAATTGCAGCCTTTTGTGCCTCCTGAAAATCTGTTTGGGAGAACTAGGGGTCAAAAGAATATGGGATTCGTCCAGAGCAGTTTCAAAGCTGACAAAAAAATGTTAATGGAAGGACACCATCCCTTCATATGAGGACCATTCAGGGCCCCAACTATGGTTTGTGAAGGAATGAGAGCTCATTGGACAGGTCAGAATGGAACTTATTATACTCTATGAGCTTGAATGGTAAGAAGTGCTTGCACTGTTTCTCACTCCCCTTCCTATTTAATTTTTATTCAATAGCATTGATTCAGTGTGGCATTATGAATTAATCAGGCAAAGGACAAGACACAGATAAGGCGGAGGCGTATTCCTCTTACCTGGAAGACATGCAGGTTACCACCTGGAGCTGTTTCCCACATGGCTGTTCATACTGCATCTTACAGACTATAATCTTGCCCATGTGAATCATCTATTCAGGTCAGTGAGCAAAAACAGAATTTCTGTATTTCTGGAACCGATTCAGACATCAGATGTATTTGATGCAGATTGCTGAACACCTAGCTGTGAATAACCAAGGAGACTGGAAAAGAGCTTCTTTCTCCCCGTCCATTACATTTCCCAGAATTCTCTAGCAAACATGCCTTTGGTCATGTTGTCCTGGGGGTTTGGGGGCTGTTGTCCAAAAAGTAACTTGATGAGCTCTGAAATGGTAGAGGAACAGTATCATCATGTGATGGGGACTCCTCTGATGTTCCATTTGTGAATCAGCTAGCCATCACCTAATTCTCACCTACTCATGTAGGCCACGTTATCTATATAATGTGAGGATTGCGCCCAATTGCCAAATGAACTAAATTCAGTAGCAAGTAGTGAGTAAGAGACACATGAGGCTAAGATTTGTTTTAGATAAATCTTGGACTTCTGCCAGCTGAAATTGATGTCAGACTATTAAGAATGCTTCAGTTTCCTTTAAACAAATGCTGATACCACCATGAACACACACCAAACTGTCTTCATGCAGTGAATGCAAGAAAGGATTTCCCCAAAGGGAAAACAATATGGTTGATAACCCTGAAATGATTGTTAAATAAGAATCCCGTGTCACTAAATGTGCAATAGGTGTCCCTGTCACTCTGAAGAGATGATCCCACCATTTAAATAATGATTTACCCCTGCTTTTATTAGAACAATTATTGGTTATTTCAGACTTGAAATGGGCAGATTAAGCTCTGTGAACCTCACAGCTGAAATCTCACAACACTGGCAATTTTCAGTGATTAAAGTAATTTACTTTATAAAGTGTAAAGATATTCCATAATAACCATATAGCAAGTACAAGGAGGTGTAGTTTTCCTGGAGATAATCAGACCTCTGGGGATAAAGGGTCCTGGTTGCACCTCATACATTGCAAAACCCAAAGGGCTTTATTATCTGATGATTACCACACCCCCGTTTCCATGTCTTTTTGCTTAATTAATCACAGCAACATTATTGCCCAACTTCAGACAACAAAAATAATGAGAGAGGCTTTAAAAGATTCAAAGACTAGAGGAAAAACACACGATCCCAAAGGAGAGGACCCATAGTGTAGTGGAGGTTTACAAATCGAAAAATGATGCTTACATTTTGTAAAGTGCCCCTTTTAATATAAATATATTTATATTTTAAATATTGTAAGTATGTATGTATAAAGTATAAAACATATACTTGTTTTAATTGGGAAAAGGGGGTTATGTTTTGAGGATTTTATGTGCTCCTGTTTACAAATTCAGAACTCTTAGAAATAAAATAAATTTTGGTGCTATGAGTTTTGCACTTCAAATAGCATTTTTGAGATCCCATTAAACTATTTGTGTAGTTTGCACAGTCTGCTGTTTTAGAAAGAACTCAGAATAATTAATACATTCAGAACCTGCAACAGAATATTGCTGCACGAGTGCTTATACAGGCACAGGCCCACTGCAGCTTGCTCCCTTCATATTCTGTGCATGCAGAAATGTCATTGGCTTCAACATGATCCAGAACCCTGTGTGAATGAGATTCAGATTGCATGGAACCCTCCATGTGTTGAGTGGGCACAGAGAGGCTTCTTCGGCTTGGCTGGTCACCTGCAGCACATGTGTGTTGAGGTTAGGTGGGCCAGTGCAATGCCGGAAGTGAGGTCAATTGTTCAACCTAGGTTCATGAAGAGCACTTCCTAAATTTTCTAAGCTCTTTGATTTTGGCTGTCTGGACTTCATTGAGATGCCTCAACAGGACATTTGGCAGACCCATGAGATTCCTTACCTACAATGGAGAATAAGGCAATGGCTTCTCATTGCTTTATTTTGGCATACACACATCGTCTTTGAAAAAGCAAGGACTGATTTGAGACTGTAGTGCATTTTTTGATCATCCTCATAAGTAAAAAACGCAATGGTGCGATTCCTTGTTCTTACCTCCACATTGAGATTTGGCCAAGATCAACATCCCTGGTGCAACCCTGCTACCATTTTTATTCATGTGTGCAACATGTGGAGGAGCCCTCCATTGATAGAATTATGCACCTGCCTGCAAGTGGAAAAGGAGAAACTCAGAGACATGAGAAGCTGAAATATCAGATTTTGTGGTTGCACAGAGAGGTTCTACTTGTAGTAGATTGTGTTCTCTTCAAATTGTCCTTCACACAGAGCTAGAGAGAACCATAGAGTGGAGCTAAAAGTCTGTCTCTTTCCCTACTCATGTGTGCAAATCAACACTTTTTGAGCACTTGAATAATATACAAATGTGCTTTGGATAAGGATTTAAGTTCCAAAGTATCTGCTTGCCTAATGATTATTTAGTGAAAAAATGACTCCTCTTAGTAGTTACTCTGGTATGACAAATGATGTAATATTTGCAGGTGAATTGTCCCAAGTTAAGAAATTACATTGGACATTATCAGTTGCATAGTGGGTTATGTTCAAGGGGCAACATCTACACTGGTTTCTAAAATTGAGGAAATCTCTCTCCAAGTGTTACACCATTTGTGTAGCTCTGCAGTAAGAGTCTGGCTATTGAAAACATAAACAGGTGAAGTTCCATAATGCAGAAAGAATGTAACTTCTTCAAAAATTAATGATGTATTGGAAATGGGTGACTATGGAGGGGATGCTTCTGGCAACCTCCTGTTCCCTGAGATTTTGCGGACAAAATGTGACACCTGAGGATGCATGCTTGTAATATCACAGTGACCAGCCCTATTAATATCACAGGAGGAGGACCATGGGCAGCAACTGAAAAATAATGCACGTGAGAAGGAAAAAAGGAGAGAGGAACGGAGATTATTATTTTTGCAGTGCTTCTTAAATAAAAATTATGTGGGCAACACACATATGAGCACATTTCTGCTAAGCCAATGAAGCTTGGCACCTGTTAAGAATGGGAAGGAAATAGTAACATTCAAGTTAACAAACACAATAAAACAATTACATCAAAGCCACCACACCCAATAAAATCAAGCTCTCCCTCAAAACTCTCTTGCTCCTCAACCAGCATTGTTCACCTGGATTTTTGTCTCCTCATGTGAAGATGAGGACAAGTGTAACAGTTCTTGGGGACTTCACCAAGGACCATGAGACCAGGCGGCCCTATTCATTACAGATCTGGTCACTAGACCATGGTCAAAGACATACCTCAATGAAGGACTTTGGGTCCTTTTGGGTAGAAAGGCGGGATAGAAATATATTAAACAAACAAACAAACAAACAAACAAACACAGCATACAGATCTAATTTTGTATTTGACTGTGGCACTAATGTTTGCTTTTTAATTTGATACATTAAACAAACAAGACGGAGCTGGGACATTTGAGTCATGCCCACTGTTAGACCTGCTACCTCAGTTTACAAAAGAGAAGGCATGAAGGTCATGCAAATTGTACATAATTATACTTTTAGATTGTTATTTAAATACCTGTCTCTTTTGTACTACAGGCACAAAGTTGGCAACTAAAGGGACACACACACACACACACACACACACACACACACACACACACACACACACACACACACACACACACACACACACACACACACACACACACACACGTCATAAGGTCTACTGAGACAAGCTTTTTTAAAAATGCTACGGTGAAAAGATTTAGGCTATTTGGTATTCTTTGAATTTCATTTTAATGTTCCCTGCATTTAAATTGCTATATTACTAATTTTATCTACTATTGGTATTTATGCCTGAATGATTTACACATAGGATGTAAAAACCAACCAAAGTAAAATATTGAACATAGGGTTTTTTTCTTATTCTTCTCTTTCTTTTCCTTAACAGAGTAAAAATGTGACAGGTTTACTGCAGGGAGGATTTAATTTGGACAACATTAAATAGGCAGTTAAGCTGCCCCACCACTTGGATTTGTATCATGAGTTTAAAAAAAGATGCAATGCTCAAATCAATGTAATTCTAATTTTCCTTCTTTTAGTTGCTTCTAGACCTTCATTTAGTCTATGGAATAATGATTCGATGCAGGACCTTACAATCTCAGGCAGAAGATGTGTGGATGATCTCTTCTAGAGAGTTTAGGAAGCCACTCTCAGCTGTTGTAGCTGGCATATGGGTCCTGCAACAAAATAATGCAGTGCCGAGCGCCTTCCTTCAGAGTGCTGGCCATGGCCTTTTATTTCATCACCTCAATTTGTCATTTCCCCAGATAATATACAAGCAATGTTCCCCTTTTGAACATGTTCAATCATACTGTAGTTCTCTTTTCTGGGATTCATTCTCTCCCTCTCCCTCTCCCTCTCCCTCTCCCTCCCTCTCCCTCTCCCTCTCCTCTCCTCTCTCCCTCTCCTTCCCTCCCTCCTTCCCCCTCTCTCCCACCTCTCCCTCTCCCTCTCCCTCTCCCTTTCTCCCTTTCTCTCTTCCCCTCTCCCTCTATCTCCCTCCCTCCCTCTCCCTCTCCCTCCCCCTCCCCTCTCCCTCCCCCTCCCTTTCATGCAGAATTAAACACACAGGTATCCAATGCCAGGCACAGATCTTGAACTTCTTAATTTGTTTCTATAGCCAGTTCTCACTTCCATATACTAAGAAGCATGCAACTTCCACCATCAAGGGAAAAGGCAGGCCCATTGCTCAGACAGGCTTGGGGAATCTAAATGGAGAACAGACAAAACACAGACTTGTTCTACTTTGTCTTTGTGTTGGTCATTTTCTCAGAAGAAAACTCTGTTGAACTAAACAACACAGCTGTAATAAAGGCGGCAATGAGGGGATTGCCAGGCAAGATTGGTAAAGAGATGGTACAGTGGGATGGAGCTACTTGAAACAATTTTACCTGTTTGGGGCCAGATGAAAACTAGTGAAGACATTTTCATGTGAAATCTGTCTGTCTATAATCTTTAGAGATATCTTGGAGAACAAGGGAGTTCCATGAGGACTAGAGGCAGGCAAAAGTACACCTGGTTTTCAAAAGGGTCTTGGTAGGGAGAGATCAGACAACTAATGGCTGCCCCGCACCACCTAGTGTGGTGCCGGGGCGGCTTTGCCAGCTGAACTGGAGGCAGGCGGTGATTGGCTACACAACTGGCGTAGCTCACGCCAGGGAGCGTGGCTATTTAAGGGTTTGCTGCGCTCCCACACCGCCTGCCTGCGCAGTTGAACGATCCAGACGGAGGAGGAGGACGTTGGATTACCTTGATCTCCGTCACTGGATTGCCCAGTGCTGAGTTGCCTTCGTCCCGGGGAACCGGGAGGAGGGTGGTTGCTCTGCGAGGCCCCGTGGGCTTGCTGGGCATTGTGGGTTGTGGGAGGCAGCCCGGGATGGAGGGTGGGGCTGGGATGGAGGGTGGGGCCCAGCCCGGGACGGAGGCTGGGGCTGCCCCGAGGGATCTCACCCCCGTGCCTCCACGCCCGGCCGTGCTGAGTGCCGCACCCGCGCCGTGGAGCTTAACAGCTGCCAGTCGGGGCTTCGTCCCTCGAACTGGGGTCGCTGGCTGGCGCGCCCACTCGGAGTGCCACGGGGACCTGCAGCCCGCCTTCCAGGCCGGTCCAGCCCCGCCGTCCCCGCTCCTATCCGTAGCAGCCTGCGGCCTAGAGGTCTAGGCACCAGGAGGCTGTTGGCATTTGCCTGGGGTGGTCGGGAGGCAACTATTCGGGCCCCGTGGCCAGTTTTTTAGGCCAGTCCATCACCGCCCTTGACACCCCCACCTCCGCTCCCTCATTCCTATAGCCCGCGGCCTAGCACCACGGGGAGGCCGGCTGGCCTTTCACTGTCTGGGCGCAGGCCTCGGGCCCTACATGGGCGGGGCTGATAAATCTGCTGTAGGCCCTCCTGCCAGTGCTCCCTCCTCCAGCCTCACCGTTGCCTTTGGCGGTGGCCATTTTGGTTGGGGCCACCCTCCATCCATTCCAATCCGGCTCCCATAGGGGTCATCCGGGTGGTGGCTGGGCTTATTCCGACTCCGCATCCCGGGGTCTGAGTGCGGTGAGGGTAATTTTTTGGGAGCCGTCCCCGGCTCATCTGTGAGCAGTTTGGCTGCCGCGTGGCCAGCTGGGCCCAAACCCGGTGGCCATTTTGCAGCCTTTACTTGCCCCAGGAGCCAGGGTTCTAAGTCATCGGGTGACATCTGCCCTTGCATCATTGTTGCCCAAGGGGACCCTACACTTATCATCTGCCACCCAGCTTAGCTTCCCTCACGTCCCCTCCTCTTGAGTCGTCCTCATCATCTGATGAGGATTGGCCGCAATTTGCGGCGGCATGGAAGAAACTGTCCCACTTGGAGCGAGACAATGTTAAGCGGCGGGGCATGGCGTCCTCGTATGGGGGCGGGCAGGCTCCCCGGTAGGCAAAGAGTCATAGCAGGTCAGCATTGAAAATAATGGGCGACGTAATGTGGTCTCGTATCAATTGTCTTGAGTCTGCATTAGCCGGACCTTTGGGCCAGGCTCCTGCAGCCCCTTTTCCCAGGACTCCTGAGGTACCAACCCGCCCTGAAGAGCCCCCGGCAACCCACCGGCCGGTGGAGCCACCTGCACTCATCTCTACACCCCTGCCCACTGCGGATGATGTCCAGCATCAGGCCATGGATTTATCGTGTGCCGTGGGGGCGAGGGGACCGCTCCAAACCACATCTGCAAACCGGCCGGAGTTTGGTGAGTCAATTCCAGCTTATACACCCACACCCAGACGTGTCACTTGGCCTTGGCCCAGCGGCACGAGGGAGACACAAGCCCAGGTCGAATCTGTGCTGCCCGTCCAATCGCCCATGCCAACTCCCAGGCAGCCCATGGACCATGGTCACCCAGCTAGGGCTGAGGTGGCGGTGCAAACAGATCCTTTACTAGACCTTTCTGTGACCACAGCGTCTACAAAAGGGAATGGCTCGGAGGCTCCCCTGCCACAGCAACCAGAGCCGCCACCGACCAAGGAAGCTACCTTTCCACAACCAGGGATTAATGAGCTACTCCGTTGGGAGATCACCTCTCGGAAGCTATGGTGGAGAAGATAGTCTCTGGCAAGTTTATAGACATCTTTGATCTATTAAATAGAGAGATTGACAGGAAGGAATTAGAGAAATTGGACGATAAGGAGAAGGAACGGATCCGGAAATGAAAGCCGGACCATTTCTGGAATAACTGGTTGAATGCCTTCATGATGTACGCGGGCATTTATTCAAAAGCACACCCCCAAAAAGGATCTGATCTCTGGCATTACTTAGACTTTATTAGGGCTGCCTTGACTTCCCTGGCATGGCCTGGTTAATGTATGATGAGGGGTTCCGTAAGCGCATCGCCAAGGATCCCACCTTACGCTGGGATAGACCTCACAGCTATCTCAGGTTGAGGGTAATCAGCTCTAACCGCTCTAATGAGCGGTTTGATAGTGGCCATCCTGTTTTGCGTTCTGGCGCTCCAGGCAATCCCCATGCTCAGGCGGGTCATTCGGTTCAACCCCGGCTGGTCTGCTTTGATTACAACAGCAGGGGCTCCTGTGGGCGCCGGCAATGCAAATTTCGCCACCTCTGCTCCACCTGTGGGGCAAATCACCCCGCCTCCACTTGCCCATGGGGTAAACCCGGGGTGATGGGGGCAGGGACCCCGGCAGGAAGCGACACCAGCCAGGCCCTAATCCACCCCCAAAAGGGACCTAGCCCTGTAAAGATTGTGGTTCTGAGGGCGTGGCTACGTAGCTACCCCTCGCAAGCGGATGCTTGTTATCTGGCAGAAGGGTTTCAGTATGGGTTTTGTATTCCAGCCCTAGGGGAGAGGAGGCCTTATATGGCCCCCAACCTCAAAACGGTGATTGGTATGGAGGACATTGTCCAGGAAAAAATTGCTGCGGAATTAGGGGCTGGCCAGATATTAGGCCCTTTTGCACAGCCACCTACACCTAACTTCCGAGTGTCCCCATTGGGAGTAGTACCAAAAAAGCCCCAGGAGAATATCGTTTGATCCATCATCGTTCTTACCCGGCCGGACAGTCAGTTAATGATTAGAGATGGGCGATTTTTCGTTTTCATTTTCATTTTTTTGTTTCGTTACTCCCAGGCTTCCCGAGCCCATGGGTCAAGGTCACGGGGCGGCCCAAACAGTAGGCTGGAGGTCCCGCGGGGTGGGGCGGCGAAACAGATCAGCAGGTGGTGGTCTGAGACCTTCCCACACCCTCAGACCACCTCAGACGGAGGAAAATACCAGATCCAGGGTGTGTCCAGATCTGTGTGTTGGGTATAAAACATGCTGGGCCAGGTTCATGGAGGCCATGGACTGCATGAATTCCAGAGCAGCACCAGACAGGTCACCGCCAGCGTGCAAGAGATCACCCACCACCAAAGGCGGGGGTTCTCACAGGGCAGGGATTAATGAGCTCTGGTAGGGATTGTGCTGGGTTGCGGGAGCACGGTAACCGAGCACAATGCCAAACCTGTCCCGCTGCCCAACCAACAGATGAACACATTCCAACCCTGGGATCACCAATGTTGAGGCCCTGCTGATTTGAATAGTTCCCTGTATAGACATCTTTGACCTCCTGCCCCCTAAAAACCCAGGCGGGCACAGCTGGGCGATTGACCCACCCAGGTCTCGGTAATGCACGCCAGAAATTCCCATCAACGATGGTATCATGAATGATGGGGATCTTATTATGGAAGGAACTGGCGTTCATCAGAAGGCAAGAAAGATCGGAGGCGCTGGCGGATTTCTGGGCAACAATGGTTTGATGAAACATCCCGGGCTGTTGAATCGCCTGGTGCCTCATCCGCTGATGTTCCTCACCGTGGTTTACGGGCAGAGCTTTATTCAAAACGGAAGAGGCTGGAGCGCAGCTGGAGGAAGAACCGGAGGATTTAGGAGGCTGCAGTCATTGCACAGTCCAGGCGCTATTTCACGCGATCAGGGTTGCTAGAAGATCTTGACCCTTATTAGGCTCAACCACCAAGCGGAATTGTTCCGTGGCACCTGGCCTGGTGTCTAATGTCCTACTGATTTCAGTAGTGAGAATTTTGCAGCCTTTTTCGATCAAAAATAGAGGCCATCCATGCCGGTTTCAAATCCTGTTGCCATCCCACCCTCGGCATCCCCTGCGCCTGTGCCCCCTCGGTCTCCTCATAGGTTGAGTTTGGGCCTGTCACAGCTATCCTCCAGGGCTATGGCCAGGGTAACCCCCTCAGCCCATCATGGCTTACAGTTGGTGGGAACATCTCTGAATGGGCATCGATCATGATACAGCCTCCTTCAGGGAAGGGATTTTTCCTCTCGCCTGAAGGAGACTGTGGTAAAGCCCATTCTGAAGAAACCCAACCTAGCATCGGGTGACTTGACCAACTATTGCCCGATTGCTAATGTTCCCTTTATGGGCAAGGTGATCGAGAGGGTGGCTGGTCCGCTTCTTATCTGGAAGGAGAGCATGCCCTGGATCCGTTCAGTCTGGGTTCAGGCCTGGTCGGGGACCAAGACAGTCTTGGTCGCTCTGCAAGATGACAAGGGGTGCTCCTCCCTGTTGGTCCTCCTGGACCTGTGGATACCGCAAACGGTATCCTGCTGGATCGGCTCTCTGGGGTTGGGATCGGGGCACTGTTTACAGTTGGTTCCGGTCCTTCCTCGGAACCGTCCCCAGGGTTGATGGGGGCGAGGGACCCCTTGGATACTCCCTTGTGGGGGTCGTCCCTCTCTCCCATGCTGTTCAACATTTACATCCAGGCCCTGAGGTCATTAGGGACATGGAGTCTGCTGTCAAAGCTGATGACACGCAGCTCTAGCTCCTTTAAAGATGAGGCTGTCCGAGGGCGATCAGTGCCTGGGCGCGGTCATGGAATGGACCAGGGCTAACAGGCTCAGACTCAACCCCAATAAGACCGGATGTTCTTTGGGGCTTCCTCATCCAGCTGATGGCCCGATCCCATCTTGGGGGTGTTTCCCTCAGGCCATGGGACTGTGTCTGGAATTCCAGCCCTGGACCCGACCATGGAAGCCCAGGTGTCCGCCGTGTCCAGGGCTGCCTTTTTCCATCTTCGGCCCCCAACCTCAAATCTGGATGGGGACTCCCTGGAACAGTGGTCCAGGCGCTGGTGATCTCGAGATTGGACAGGAACAATTGACTCTAATTCGGCGGCTGCAGGGGTCCAATTAGGCTGGTGGCGGGTGTGCGCCGATATCTCCCCAGTTCTGGCCCTTTTGCCCATTGCAGCCACCTAGATTCAAGGTCCTGGTTTTGGTTTACAAAACCCTCCATGGCCTGTCCCTGGCTACCTGATGGAGCGGATCGACCAAAAAACCTCGCCCGTCCGACTAGGTTGTCGAATATCGCTTTGAAAACCTCCACCCGTGCCCGAGCATTCTCTGTGGCGGGCCCGACCCTTTGGAATCATCTTCCAGCAGAAGTGCGCCTAGCAAAGTCCCTGCCTTAAGGTGCTGAAAACCCTTAGGGATGGGTGACCCAATCAATGTTTTTTTTTCTTTCTCTTCAGTCCCGTCATCTGCTGTTGTTGCTCCTGTTTGCTTTTATTAGTTTAGTTACTATTTTTGCTGTTTTTGTAATTTTGCTGTGTTTGCACAGTCGTTGTAAACCGCCCGGAGTTCCCTCAGGAAGACAAAACTGTTAAATAAATAAATAAATAAATAAATAACAAAAACGAAACAAAAAAATTAAAAAAAACAAAACGAAAACGAAAACGAAACGACCAAATTTGCCGTGTTTTTCATTTTCGTTGCAGCAGATGCATTGAACTAAAAAGAATGCTAACGAAACAGCAATTTTTCATTTTCATTTTTGTTTTTCATTTTGTTACCTAACGAAACAAAAACGATTTTTTTGCAAAAAACATCACAAAAACAAAAATGAACTGAAACGGACCCCTAAACAACCAAATGACAAACGAAACATCATTTTTTTTTAGTCGTGCCCATCTCTATTAATGATAGTATCCCCCAAGAACTGTGTAGTGTTCAATACACATCCTTCGATTCAGCTGTTAGGATGGTGCATGGCTGTGGTATTGGGGCCGAAATTGGAAAGTGTGATGTTAAATCAGCTTTCCGCTTATTGCCCGTACACCTCGACGATTGTGAGCTACTGGGCTTCGTATTCGACGGCACGTTCTACATGGATAGGGCCATGCCGTTTGGTTGTTCGATTTTTTGTTCTGAGTTTGAACGTTTCAGTTCCTTTATTGAATGGGCGGTTAGGCAACGCACCCGAGATACCTATGTCATCCACTATTTAGACGACTTTTTATTTGCTGGAGTGGCAGGCACCGACCAGTGTCTGCAGCTCATGGCCTCTTTTAAAACCATGGCTGCAGAACTTGGTCTGCCCCTGGCAGATGATAAAACAGAGGGCCCGGCCACAGTGTTGACTTTCCTGGGTATTGAATTGGACACCGTTGCCCAGACCTGCTGTTTGACCCCTCAAAAACTCCAGGACCTCCTCCAGCGCATCACGCTGATGAGGGCACGTAAAAAAGCAACTCTTCATGAATTACAACAGCTCATTGGACATTTAAATTTCACCTGCAGGGTGGTAGCCCCCGGGTGGCCATTCCTGCGCAGGCTGTGTGATAGCATAGCGGGCCTCCGTAGCCCCCATCACAGACGCCGCATCTCGGCTGCTATCAAGGAGGACCTGGACCTCTGGATTGAATTCCTATCCAAATTTAATGGTGTATATTTTTGGCGCTCAGAAGCAATGGCCGCAGCGAACCTGCAGGTTCAGATGGATGCATCCGGATCACTAGGCTTTGGGCTGTTTTTCAAGGGCCGCTGGTGCGCTGGTTTATGGCCTCAGGAATGGCACCACACAGGGCTGACACGGGACCTCACTTTCTTGGAGTTATTCCCCATTGTTGGAGCACTCTTCCTATGGGCTGACCTATGGGCTAATTCAGCAGTTAAATTCCATTGCGACAACTTAGCAGTTGTGCACATTATTAATAATTTGACATCTAAATCAAAGAGAGTGATGCGCTTGGTTTGTGCCCTTACCCTCTGTTGTCTCCAATTCAATATTTTGTTCCGCGCGCTTCATGTGCCGGGCATCCAGAACAATCTTGCTGATGCTCTGTCCCACCAACAGATGGAGCGGTTCAGAACGTTAGCCCCTTATGCTATGAAGGACCCCAATCGGCTCCCAGCAGAGGTATGGAGGCTTGGCGGGTAGAGGCCAGCAGGGCTATGGGATTGGCATTGGCACCCAGCAGTCGTCAGGCATATTCCACAGCTTGCGCTGAGTGTGCGCGATTTTGTGCTGGGGTCAGGTTCCCCAGGCTCTGGCCAGCGACAGCTGATCAGCTCGTTCAGTTTGCGGTTCATCTACATTTTAAGGGATTGGTCCCCCGTACCATTCAGGGCAAGATGTCGGCCCTGTACTACTACGCTAAGGCACAGGGACTGGAGATCCCCGACTGCCAATTTCGAATAGCCAAGAAGATTGAAGGGTGGTCAAGGGAGCGGGGTAGGCCACAGGACACCAGGACACCCATTTCTCCCCTAATGTTGTCCAGACTGGCTGAAGCGTGGCCCCAGGTTTGTGCAGACAGTTTTGAGGTTAGCCTGTTTCAGGCGGCCGCTTTGGTTGCATTTTTCACTGCCCTGTGTGTCAGCAAGCTGGTTGCCTTTTCTAAAACTGATGCATCAGGCACAGCCTTACTGTGGACCGATATGGCCCTTGAGACTGACCAGGTCTTTCTGCATATTCACAGATCCAAAATGGACCAGCAGGGCCGGGGCAGCATGATACACCTACGTAGGTGTTCGGTGCCGCAAATTTGTCCCATATTAGCCCTTCAGAAGTACACCCAGTTGATTGGCAAACACCAGGGCTACTTGTTCCAACACAGGGACGGATCACCATTTACCCGATACCAATTTTGGAAAATTTCACTGAAGGCTCTCCAGGTCGCTGGCATACCGGGCTGGCACTTCAGCACCCACTTGTTCCGTATTGGAGCTGCTTTCACTGCGGCTGCCATCGGTGTAGACCCAGCTGGAATACAGCGAATCGGGCGCTGGAGGTCCAAGCAATTTAAGGCTTATGTGTGACCATTAATGGACCTGTGAGATCAGGCCAGTTGTTCTGTTTTTTCGTTGCAGGTTTGGCTGAGGGACGGCGCACCCGGATTACCCTGTATGGCCACACTTTTGTTTACTGGGCCACCAAGTTCGCCGTCAGATCTGGACGTGGCCGCGATCTCAGCCTGGGGCAATGGGCTGACCTGGTCTGGAAGGGAAGGCGGGGGATGTGTTGGAATGCATTCCTATCTATGGCCCTTTGTGAGCCCCCTGACCCTTTGCCTTCCATGGTTGTGATTCACCTTGGAGGCAATGACTTGACTCACATGTCGGGCAAGTCTCTGATTCTCAAGGTCACCGATGACCTGAGAGTGTTTAAAAACAGGCGGCCTAATACGTGGATCATTTGGTCAGCGATTATCCCTAGATTGGTTTGGGGTTCACAGCACCCTCCCCAAAAAATGCACAAAGCCCATAAGGGTGTTAACAGGGAAATCGCCTCTGTTGTTAAGGCGGAGATGGGTTCTGTTATTTGGCACCCGACCATCACCGCTGGTGACCTGAGTCTATTTCGGCCTGACGGGGTGCATTTATCTGATAAGGGCCTTGATATTTTCCTCTCAGATATTACGGAGGGTCTGTGCGCCGAGTTGTTCAGCCGGTTTGGGTAAAGAGACAGCAGTGCATCTCTTTGTTGGCAGGTAGCGCAATATATAATATTGATCAAACAGTTCCCTACTCGAATTAATAGCTTCAAGGTCCTTGGCAACCCTCATTTAATAAATTAGATTAGGAAGTAGATAGGAACAAATTAAGAACAACCCAAACATGATCAAGAGGGCTGTCAAGATATTGGCAATTAGGGGGGATGCCTAAAGATACTCAAGGCATCCTCCTTGCGGCACCATAACAGGCCGCACTTAAATTGTGCAGCAAGAGGACCTAATAAAAGCATTATGTCACCTTTATTGCGCTGTCACAGACCCTCCAAAAGTTCCTGTTTAGTTGAATAAAGTTTAAAAGACTGTTTTTGTGTTAATAAATTGTGGCCCTATTTAAACCTAGACAAACATGTGTCGCCTCGTTATTCCAGTCTAGCCTGGCAATGGCTGCCCCGCACCACCTAGTGTGGTGCCGGGGTGGCTTTGCCGGCTGAACTGGAGGCAAGTGGTGTAGCTCATGCCAGGGAGCGTGGCTATTTAAGGGTTTGCCGTGCTCCCACACCGCCTGCCTGCGCAGTTGAATGATCCCCCACCCTCCCTCCACTTTTGAATATGATGGCGATGCTGAGCTGGTTGCTTCGGGGCCAGATGGGAATTTTTGACCGCCACTCTGATTGGCCGTGAGTGGTGGCATGTTTTCACCCATCCCACCAGACACATGTTGGAGAGGGGCACTAATAAATCATGGTCACAATTTGGCGGGTAGTGCAATATATAATATTGATCAAACAGTTCCCTACTCAAATTAATAGCTTCAGGGTCCTTGGCAGCCCTCATTTAATGAATTAGATTATGAAGTAGATAGGGACAAATTAAGAACAACCCAAACATGATCAAGAGGGCTGTCAAGATATTGGCAATTTGGGGGATGCCCAAAGATACTCAAGGCATCCTCCTTGCAGCACCATAACTGGCTGCACTTAAATTGTGCAGCAAGAGGGCCTAATAAAAGCATTATGTCAAAAGTTCCTGTTTAGTTGAATAAAGTTTAAAAGCTTGTTTTTGTGTTAATAAATTGTGGCCCTGTTTAAACCAAGACAAACATGTGTCGCCTCATTATTCCAGTCTAGCCTGGCAATGAGCAGTGCACTAAAGACCCATATTGTTGCAACAGAAATGTAAAACGTCTGTGAACACTTAGAAAATAGTGTGGTGAGGATTGAGCACCCACATGGGTTTCTGTAGTTATGTCACACTTGTCTTACTTCTTTTAGAATTGTGTTGTTTTTAATAGAGTTATAAACTTGTAAGATTAAGTGAATGGAAAAGTAATATATCTTAATTTCAGCAAGACTTTCAGCAGAGTTCATGCGATATCCTTGTGCATAAGCTGCTATAGTGGGGAAGGCAGGCAGTCCTACTGTAAGATCAGTTTGCAGTGGGTGAAGAGATGTCGCTCAAGGGTGCTCAATAGAGCTTTTTCCCAAGATTAATTCAGAAGCAGATGAGAGTCCCACTTTAATCTAGATCAGAACACTGAGCCCAATATACAAGTAACAAGAAATATTAAGAAGGAATATTTGGAGAATGTGGAATCTAGCACTGCTTGGGAGACTAAGCTTTCTCCAGAAGAGGAGAAAAGTTTCATCTCCAGTCCTGATTTGAGCATGAAGCTGGAACAGAGCATTCACTTCAATCTGAAAGTTTATAAACTATTTGCTTGGGAGACAGAACTTTCTTCAGAAGCAGAGGAGAGTTTCAATTTTAACCTTGTTTGGGGCACGGGATTGGAACAGAGCATTGTCCCCAACCTACAAATCTATCAGTTACAATTTACCACAACAAGATATATGCAGGGGGAATGTTTGGAGAGTTCTGCGCTGGAGGTTTCTGTATCACAGGATGGACTGATAAGGAAAAAAACTTATGAATCCCTGGCTTAATGAATTAATCACATAAAAAGCTATTAATGGATTACAATGATCTGCAAACCAGCCCAAAACATAGTTCCAGTTAGACATACTGATGTGATAGAAAGCTGTTAAAATTATCTATCTATTATAAAAAACACAAAAATAACTGGTTGAGATATCCATTACATAGTAGTTTAATTAAATAAAGTAGATTAGCCAATGGAAAATTTATTACCAAGATTGAATACTCTATTAAGATTTGGTGGTCTTATTCAATGTTGCTCAGTGTTGAAGTTAATTGTTAAATGGTAAAATAGTCTTCAATGTCATTTATTTACTGAATTAACTAGAAACTATTTTAAGTGGTTAGTCAATTCATTGTGATGACCAGTTAAGACATTTGTTAACTATTGTTAATTAGGCAGGCCAGTTTAACATAGAAGTTTGCTCTTCGTTTATGGATCATCTAATTAATTGAATATTTGGATATGAAAAATAAAAAAATGGGATGCGTAAACCAGCTTGAGATGCCAATTTGTTAGATCTTTAAATGTTAACCAGGCAAAGAAAGAGAGGGACTTTTCCTTTTAATACAACAAGAAACAGAGAGATCAAGATGTAATGCTTTTTTTTCTTTTAATAACCCATTAAGTACTAATCTCAGACATAAGGTTGTATAAGGTTTCAAAAACTTGGTAACATTTATAAGAATATAATGAGTTGATGATGTCTATTATATATCTAAGGTGCTAGACTAGACAGACTAGCTTAACGTTGTACTTTACTAACTTCACTTCTTGTATTAGACAAAAATAGATGTAAGCATATACCTACTATATATTGAATTAGTCAAATATAATCTAAGCTGTTCAGTTAAACGAAGAATTAAGTTTTAGGATTGAGAATATTGCTAAAAACTAAATTAGCTAATACAATATTGTAATATATTATCTGTATCTTTGTACTAGATGATGACAGAGATAAGTAAAGACGAGCATAATATTGATGGAAAATATTAGAACAACATTAATGGAAAATATTTAGTAAATATGGAAATATGAAAATAATCTTGTTTAAGATGAGAAGAGAAATAGAAAACAACTAGGCTGATTTATTCGGGAAAACTCCTCCTGATATATGTAACACGGCAGGAGATAAGCAATGTATCTGTTTTTACTTCGTTAGTTTTAAAAATGAAAAAAATTATAAAAAGGGTGCTCACTAGAGATGGGCACAAAACGAAAAATGAAACACTGTTTTGTCACTTCATCGAGTAATGAATTACTCCATTATGTAACAAAATGGTAGGATGTGTTTTGTAATGAAAGGAAAGGAAATGCAATTTTTTCCTCTAGGAACAAAATGATCTGTCCTACAGGAAATGGCAGGGGAGCTTCCTCAAGTGTTTCCCTGTAGGCCCCCCCAAATTTGAAGAGGTTTGGGGCTCAGGGGGTTGCGTTATTAAGTTCCAAAGGGTATGCCCATAGGAAAAAATCTTTCTAATTGAATCGGGAAGCTGCAATATCCCTCCCCGTGGGTGAGTGATTAGCAGCTCCATTTCCAAATCTTGATTCAATTTGAAAGATTTTTCCCAGGGATATCCCTTTTGGAGCTTAATAACTCCCCCCCGTCTTGGCCCCCCAAACCTCCCCAAATTTGGAGGGCTTACAGGGAAGTGTTCAATGAAGCTACACTGTGATTTCCATGCTGATACATGGCTGCTAACCCTATATTTTCGAGGACTTATAATGTTTAACTATAATGCTCTATTTTTCTTTCATGCCCATCTCTAGTGTTCACGAATGGTTCCCCATTATTCTGGAAAGAACACAGAAACAGAATGCTGCAGGGTTCCGTTTGGGACCTAGCATTGTTCAAAATCTTAATGTCTTGAATGAAACTGTAGTGGTGATACTTATTAAATTTGTGAGTGGGTAGTTAATATTTCAGAAAAAAATGAGGACTCAAGATTATCTTAACATTTTGGAGAGCTAAGGCAAAACACATAAAATGAGTTTCAAGAAGGATGAGTGTGAAGTTTGATTTATTTATTTATTTATGAGTATTTTACCCCACTTTTCTTCTTGTTAAAGGACTCCATGGAAAAGTTCTAAATTTAGGCACAAAAAAAATCTGATACAGAAATATCAGAGTGTGGGGTGGTGGTGCGGAGTGACCCGATCGCTCGGCGCCGCCCTCCCACCCACCCAGGAAGCTTCTGGGGGGGCAGCGCAGAGCAATTAGATCGCTCGGTGCCACACTCCCACCCACCCAGGAGGCTTCTCAGGGGGCGGGGGCGGAGAGCGATCGGATCACTCGGTGGCGCCCTCCCACCCACCCAGGAGGCTTCTCAGAGGGGGACGGCACACAGAGCGATCAGATTGCTCGGCGGCGCCCTCCCACCCACCCAGGAGTCTTCTGGAGGGGCGGGCGGCAGTGTAGAGAGATTGGATCCCCCCTCACCCTCCCACGCACCCCAGAGGCTTCTCAGAGGTGCGGGGTGGCACAGAGCAACCCAGCTGCCCCCTGCCCCCCCACGGTGCAGGTACTGCAGTCCCGCGATGTAGTGGGACCGCAATCCCTGAACTCCAAAATGGCGGGGGGGTCACTGTAATCAAATATTTTTGCCACAGACTGAACCTTCAATCTTGATTGGTGGAGAAAGCATGGGGTCTATGAAGTCCAGGAGCCATGCTGAGATATATATCCTTTTTCATCAGAAATTTGCTGTAAAACAATTATTGTGATCTGTGGCCTAAAATGCCTTGACAAATTGATGTGGAATCCCTTGTGAATCATTCCTATCAGAGCCTCTGTATTTTACTTTCTCCTTGATTTTACCTTTTAGATATTTGTTTAATTAAGACATTTATTTATTGTGTTCACCTATGTGTATGTTCAGGATCACCACGTCCTTTTGATAAACCATCAGGTTAAGTGTCTGTGAAGGTTCTCAGTCATCCAGGTGAGTTTATCTGGAAGTTCAGTCATGGCTACTGGACTTCTTTTTGAGAGACAGAAACGTTTCGCTGTTCATCCAAACAGCTTCATCCGTCTGAATACAGCTAGTGTAAGTCCTCCATCCTATAGTCAGCTTTGACCTCGGATCCTCTTTTCACCCTGGTCTGAATTAGGCTCATAAGATGAACAATGGCCTGAATAGGCTCATTAGGGAGACAATAGTATCCATAGCCTTAAGTTGAACAATGGCCTAAGGTGCTGAAACCTATCAATGATGGGTTGTTAGTTACAGCGAAACGTTTCTATCTCTCAAAAAGAACTCCAGTAGCCATGACTCAACTTCCAGACATCAGGTTAAGTGTATGCATTAACCTGACCCTCTTTAGCATGATTATCCTATAAGAAAACTTCCAGATCTCATTGGGGATGTCTGGTTTGTAGACATAGAACCTCTCGTTATAATACTGGATACTTCTCATAGTCATCAAGCCTATCATTTTTTTTTTCAAGCAGTTTCAATCTCATTTTCTGAAATTATTTAGTTCTTTTGAAACAAGCTCCTATTCATTTGACATAAGGATGAGTGCTCTTCAATAATGCTGAAACATTTCAAGGTATACCGTGTACCCTCCTTTTGTTCAAAATAATGAAGTCTCACTGTATTGCTAAGTTTCCTTGGGACTCCAGGTGGGGAGAGAAGCCTCAAGATGATAGGTGCTGGAGAAAATTTGATTCTGCTTATGTCTAATGGCTTTTAAATCTGTCCATGCCCAAGTTGTAGTAGGGCTCACTGACTCAGTGCACAGGCATTTGCATGTGTTTCCCCTTGTATAACACTGGAGCTCCTAAATCAGGGGTGTCCAAACTTTTTGCAAAGTGGGCCAGATTTGGAGAGGTGAAAATGTGTGAGGGCTGACCATTCAGCCACATTTGCCCCCCGGGCCAGACTTTGGACAAGCCTCTAGGACATGCAAGGAGGGCGGTGAGGACATTGTAGCAATGGAGCTGGGGGCGGGTAGCCTGGGCTTGTGGCTGGGGTGGGGGAATGGACAGAGGCAGGGAGGGCAGGCAAATTGTAAAACTGAAAGCTGATGTCTCCATCCGGTATGGAGAAGAGGCAACTGGTGGGGATACATTACAGGCTGAGTTGGTGGGGAGAAGAGTCCGTGGGCCGCTTGAAATTTGAAAACGGGCCGCATTTGTCTCCTGGGCCTGACTTTGGACATTTGTCTCCTGGGCCTGACTTTGGACTTCTGTCCTAAATCCAGAAACAATGGGAGACGACTTGAGAGAGTGAGAGAGTGCCAGGTGCATATGTTTAAGGCTATTGTTGTGTTTGTAGGAAATCACACATGGAGTGCCAGAATCCTCCCTTGTGAGGATTTAAGTCTTTTTGCCCAAGCTCAGCAGCACATGAACAGGCCTTGGATGGAACCTTCCTGTGGGACAGTGGTGAAGTGTTCATAAACCAAAATCTCCAGCTAACATTCCCCACATGTTATAGCTAAGGGTGAAGAAAAGGAAGCTACTTGGAGTTTAGGTCCATTTACTTCCATTCCTTTTGTGCTTTTCCTCACAAACAGCTGGATGAGAAGCACCATTAGATCTCCTCCCAACACCTTCCTTTCTTAATTCTGTGGACAGAAACTCAGTTTGGACCTTAAATTTCAGGAAGTGGCTTGCGACCAACCTGACAAACACAAACTGACTGTCACAATACAACTGCTGTGGGCTCACCTCCTGTTGGGTGTTAGCCAGACCCAAAAATGTGTTCAAGTGATTCAAACCAAGATGTAATTCTGGGAAACTCAAGGAAACTAGATCAGTCAACAAAGTGGCAGGTAATCCAGCAAAATTACAGAAAATCAGATTATACAAAAGGCCCCAGAGAAAGATTCATAGAGGGCTCAAAACAGAAAAAACAAAATATCACAGATTGGTAAGGGGGGGACCAGGAACAGGGTTTTGATGAACAGAATAAAGAGTGGTTTAGAATTCCTGTGTCCAATACATATAGATTGAGTAAATAAGACTACAAAACCTACATCAGCTGATAACAAATCTGACAGTTTAGAGTTTCTCCTTCTGATGAGCCTCACCAATTCTTCAGTTCCCTCAGTTCTTTGATTGTTCTATAAAATATTTTCAAAGTGTGCTTCTTAGCACACACAGAATTCAAAAACCAGGATAATGTAGATGCTTTCATTCTTGACTTAGCCTAAATAGCATTGTTGTTCCCAGCTAGAATAAATCACTGAATAGTGAGTCACAATATATGTAAATTTCATTGATTCAAAGAATCTGCTTAGTTGGGACTGCCGATAGGATTCAAACTAGTACTGGGATACTGCAGTAATAGAAAATTTGGGATGCTATAAAATGGACTCCTATCTCCATTAAACAGACCAACAATTACATAGTGGTACTTCAATTTATGAATACCTTGGTTTACAACTATTTTGCAAAATGAGCAAAAATTTTAATAAAATTTTGCTTTGGTGTATGAGGAGTGACTTGCAAAACAAGCACCAGAGGAGCTCATTTTGCAATCATGGCTTGGGTCTCCTCCTCTCCTCCTCCTCCTCCTCCTCCTCCTCCTCCTCCTCCTCACTTTCACTGCCACCATCTTGGGATGGCACCCAGATGTTGCCTGTGTGATGTCACCCCTTTCACAGACTGAGTTTTCAAAGGAACAACTGGGTTTATTTCGACATCCTACTGCTGTGCCACCAAATTGTGACAACACATCCCTTTTACACGTGTAATTGTGATGGAAATGGTAATGCTGCCACCTTTTATTCACTTGGTAATGCTGCCACCTTTTAAAAATCGTTGCCTCATGAATTGGGACAGACTCAGATATATAATATAAAAATAATAACAAAGTTTATTGAGAAAATAATAAATATAACAATATCTGAGGATGGTATGCATTGCCTTTAACATATAATAGATTTCATCAACTCTTCCAGCCCCCCTGTCTTTAATAACTAGTAAACAGTGTAGCCCTCACTGCCTGACAGAACTCTCACAGAGCAGTGCTCTCTCCCAGCACTCACTCTCAAAACCTTCAACTTAACTTAACTCAACTGAACTGACTAGGCTCCACCCCTTTATATCATACAATTCCCCGCCTTCCTGTTGGGATTGGCTGATGATTTGTATATTCATTACTCCTGTTTCCAGGGTGTTGTCACAATACCTCCCCCCTTATAAAGAAATTTTAAGGGAGTAAACTTACCTCAGTTTGCTCACTTAAAATTCTCTTCTGGAGCCTATTTAACTAATTCATACATCCTTCTGTTTATCAGCTTCAATTCTGCATATCTATAAACTGTTTTATAACATGTTCAACCTTATTACTTTATAATATCATTAAATGCAATAATTCTTTCTATATCATTACATTTTAAATAGACTATACTCTTATAACATTGGTTAACATCATAACTTCAAATACCTGTAAAGTCCTTATTGATCATACTAGAATCAATCTATGTTAAGATGCATAAATACATATATTTGGTTTACATTTTAAGCTATTTTACTTATCAATATACATACAATTTTATCCTTAACTTATATTCTAAATATCACATAAACATTTTGATTTATAGTAAGCTCTAATTATACATTACCTTGCATTTTTCATTTACAGTTAACTTACATTAAGTTATGGTCACATTTTATGACATTACATTTCCATACTTTTTTAAACAACACCTTCCTCTTACATCAGCAATAAAATAAAAATATTATATTATTATTATTTAACCATGGTCCATGTAATCAATGTCTTCCGCCTCTTGCTGCAATGGCTGGACGATGATACGCCACGGGTGATCACTTCCTCTGGCACATAAATTCAAAGTCCAGTTCACAGTAAATTGATGCCATTTTTCCTTGGGTTCCTGGAATGTGGGATTCAACTCTTTGACACCACTCCTGGTACAGTTCATTAGAGTCCCCTCAAATGCAGCTTGATATTCAAGCGACCACTGTATGACATACGGGTGCTTCTTTTTTGTCAGTTCAGTCAGTGGTGTTGCAATGGTGCTCAAATGTGGACTAACCCTCCTGTGATATACTACAAGTCCAAAAAAAGATCTCACCTTTTTGTTGGTCTGTCTTGGCCACAAGTTGATTGCATCGATCTTCCTCTGCAGGGGGTTGATAATGCCTCGTCCCACGACGTGTCCCAGGTAGTTGATTTCTGGATTTCCTAGTCGCCACTTGGATACTCCCTTCGTCTTCTCGGCCTCTCGGATCCGCTGAAGAATGATCTTCACAGGCTGTAGTTGTTTTTCCCAGGTGTCTTTTGCAACCACCGAATCAGGTCTGTCATTAGCATCCTTCACTTCCAAGTAGGGTTTCTGCTTTACACGTTTTTCTATTTGCTTTACAGCTTCCTGCAGCTTTCTAAATTCATCAGCGATCTTATTCCCTTCTTGTATCAGTTGTTCCTTGCCCAGTGACACTTTGTTCCTATCCAGACAAAGTTGCTCATTATTTAATATTTCTTTTTCAAGCTCTGCTTCCATTGATGTAAGTTGCTGTAAACAATCTTCTTTACTTTCTGATGCACCAGACAATTGCATTTCCAAATTATATATTTCCTTTTCTGTAATGTTTTCCACTGCGGTAATTACTTCTAGTTCTGCTGGTTTCTTCTGGAGTTCGAAAACAAATGTATCAGATTCATTCCTCCTTTCCTCCAGTTTCTTTTCCTTCATCTCTAAAAGTGCTTTCAAAGGTGAAATTTCATTTTGGAGTTCACCAATAACTGATGCCTGCTGAATGTTAGCTTCTTTCAGCCCTTCTGCTGTTGCTTCATTTTGTTCTTTTCCAAGCTGTGCTAATTTTTCTTCTTCTTTTAATTTAAAATATTTTTCCAGTCTGGAGTTCTCTGCTGGTACACGAAGTTCTTCACAAGCTTGTATCATTTTCTCCTCTAGTATGAAATTTTCAGGGTGTTTGGGATTTAAGGGTTGTGTATTCGATTCCCTTAAATCAAAACATCCCTTCAAACTGTCATCTTGCCTTTGTTCTAGACCAGGGGTCCTCAAAGTTTTCAAACAGCGGGCCGGTCCACCACCACCCAGACACCACTGGGGGCCGGATCACAGTCCAAAAGCAGCTGCAGAGGTTGGCTTGCTCACAAAACAGGGGGTAGGTGGGGGGTGCGATTGGTCCCAGGGGCCGGATTCAGGACCTTGGGGGGCCGCATCCGGCCCCGGGACCTTAGGTTGAGGACCCCTGTTCTAGACTAAAGTCTGCTGCTGGCCCTTTTATGTCTGCTAAATTAGCTTCTTCTACCATTTCAGACTGCTGAGTTTCCCTCTCAAGTTCTCCTACTGACATTTGATTTGTAACTGTGTTGTTTTCACTGTTTGGTTCAGCTTGGTGTGTCTGAGCTCGTGTTACTACAAAAGCACTCTGCACATGCTCTAAGACATCTATTCTGATTAAACATGCACTTGGTATTTGATCTGAAATTCCTACATCCAAGATTCCTCCCCAATCTCTAATCTGTAGTTTCACTCTGGCCATAGGAAATTCTACCTTAGAAACTCCTATTCCTTTCACATTTAGAGTTTTCCCTGGGTTTAAATCTTCAGGCTTCAAAATGTCCTTGTGTACTAAGGTTACTCTGGAGCCAGTATCAATCAAACCCAAATAAGTTTTGTCATTTATCTTTACTGACTCTCCTGAGGTTGGTAGTAATTTTTCATCAGTGTGTATAAAAAAACAATGAACTATTTCAGCTAAGAGAAGCTCTGTCTCTCCCTCATTTTCACCTTCTGATTCTGACCTTTCCACTTCTTTGGGCTTGGGAGTTCCCTCATGACTCTTTCGAATATGAAACACCCTTTTCTCAGTTTTGTCTTGTGTTTTTTTTTAATTTAGGGCAGAATTGTCTTGTGTGGCCCTCTCCTAAACATTCCTAGCATGTTTATTTTCAGGGCTCCAGTTCTTAAACTTCCCTTCCCTTCCCTCAGACTTTGGTGACTGGGTTCCAATTATTTTCTCTTGTCTTCTTTTATTCTGAGGGGATTTAACATTCTTAGAATCACTTTGGAAAGGTTTCCTTTGATAGTCCCTCCCTATTTCTAGGGGTCACTTCTGAAAACCTAGAGTCTTGGATTATATTAATGTCATCCGCAATTTTAGCAGCTTCAATCATGTTCTGTGGCTTTTTATCCTTTACTAGAAATCTGATCTCAGGATGGAATAAACTGTACAGTTGCTCTAACCCAAACACTCATTTGATTTCTTCAACTGTGTTAGCATTTTCAATTTTCATCCAGTTATTCAATACCTCTGTCAATCTGTAGGCTAGCTGCCCATATGTATCTCCTGGCACTTTTGTAATTGACCTGAATCTCCTCCTTAGCTGTTCTGCTGAAATGCCAATTCTAGTAAACACTAACTCTTTAAAATGGGTATAGTCTCGGGCATGTTCGCTATCGATTTGAGCATATATTTCTTCTAATACTCCAGATAATAATGGCCTCAAATAGGACATTTTCTCTGCGTCTGACACGTGTAAATCCTCACATGGCCTCTCAAAAAAAAAACTAAGAAAGCTTCAATGTTATCTCCTTTCTTGTAGCTAGGGAACCTTTTCAAATCTATTTCCTTGGGAGTTTCACTCAAATTATTGTTATTATTATTGGTATTTTCCTGACTAGCTAACTCAAGTTTTCGCATCTCTAATTGATATGCCATTCGCTCTCATTCTAACCGTTCCTCTCTGGCCATTCTTTCTTTCTCCATCTCTCTTTCTTTGTCTTTTTCCCATTCCTCTTTTTCTATTTTTAATTGTTGTAACTTAAACTCCTGTACCAACCGCCATTTTTCAAGACTTTGGTCCCTATCAGGTTTTGCATCTCTGGATGAAATTGGTGTTTCCTCAGACACAATGGCTACAGCCCCCTCAGCTGCCATTCCCCTCTTTGCTTTCTTAGGTTTTGCTTTTAGAACTGACATGAAATCAAAATATTTTTACTTATTTATTTGTTATATGTGGTGTATATTTCTTTATTAAGAAAAGGAAGGTTAAGTGGGTCACAGCTATTTCAATGGCAACTGTAAAAATTTTTACCTCAGCTCCCAGCTTCTGCTTATGTTACTGTAACTGCTCAAGCTTGGCACAGTGCCCAGACTTCAAGCTCTTTCTTTATTTAAAATATTATTTCAGTGTTTAAAGCACACAGATTTAGAGATGTTTCTTCTGCTTTTACACTATAACTTTTCCTCTGACCCTTAGAATTCCCTTTCCCTCTAAAAGGAATTCTAATTAGCCAACTCCCGCTCTACAGAACTTTTGTCAGCTTTAAATCTCCTCAGGTCCCTTCAGTTTCTGAGGTAAATTTTCTGCCCCCACAGACCTTTTACTTTGGAGATTTCTTTCTGTTAACACCCAGGGTGATATTTCCAGACCTTTACCAAAGCCACCCTAAATTCCAGGGCAAACGCTTTGGGTCTTTCACCCCCAAAGGAAATTTGTCTCAGCACCTTTTAATTTTCAGGCTGCTGGACAGCACAGAGTTCCGTGACTCTCAGGCAGTTTCCCCAAACAAACCACTGTAAATTTCAGTCTATCCATTCAGATTTTCTCTTCCAGGTGTCCTATAATTTGTGAAGCCAGACTCCTTTTCCTTTTGGACTCCTGGCCTCCAGACAGTAACAGGCCCACCAAAGAAAATCAGATAGCACTACAGGGTTTTAAGTCTGAATTCCTCTCACACACACAGGGCTTCCCAAGAACTGAAATTAGCTTCACCTAATTCTCAGTCCTAACCCCTTTTCAGAGGAACTTCCACAGACTACCAACAACACTTGAGGGCTAACTTTTACTAAATGCTTCTTTTAAAACTTCCAGTTTCAATTTCTTCACAGGGTAGAGGCTAAATATTTTGAGCTGGTGATTTTTCCCTCAGGCAAACTAGATGTATTCGAAATCCGACCGCTGCCCACCAAATTGTGACATCACCCCTTTCACAGACTGAGTTTTCAAAGGCACAACTGGGTTTATTTCAACATCCCACTGCTGTGCCACCAAATTGGGACGACACCTCCCTTTTACATGTGTAATTGTGATGGAAATGGTAATGCTGCCACCATTTATTCACTTGGTAATGCTGCCACCTTTTAAAAATTGTCGCCTCATGAATTGGGACAGACTCAGATATATAATATATATAAATAATAACAAAGTTTATTGAGAAAATAATAAATATAACAATATCTGATGGTATGTGTTGCCTTTAACATATAATAGATTTCATCAACTCTTCCAGCCCCCCTGTCTTTAATAACTAGTAAACAGTGTAAGCCTCACTGCCTGACAGAACTCTCACAGAGCAGTGCTCTCTCCCAGCACTCACTCTCAAAACCTTCAACTTAACTTAACTCAACTGAACTGCCTCAACTGACTAGGCTCCACCCCTTTTATATCATACCATTCCCCGCCCTCCTGCTGGGATTGGCTGATGATTTGTATATTCATTACTCCTGTTTCCAGGGTGTTGTCACAGCCTGGCAAGCTCCCAAGATGGCATCAGCAGGAGCGGAGGAGGAAGAGGTGAACCAGGTATGAGGGAGGGAGGGAGGAGAGGGATGCCTAGCATCCTGCTGCTGCAACCGCTGCCATGGAAGCACTCACAGACACCCATGGCCTGCCTGGCCAGCAGCCCTTTGTTGTTGCAGGCCTGCAACTGCCTGGAACAGGCCTCCGGGCCACGTAGTGGGCCTCTGCAGTGGGCCCGCACCAGGCTTCCAGGCCTTGTCATAGGCCCTGAACTGATTGGCAGTGGCCTCAGGCCCTAGCTATGGGCCCAGTGGTGCCCAGCCTCCAGCCCTCTAAGCAGGTCCTGGCCACTGGGTGCTGGCCACTGCGGCCACTGGCTTCCTTATATCAAAGCAAATTTCACCATAGGAAATGATGGAAACTGGGTCCCCCAAAAATCATTTGAGTTCCCATTATTTCCTATCGGGACATTTTCTTCAACATACAAGTATTTTGATTTACGAGCATGCTTCCATAATGGATTGTGTTCGTAAACCAAGGTACTATTGTACTAATTTAGAGGACTAGTTCATTATAGTTTGAAAGTGCTTAAGAAATACACTTATACACATGTTACTTTATGGATTATATAAGCACTCAACCAAATCCTATAGTTTGTTGACCTCTTATCAATAGCTGTTCAATGCAAATAGTTCAGCATATGGATTGCATTTGCTATTTTGAAGCAGTAGTTATTTCTAATGAACATTGAAAATATAAGAAATATTGAAATCATTGGTTGGAAATAAATGAGATGAACCTAGATGACTATTTCAACTTTTAAAAAGCTAATATCTTAGGAACAACAAAAATGTAGTTTATGGGATAGATTTATTTTAGCTCCATCATTGTAATTATGGTGAAGAAGAATTATTCATATTTTTCTACATCTCCAGCTTCAAAGAATTAATTGTTGGTGTTTACAATCTGTAATTAATAAAGTTTTATTGGAACTGAGTAGAGAATCATAACGATAAAAAACGGGCATTAAGAAGATAAACAAAAATACCATCTCAGATTCTTCCCCTAAAATAAACTATACAGTGAGTTTTTATGGGCTATCTTATCAGGATAATTTAGATAAAGACACGTGATTTCTCAAGGCAAGTAGTAGCTTGAAAGCATTTGTACCTGAATCTGAATCTGTATATCTGGAGGTGTAGCTGTGTCCTGCCTGGGGCTTTCTGAGCTTATTGTAATGCCTCAGGCATAGCATTATATAGAAATATCCTATTTTGAAACAGGTTTGCTCATTGCTGCTGTGAAAACATTAGGGTAAACATACAGAGGACAGGAAGGTCTAATAAACCAATTACTCACACAAGATATCCTCATGAATTTGTTGTATTTCAAGGCCTGCTTGGCTAAATTGGCAGCACCTAGGTCCTAGCAGATAGATAAACCTTCCAATCAACATGTGATTTTGGGAAGAGGAGGTCATTATAATGAGCAACCCAAACATTCACTATATCAAGGCAGGACACTCTTTGGATTTTTGACGAGTTGCACTGATGTCATTTTAGCTCCATGAGGTCATGAGGTCTCAATTAATCCAGCAAGGAACATTTTTTAAAAGTGGAATGCTAATGTGCATTAAGTATCAGCACCAACTGCAAAATCCAGTTCAGAACCCAGTTTCTGTTATGCTTGGAAGCTGGGTTCTGTTGCCAAAGCCAGCCTAGTTCCAGAATGATAGTTTCTCACATCTATGGGTCAGTCTGAAGCATCTGATCCAAGTAATTTGTCACCCTAATTTGGAGAAGGAAGTCAGAAGTCAGATGGTTGTGCATTGTTTTGAGGACTCTAGGAAAAGCAAAGAGCAAGGGACTGTTCCTGAGATGCTTCCCACAAACTAACAAAAGGGGCTCATAGAAGCCATACTTTTCTTGGTCATCCAGCTGTTTCCAATTAGATATAAAAAAACCTCAGAGATGCTACCATGGCCTTTACATGAAACCTCTGAGTCCTTGCATCTCTCTCAGGCAAATGAGCCTCACATCTGCTAGGCTCTCTTCATCGTTGGACCCGTCACTGACAGAACTGGGCTCAGGCCATCCGTCTCAAGACTTCTCTAAGACCTGGTAGGAGGGAATTACATCCAACAATTGTTCATGACAGAAGAAAATATTTTTTTCACCCATCATGTTGTTAGTCTGTGGAACTCCCTACCAAAAGATGTGGTGATGGTATCTACCCTGGATGCCTTCAAAAGGGAATTGGAGAGATTCCTAGAGGAGAAGTCCATCACAGGTTACAAACCATGATGGAGATGAGTAATCTCCAGGCTTAAAACGGGGGTTTTTCAAGGACCAGGGCAGGGGAGTGGTATGAAGAGACAGATATCTAGTCTCATGTGCTCCCAGGGGCATCTGGTGGGGCCACTGTGAGATACAGGAAGCTGGACTAGATGGGCCTGATCCAGCATGGCTCTTCTTATGTTCTTATGTTCTTGTGGTTCTATATGTCTCTAACATTTGAAATATATATATATTTTTAAAAATAAAGCAACTTCTATTTCTTGGTGGATGTGGAAGAAAACTTGATCTTCTGAGGACCTGAAGATTATCGTGTTTTGGGAAACCGTAAATGTAGGGATGATTGCCCAAGAGCAGTCTTTACATTTTAAAAGCAGCCCCAAAGCATCCTGTGTTCCTTATGGACTATTCTTCGGAAGCAGGAAGAACAGGGAAGGGCTTCACCAAGGACACAGCCAAGATTTAGGAGCATCAGCTTTTATGAATGTGGGCTCCTAAATTTGAAGGTGGAAGTGATGTCTTTCCCCTTCTCTCACATACCCCAGTCTCAGTTTTCCATAATCCATAACCTAGCAAGAGAGCTGTGAGGTTTGAGAAGCAGCAGTCAGGACTAGACATGGGCACAACTTGGCGAAATTGTCATTCCGTTACGTAATGGAAACGGTAATGACAATTAAGCTGTCAGAACTCAAACTCGAACCGAAAAAGAAAAATTGGGTCTGATTTGTCGTTGTCATTCCTGGCATTGCGCAGCGATCGCACAGAAAAAAAGTTTTAAAAATTAAAAAAAACCCCGATTCCCAGCCAAAAAAGCAGGCGAAAATATGCCTGCCTGAGGGCACCTACCAGAGGGGTGGTTTCTGGGGGGGGGTCCCCAGCCTTCCCCCCCTCCTGTCCTGGGCTGCTGGTACCGGGCTGGGAGGGGGCATCCTCGGCGTCTCCATTTGCCATGCGGTGCGGGGGGATCCAAAATGGCGTCCACAATATTTTTTTTGAAATCGTGGTCCAAAAAAACCACCAAAGCACCACAGAAACATGCAAAAATTAGCTATTTTAAATGCTTGAATTTTTACAGTAGCAGCAGTGGTTTTTTTATAGCAGTAAAAGGTCGCACTGATTTTATTTTATTTTATTTTTATTTTTATTTTTTTACACCTGCGCAATGATGAGCTGGCCATGGGATGGGACCATGCAAATTTTTGGACCCATTCTACCAATCGCATGGCCAGGTTTTGACTGACACTTCTGGATGTGCAAGAGGGCATAAAAAGGCGAGGCACTCCCAGAAGAGTCACAGTCCGGGCTTGGATATGGGTGGGAGAGGGCTGTGTGTAGCTACGCTGCTGTGCTAGACTAGTTTCGATTTCGCGGAGCCTTTAGATTTCAGTTAGGCAGGCAGGGAGGGAATTGATTCAATTGAATTTTTAGGAAATAATAATAATTCCTTTCATTCTCTGTCTGCTGTGAGGAATAGCAACACAGTTTATTCTTTTTTATTCTCCTGCAGTTTGTTAGGATTTCTTTTCTGATAGTGCTTCAAAGGGGGGGGAGGTTTGAGTGGGAGGGGAGGTGTGGATTTATTTTAAAAATTTCATTTGCTTGGTGGCAAGCCAAGGTCCTTTCATACCCTGCCTGCAGCTCTGCTGTGGGTGCACTGCCCACTGCAATAAAAATTGCAATTGCTTTATTCAATGCAATCTTGTGCAGCAAGTCAGTTTAAAGTGTTTTCTGCCTGCTCTGGGTCATTGTGGGACCCGCGCCCTCCGCCCGCATGCCCACACGCCTGCCCTTCCCCCCTGCCGCTGCCGCCGCCCACCCATGGCCCCCCGCCACCCCACCCGCCACCTGGGGTGCAAAAACACCTAGCGCCGGTGGGACGCCACTCGCTGGGACGTCAAATTGCGCGAAATTGCGGCGGCGGTAACAACAAACGACAAACGACACGACGAAACGACAAATTTTTTAAAAAATTTCACAAAAAACAGAAACAACCCGAAACGGACCCGTCCCGAAAAATGACAACTCGAAAAAAAAATTTCTGGTCATGCCCATCTCTAGTCAGGACTTGGTAAAATTGATTCATTTGACTGCAGTTCCCAAATTCCATGGCTGGGGGGGGATAGGGGAATCAGGAAGTTCTAACCCACAAAAGTAACATTTGTAAACTAAGGATTCATGATTCACTTTTCCACTGTTCTGTCCAGTCCCACCAGTTACAGGTTTTAATGATTAGTTAGATGGGTAGTATAAAAATCAAACCAAATCAAACCAACCAACCAACTAACCAACCAACTAACCAATCAATCCTCCAAAGCTTCCAAAAGTTTCCCCAGGGCCAAAGGGATCTCTAGGAAAAATCAGAGCCTGAAGCTGGGAGATAAGGAAGCTTTCAATTTAATAACATTCCATAATCCCTTTGCTGGATGATGACATCATCTGACTTTCCCATCTTAATTATATAAAAAAATATTTTCCCACTCCTACAAAAGCAGCCAGCAGGCAGAAGTAGGTAGGTTGACAAGCAGGTGCTGGGGTAGAAGAAGCAGCCACTTTTAGAAGGTTCACCTAGGACTAAGTGTCACTCTGTGAGGGTAAGCATAAGCATGGTCTCTCTGCTGGCAGGGAGCCTGTACTTGGGCAGTAGGGATGGGCACCAAATGAAAAATGAAATGATACGAAACAAAATGGGGAAGCAGTGTTTTGTTAGTAACAAAATGAAACAGTGTTTCTTTCATTAAAAACCAACCAATTTGTTTCACTCCCCTGGGTCCCAGAGGCACCAAAATTGGTGTGAACCCTCCTTGGCCTCGCCCCTTTAGGCCTTCCTAATTTGGAGAGATTTGAGGTTCAGGGCCCTGAATTATTCAACTTCAAAGGGGGTGCCCCCAGAAAAACATTTCTACTTGCCTCTTAATCATGGCCCTATTTCAAAAAACAACAAAAACAAAAACACACCAACAAAATAGAACCGGAGTCCTCCTTATTCCTAGCTGGAGTATTCAGGCAAACTCCTGCCTACCTCCCAGACCTGTTAGCCTGCCTACATGTTATGGGTCTGAAAGACCCATTTATTTCTAAGACCTGCCTTGGTCTTCTTGATGCCAGGGAGATCCACCCTCTCTCTTCATACCTGAGGGTCTGAAGTGTACCATAATGTTTGTAAGAGCTGCCCTGGACATAGAGGTGTCTTTTATATCTTGGACATTCAAGGAGTTCCACTCACAGTCTCTCTTCATACCTAACGGTCATATGGCCCAAGCCTGATGTTTAATTCTTGCCTGCCTGCCTGGTGGAGTGCAATTCTGATACAGCCCAATGTAGCTCCGTAGCAGTTTAATGCTGCTAGATGCCTAGGATCAGTATTTTCAAATACTTTTAAATTACATTTTTCCTGGGGGTACCCCCTTTGGAGTTGAATAGCTTGCCCCCCTATACCCCAAACATCTCCAAATTGGGGTGTTTAAAGGGGAGAGCTTGAGGAAGCTCCACTGTAATTTCCATGCTGCTAGCTGTATGGGATCACTATTTTCAAGCACATAACATTGCAATTAGAAATGTTTTTCCAGAGGGCACCCCCTTTGAAGTTGAACCCCAAATCTCACCAAATTTGGAGGAATTAAAGGGGAAAGTCCAAGGAAGGTACCCACTAAATTTGGTGCCTTTAGGACCCAGTTATGAATCAGTTCATTACTGTTTCATTTTGTATGATTTTTTAAAATATATATATTTTGAACAAAACAAAACAAATCACGGGGGAACAAAACAAAATGAAACAAAACACAATTTTTCCATTTCGTGCCCATCCCTATTGGGCAGCAAAGGGAAAGTTATATGTTCAAACTAGCAGGAGGTTAGACAGATGTTAGTAGCTGGCAAAGCAGGAGGCAACCATGTAGAAAACCTCCATGTCAAAAAGCAATTCATTAGCCAAGTTTGCAGAGCCTCCTGGACGCTGGGTTCCATTTGCTAAATGACAGAAGGCATACTAGGAGCTCCTTTCATCAGACACCAGCCAATGGATAAAAAGAGGCACAGAAAATGGAAAGCAGGAGGAATCTGGTGGGGGAAAAGGCATGCAGGGGTACATAGATATAAAAATGTATCACTCTTGTCAGACAGGCACAGTCCCTGGTGGGACGCAGAGTTATTGTGGTAATCATATGCACATACAGAAAGTAGGATGGGGTGCGTGAACCAAGGACCAGTCAAGTGGGCCAAAGGGAATAGAAGAAGCATGAGATGGGCCTCATGGACAGAAAGCCTGCCAGGCTCTGAACTGTGAGTAATTCTTAAGGAACACACATTCCAGGTGCACAGAGCCCCTATATTGGCACATGGGATGCACAGCAAATGACATCCTAAGAGTCAGCATTTAGTTGCTGGAATATTGCCTCAGTAGGAAACAAAATTGCTGCCAGCCTTATGGTTGTGTATTGCAGAAATGGGGGTTTGGGCTCAAGCATTAGAAGGTAACTTTAATGTTTGGGAAGATCATGTGTTTTGGCATAAAGGCAGCTGTGGTGACTGGGTTACACCAAGATCCTCTTGGTGGGTTTCTTGGAGGTAGATGCATATGCCCACTAAGCCTGTGGCTGGGAAAGCAAGTAGGGCTGCTTTCACATGACCACTAAAATCCACAGCAAACTTTGATCAGGATCACCCCTCAGAGTGGTCACATGGTTGACGCCGCAGATCAGATGTTCCCATGGTCGTGTTTTGAAAATCCGCAACCATTCTGATCCCATGACTGAGGACCACAGCAAAGACGCCATAACAGGGGTGAAAAGGTTTTGGTGTGGATTTTCTGTCTTCCCACGGACTCGAGTAACGTTTTAAAATCTGCATCAAAACAGTGACAAGGATTTTACTGCCTTGAGACCAGGTACTTGTAAAATGTGCTGGGTTGTGCTTAAGTGGGTGTGGACGCATTTTACTTTTTTAAAGTCCGCTGCTCGTGGGAAAACGATTTTATGCTCTGCATCTATGAGCACTTTGCAGCGGATTTTAGTGGTCATGTGAAAGCAGCCCAGGTGTGAGGGTCAAACAGGCTTTAATGTCCTACCAGGAAATTTGGGTCTTGGTGGCTATTCGAAGGTGACTGACCAGCACTGCTCACTAGCAGCACCTTTTATAAAGAATCCTAGCAATGGAGCCAGCTATTAATAAATCATTCCACTATTTGGAAATAGGCCAGAAATTATAGCTTTGCTTTGCAAAATAACAGCAATCAATATTAGCAGCTACTAAATATGGGGTAGGTTGCAGGAGGAAGAAAAGAGAGAGAGAGAGAGAGAGAGAGAGAGAGAGAGAGAGAGAGAATGAAAGGGAGAGAGGCTGGGGTGGGGGAAGAAAGAGATTTGAGACTGCAATTCACCCATTAGTTCTTTTTAACAAACTTTGGCCACACTCAAGCTAGGGAGTTCTATACAAAAGATGTACAAGACTTTGGGGGTGGGGGAAAATAACTGATTAAACTTTAACCAGCTGCTGGGCAGATAGTTTGCCTCAGGCACATTTGTCAGTTTCAAAGGGTCCTTTTATTAATTTTGCATTTTGTATTTTGTTAGTGGAAAGAGCTTACTCTGTTGGGACTGCCAAAAGCTATAGGCAGCAAATCTTACAGCAAGATGGAGCGAGAGGTAGAGCATGCCAAGTGGATCCAAGGCACGGACCAACCTTAAATTACTTTTGTTTTATCAGCTCTAAAAATGCAGATTAACTTCCAGGTACAGGTAGGAGGATCAACCTATTTCAGTCTGTCTGTGAAAGGAAGTCCCTCCTGGACCACCCAAACCTTTAACTAAATCTCAATACAAACTGTGTTGTTTTTTTAAAAATCTCCTTTGATATTAATAGCTGTATATATGTTATATATTTATTCCATACAAAATGTGTGTGTGTGTGTGTGTGTGTGTGTGTGTGTGTGTGTGTGTGTGTGTGTGTGTGTGTGTGTGTGTGTGTGTGTGTGTGTAAGGGGGTGGATGAATGGATTGCATCACACATTGCTGCAAATGTCAGACAAAGCATTATATCTTCTACAAGGCAAAAAAAATATCATAGTGAAGTGTGACCTGCATTAACTACAATATCAACTGTGACCAGGACCTCTGCTACATGTGGAAGCAGTTACATAAGTCAGGCTTTCAGACAAATTGTGTGCACAAGTAAGAACGCAGGGGTTAAGTGGAAAATAGAAACCTCTCCTGTGATGCTGGGAATTTCACATGTTGCACTCAAGCAGCTTCAAACAGCATTAGATACAAAGCAAAAAAGTATACCCTCAGGCTAGAATTTGCGAGGACATACCTGCAGCAGAATGAAACTAAATTTAAGCCCAGAGACAAAGCTTGGGGCTAGTATTGAGAAAAAATGAATGGCAAATTCCACCCCCCAATGCAAATGACTATCCCCCCCCCCCAATACACACAAACACTTTTTGTCAGCAATCATTTTTATGCTCAATCAATATAGGATGGCATTCATTGTGAATTATTCAGCTTTCTCAACTGGCTTGTCATTTATACATTTTTTAAGGCTAAGATTAACAAAGCCAGTGGAGTTATCACAGAAAATAAATCTAATGAAAAGGTGAGTGTTTACATGTTTGAAGAACTGCACCAACCCCCATATTTCTGGCTAGTTTCTTTTAATATTTTTTTGGACTTCAGTTTAAAACAATAGAGTCACCACTGGGAAGCTGTCATGTTCCTATATCAAGTGTTTGGCTCTTCAAGCTTTATGATGTCTGTATGGGCTGGAAGCAACTTCTCCAGGTTTTAGGCATCAGCATTCTACACTAAAAGAGATAAAGTGTGACTATAATAGTAGCAGGCCATCCACTCATTTCCCATTTATGCTAAGTCTTACGGGTTTCTATGTTTGAAGTATGCAGAATTGATTTATCATTCCCATCTTCAGCATACTCTTGGGCCACATATGTTGTCCAAGGCTACACAGGCTGGCTGTAGTGGGGAACTGAACGTGGGTCTTCTGTGTTCCCATTCAGTGCTCCCCAGTTATAGAAATAATCTATTTTCCCTTTATAAGCATAGTAATAGTGTGGTGCCAAGTTGATTCCAACTTATGCAACCCTTCCCAGTGTTTTCTAGGTACAAAGCATTGAGAAGAAGTCTATCTGTCATTCTCTGGGAACTAGTACAGCCAAGTCCACTGCCAAGGGGAAGAGGCTGGAGCTCAGTTGCAGAGCACCTGCTTTTCATCTATAAGGCCCCAGGTTGTAACCCTGCCAAACAGGGCTAGCAAAACGTCTGCCTGAAAATTCAGATAGCCTCTGCAAGTCCAAGTCAACACTGCTGGATACATGGATAATACAAGCAGCTTCTCATTTACTACTGTAAAAATCAGCTTCTTGAGTTCCACTGTGAATCCACTCAGAGTGCATTGACAGTCTGAGTGATGACACAGAGAAAAAAGGTAGTTCAGTTCTAACATTCTCAACTAAAAGCGATCACACTGCACAGTGAGAATGAGAAAAGTCAAGGCCTGCTTTCCCGCCCTCTTCTCAGTAGGGTTGTGATGAGCACTCCACAAGAGTTTTCATTCTTGGCCATTTTCTGAGCTCCACCATGCCAAAATGCCACACAAAGATTCCCAACCAACCCCAGTCAGATGCCACAGCTGTGTGTTGTTGCTGCTGCTGCTGTGGGAAACTTTTCATGGAGGCACCCTCCATCAGAACTCATTCTTCCATGCACCCTTGTGGGGAATTCTTACAACTTGGAAAGATACACCTGGGTGCTTGTTAGCATAGCATAGGAGCTACATGGAAATGACCCCGAAAACTTTACCCCGGAAAAGGCAGTTTGCAGGGATTTGAAGCACTAGATGGATTATTTTCATCTTTCTTAAAAATCAGTGAATCCTTCTGAGTCTGCTGTGTGCATGCAGGGCTGGAGTTACCACTAGGCAAACTAAGTGACCACCTAGAGCACAGACCTGAGAGGGGTGCAAAACTGACCTGAGAGGGGCATAAAATTGACCTCAGAGGGTCACAGAACTGACCTGAGGGGCACATTTTCCTAAAGTTTGATTTTTTTTTTTTTGAAAATCGGTTTGAGGGGGAGCAAGTAGTTAGTCTTGCCTAGTTTGCAAAAAGCCTGGCACCGGCCCTGAATTCAGGTGTGATTTTATTTTCAAAGGGAAGGAAACCAGAGACTTTTTACAGTGACCATGCATGGAAAAAGGCTCTCTGAGTCATTATTTGCTAGAGATGAGTAATTTCACAGGGTTTTAGAGGTCCAGACTGAGATCCTGTCAAGAGAATCAAAATGAATGAAATGAGGAATTCAGCAAGTACTCTTTCCATTCATCCCAGCATTGCTGCATTCTGATTCCTCAGTCTTGAATTGAGATATCAAGTGACACCTCTTTTATATTTCTCCTTCAGAGTTCACCTCGGAGGGAGCCCCCTTGCCACACCATATATACGATGCCTGATCTACAAGAATTGGCATTGCTATGTATGTCTCCCTGAACGTACATAACCAAATCCCCCATTTCTTATGTCCCAAATCAACATGTCCTCTAATTTTCCACCCCCCTCCCGTTGCATGTAGGATTTTGGCTGCAACAAGAACAAATCAGCAGCAATATTGGCTGCAGGTGCATGGCACGGATACATCATTGTGTGGCAACTTAGAAGGCATATTGTCCCAAACCAAGGAATGGCCTTATTGCAGCTGGTAATAGGCTTGCCACACAAGGGGCAATGCTGATGGGATTGTGGTTTGGTGGGTGGTGGGGGTGGTGGGGTGTCCTTAAATCCTATGGACTTCCATACATGTTTCAGTGCTTCCATTCATAAGGAGAGAAATCAAAGTGAGCATTGTGCCACAAACCAAAAGTTTGCAAGTGAGAAATTAATATTGCAGACAAGCTATGAAGTTTATGCCACCCATTCCATTCAAAATAGATAGGATAATAATGCAAGGCTCCACACGGTGGGCCAGAATGCATGTGACAGTATAAGAGACACACAAGGATCAAATTGCTTTAATTTTGATATGATTAATAGGATGGCAAAGCTCTAAAAACAAAAGTGCCTTTGAAGTACCTCTCAAATCCTGCCTCAGAGAAAAAGAAGGAAATGAGTATATTTTGAGGAGCCACTTTTGTGTACAGTAGGACCCCGGTATCCGCTGGGGATTGGTTCCAGGCCTTCCCGTTGATAATGAAAAGTTGAAAACCATGGAAAAGAGAGAACGCCTGCCCACCCACCCCAAACTGCTATTTCCTGGCAGTAGCTTGCTTTATGACTGCTGTTTTGAGACAACAGCTTGCTTTACAGCTTGCTTTTTGGCTGCTGAATTATTTAATTTTTTCCTCTGCCAACCGTGGTTAAAAGAATCAGTGGATACGGGGGCCCTACTGTATTATACAGAGTGGTGGACTCTGGGGTCTGGGGTTCAAATCAGCACTTGGCCATGTAACTCAACAGGAGAGCATATACTGCAATACACATAGATTTCAAATCATATTTTAAATTACAATAAGGAAAGCTTTGTGTCAGTGGTATGTGGATGATAACCACAGAGCTCTGGCAATTCTATTGTGGCACAATTTTAGCATCAGGCATAGGTGCCACAGTAGAGAGAAGGGAAGAGTATAGGGTTCTTGAGTGGTGTGTTCACAAAGCACTGAACCACAACTTAGTCATCTGTGTACAGCCCCAACAGTCTGTTTAAGTGCTTCAGGGCTGAGCCATTTCAGCATATACTGGTGGTGGACGTTCTCTGGCTGTATAAAGCCCAGACCAAACAGATCTGCCTAACTGCAGTAGTTTCTAGGACATATCATCCCATGGCCACTTCCTTCCTGTGTGATACGCCTGATGCACGTTGCCTCAGCATGACCTCCATTAACTTTAAACATGTCCTGAGGTCCTCAGGAAATATATGGGGCATCAGGGGGGAAAATAACATAGAAAGACCATACCTGTTACAGAAGTTCTCTTTATTCACTTAAAAGTCTTCATAGGTCAAAGAGGAATAGCTTTAAATGCTCCCCAGTCAACCACTGTACTTAAAGTACTACACAATAAAACTTGGTTGGGTGCCTTTTATACCCTCCTGAGTGCCTTTCTTAAATTGATCTAACATTGACTTCCCTTGAATTTTTTTTTCATGTCATTGTAGTCTGGAATAGCAAAGTGCATCTTCCATTAGGGATGATTAGTGGTTAAAAACCACATTCCCCCCCCCCCAAGGGAGGGGTAACATATTCAACCCCTGTAGTTTCTTCTTGAAAACATAAATGGGTTCAGCCCAACTTCTGGTGTTCATCAGGTATAGCTCTGACACTTGGTATGAAAATAATGAAATATCACAATGCACATTTCAAGTATGGACGAGGTTCAGTGACAAATGTAAAATATGAATGGAAATTAGGACTCCAGTGGAACAGGAAGATGTTAACAAGCCGAGAAAGTGCAGGTGAAAGAGTCAGGTTGTTGACAAAGTGCTAATTTGTCAGAAATATTCAGACAGATGTTGATTTAAAGATTAAGATGTTTTTGGTCTTCAAAGTATTTTGTGGAGTGCAGCAAGTAATTATCTGAAAGGGTGGACCCACAGCACATTTGTCTTTTCTGATTCAGTTCAGATCTTTTGGAAGTTCATTTTCCCTTTGATGTGTAAACATTATTCTGCATCCCAATCTGTTTTAATTGCATTCATGACTAGAGGTATCAGCTGGGGGGGATCAGGCCCCATTGAGAGAACTGTTGAACAAATGTAATAAAATATCAAATATTAGTGAAAGACAAGCAAGAATGCAAGCACTGTTTAGAAGCTTATCAGGTTTATTTATTTATTTATTTTAAGGAAATTTACCCCACCTTTCTCCTTGAAAAAAGACCCAAGGCAGCTTACAGTAATGAGGAATAATATAGAGCCCAGTACAATTAAAACTAGAGATGGGCATGAACCAAAAAAATGGCAAGTCGTTTTGGTTCAGTTCGTTTTAAGGTTTGTTTTGTTTTGTTTCATTTTAACAAATTTTATTGAAATATTCATTTTGTTGGTTCCTTTTGATTTGTTATTTGTTTTGTGTGTAGTGTGTGTGTGCTGCTTATGCATGCAACGTTTGGCTGGGGGAAAGAATGAGCTTAATCTTCCCCCCAGCCAGTGCAGGGTGAGGTGGGGAAAAGAGCTTCCCAAGCCAGCACCTCTCAGCTGCTCCATGCTGGCTTCCCTGCATCCTGAGAGCAGCTGAAAGATGGGGTGGGGAAGATAAGTTTCCCATGGGGAGGGAGGAAGAGGGGGCTCTTTATACATTTAGCCCCGTGCCTGATGACAGAAGATCAGTTTAAAGAGCCCCCTCTTCCTGCCTCCCCATGGGGTGGGGGGAAGAGGGGGCTCTTCAAAATTATTTCCCCACTCCCGATGATAGCGCCGAGTGGCTGCTCGTCACTGTCATCGGGAGGGGGGAAGATAAGTTTTTAAAGCATGCTTTTGGTGCCCATCAGCTGCTAGGCGCTTGAAATATTTCTCGTCTGAATGCATTGCTAATGCATTCCTATGGGAAAACGAAAAACGAAGCGGAAATTTTTGCTCCATTTCATTTCGTTTTTCTGTGATGGGTCGGTTCATTATTTGTTTCATTCCCTTATGAAATGAATAACAAATAACAAAATGAATAATAAATTCATTTCATGCTCATCTCTAATTAATTGAGAACTACACCATCCTACAGTCTCAAAACACATTACATTAAAGCTACAAGAGAATGTTAAAAAGAGAGTAAAATTCCATGTATGAGTGAGGGAAACTTACATTGCCAATCCAATCACAAAGTCTATAAATACAAAGTCTACGTGTACTTGTATGACAGATTCATACAAAAGTCACATAATAAGTAGTCCCTCATTCAGGGAAAGCTTGCCTGAAGAGAAATGTCATTGCATGTTTCTGGAAAGACATAAGAGTTGGGGCAGTCTTGACCTCAGTGGGAAGGAGTTCCAGAGTCTGGGTACAGTAGTTGAGAAGACCCTTTCATGTGTTCCCATGAGACATGCCTGTGAGGGTGGCGGGATGGAGAGAAGGGCCTCTCTTGATTACCTTAACACCTGAGCCGGTTCATACTGTGAGATTCAATCTTTAAGGTACCTAGGACCCAGGTCGTACGGTGGTTGTAGATCAATATAAGCACCTAGAGCCTGATTAGCTGCCTAGATGCCTTAAACACAACTGATCTCGTCTGATTTCGGAAGCTAAGCAGGGTTGGCCCTGGCTAGTACTTGGATGGGAGACCACCAGGGAATACCAGGTGTTATAGGCGCCTGGAGTAGGAACTGGCAAGCCACTCCAGTATTCCTGCCAAGAAAACTCCATGGACATGGAGTCACAAAAGGTTGGTCATGACTGTAATGACAACACACACACACACACACACACACACACACACACACACACACACACACACACACACACACACACACACACACACACACACACACACACACACCGATAGTGGATTGGCAGCCAGTGGAGCTGCTTTAGTAGGGGTGTAATGTGATCTTTGTAACCTGCCCCAGTCAGCAATCTGGCTGCTGCATTTGGACCCATTGAAGTTTCCTAAGACTTTTCATCGGTAGCCCACATAGAGTGCATTACGGTAGTCTAGCCGGGATGTCACCAGGGCATGTGCCACCATGGCCAGAGCTGGTTTCTCAAGAAAAAGGCGTAACTTGCACACTAGCCTTAATTGTGCAAATGCGTTCCTGGCCACAGCTATGACCTGGGCATCCAAGCTCAAGGATGAGTCCAAGAGCACCCCCAAGCTGTGCATCTCTTTTTTTTCAATTGCAGGGTGACCCCAACCAGTACTGGTTGCATCCCTATCCCTTGTTCTCACTTTCAACTGACCAGAAGAACTTCTGTCTTGTCTGGGTTTAGTTTCATTTTGGTCATTCTCATCCAGTTCATTACTTCAGCTAAACACTCATGTAAAGTTGAGATAGTAGCTCCCTTAGGATCTGGAGGTGATGAGAGGTAGAGCTGGGTATTATTGGCATACTGGTGGTATTTAACACCAAAAGACCTGGTAATCTCTCCCAATGGTTTCGTATAGATGTTAAATAACATAGGAGACAGAACCAAACCCTGGGGGACTCCACAGGTCAGCAGCCATGATGTCGAACATGAATCACCTAATACCACTTTCTTCATTATTTCATGCAGGAGTGATCAGATCCATTTTAATTCAGTGCCCATGCCACCCCACCATTGCTGCTATTTTCTCCCCCTAGCACCGACCAGTCCAGGAGCCAGCTGGTCGGCACTAGGGGGGAAATAATTTTTAAAAAGCGCTCACCAGCCAAGGAGCCTACTGGTTGATGCTAGGGTAGAAAATTAAAAATAAATTTTAAAAAAGCACCAACCAGCCTGCAGACCAGCTGGTCGGTGTTGGGGGGGGGGAATAAAAATAAAAATTAAAAAATTAAAAATAGTGCTGACCAGCCCAGGAACCGGCTGGTCGCCACTGGGGGGGGGGTTTAAAAAAACCACAATGAAGCAAAATGCAGAACAAAATGATTTTTTTAAAAAAATTATTTTGTTCCAAACAAAAAATAAATAAATAAAAAAATCCCAAAAAACCAAAATGGCATTTCGTGCCCATCTCTATTCCTAGTGTCATGTAGTGGGTAGAGTGATAGATCATGAATCAGACAACCTAGGTTTGACTTCCCACTGGCTGGATACTTAAATATCCTCCTCACTTTTTAGGGTCATTATAACTCAGTTCTTACTTGATGGTACATTACACACACATCATGGCTAGGGGCTCTGACAGCTATGATATTCTGAGGATTGTATTCTAAATAATAGTTATTATTTAATTCAATTTAATTAAGTTTTCCCCATCTCTGGAATTCTGACTTAACCAAGAGCCTAATTTCAGGGCCTGGAAAAGTCATAGCCTGTGCCCGTGCAGATTCTGGGAGGCAAAATCCCCAAAAAGCAACCATCCTGAATGCTACATGTGGAGAAACTGAGGCTCATATCCTTTTTGTTGATACTGTAGCCTAAACTTTCTGAAAAGAGAGCCTCCATTTGCTTTAGTCAACAGAAGCGACGAATGCCACACTAACAGCTTTTCACTATTTTAGAGCATTAAAATTCCCTCATAAACGATTGTGTGAGTCATTCTTCTAAATGCCCCCTTCCTTCCTACAGATGTAAACTAAGGATTTCTGTCATTAATACCATTAGTGTTTCATGGTATCTGACTCTCATCTGCAGTGGGTATCAATAGTGCTACGTAGCCTGCCTCCAAGCAGTTCTGCATCAGTGCTTCTGGATGGAACATGACAGATACAATAATGTTCTCCATGTAAATGGCTTCCTTACATAAATGCAACCAGCAAAATAACATGGAAGCATTCAATGCCTCATGAGTACAGTGACAATACAAAATTTACAGCTGTGCTCATTGCTGGTTCACATGGCCAAGACTGTCTAAATACTTCAGAATCTGTAATAGGCAATAGAATCTCATCATTTTAAAGTCAGGCTATTTAAAGCCAAAGGATCTTATGAGATTTGGGATAGTGTGGGGAAAACATGTTTGGGTAGCCAAGCTTAGGTTTCTAGGTAGAAAATGAAAATCTGTGACATCCAGCATGGCATTTTCTGAAATTCTACATGTGCCATGCACGAAACAGGCATAACTATAAGATCTCATTGCCTGGGTAAGATAGCAGTGTAAATAAAACTTTCTGCAACCTCACTACCAACTACATAAATCTGTGACAGAATGTTGAATTTAGCAGCCAAAAAACCACAACAAACAACCTCCTCACCACATTATCTTCTTCTTCTTCTTCTTCTTCTTCTTCTTCTTCTTCTTCTTCTTCTTCTTATTATTATTATTATTATTATTATTATTATTATTATTATTATTATTATTATTATTATTATTATTATTATTATTATTAAAATATCAGACATAGTAAATCAAAATGATAAAAACATTGTCAAATATCGGCACAGTATATATGCTGCTCTTAATATTGCCACCTTTTTGTAGCTCTGATGGTGTTATTTCTGAGATCTTCAACTGCTTGTAATAATGTGTGAAATTTTTTGACATTGTTCCCAAATCCCTAATGACTATGGGGACAACTGAAGTATGTTTCATCCACAAGTGAGATGTTTTGATTGGCAGGTTCTCTGTAATTTTTTTAAATTTTAACTAACACTATAATATGTATGTGAAGATTCTCAGGTGAGTCATCCAGGTGAGTTTATCTGGAAGTTGAGTCATGGCAACTGGACTTCTTTTTCTTGAGATACTCAAGCTTTTGCTTTTCATCCAAACAGCATTGTCAGTCTCTGACGAAGAAGTTTGGATGAGCAGCAAAACATTCCAATGTCTCAAGAAAAAAGAAATCCAGTTGCCATGACTCAGCTTCCAGAGAAACACTCTATCATGTTTTCTTATTCTTATTCTTATTTTATTTAAAAATACCAGGCACGGTCAATCAAATTTATAAAAACATTGACTGGTATTTCATAGCAATTACAAATTTGAACCAGAAGCCTAAGTATCTGTTAAATATTGACACAGTAGATATATTGTTCCTAATATTGCCTTTTGGAACTCGATATTATTTCTGGAATTTCAACTGCTTATAATACTTTGTGACATTTCTTGATATTGTTCCCAAAGCCCCAATGATGATGACGACCACAGAGGTGTGTTTCACCCGCAAGTGAAATGTTTCAGTTACAATGGACCCTCATATAACAAATGGTTTGTATAACATAAAATCTGTACAACATAAAAAATTCCAAAGATAGGGGAAATTTGCTTAACAGAATTGTCTATGGGGCAGATCCATACAACATAAAAATGGTCGCGATTAGGGATAACTCTGTTTTCAATGCATTCCTATGGGAAATTTGTATAAAGGAAAATTTGCTTAACATAATTTCATTTGGAATGAATTAATTCCTTTATACAAGGTACCACTGTATTCTTTTCTAACTGCAGAGCTGGAAGAGTCTATATGAATCATCAAGCCCCTGTCATGGAGGCACACTGGGAAATCAACCTTTCAACCTCTGGCTTAGCAGACAGATAACTAAACCAAGCAGTCCTTCCTGCAAAACCTGTGGCATCTCTATTTGTCTAGAAAAGAGTTTCTTGGCCTTTGGCCCTCCAGATGCTTTGAACTTCCCAGAATCCCTGATCAGCTGTTTATGTTGCTTGAAGATTCTGGGATTTGATGTCCAAAATATCTACTGGGCCAAAGGTGGAGAAACTGTGCTTTGGAAGCTTTATTAATGTATTGCTTTCTCAATGTTATATAATCTAATCAGGATACGATGGACACTCAGCATGTCTCTGGAGTGTGCTTCTGAAAATAAACTGGCAGCCCATGATTTTGAGAGTCTACAGGATTTTCAAAAGCATACCACTCAGCCAAAAACTAATCTAGGCAGACCAGTCAGTGCTATCTGCTATTAAATCATCAAAAAGTAAAGCAGGGCTTTTCTTTAGTACTGTTTGCAAATTGAAAGTCTAACAACTTTACCACTCAACTGCCTGATGATTAGTAGGCAGTAATTTAAACTATACACATTATGCTAAGTATCCTTATATTAATTCAGTTTGAGTGAGTTTCTATAAAATGCTTTGTTCTGCTCAATAAACTTAATTATATGTTCTCTGTTTCATAACTGGAACTCTTGATTTATTTTTTTAACATAATGGAAGCTTCAATTGCACTCTCCCTGTAAAGCTTGATCTGTAACAAAAAACAAGCCATATAAGGAAGTAAAGCTGTATGCCATACGCGCAAAATAAAAGGCTGCAGTTCCTAGTTTTTTATCATGTATTTCATTTTCAATGTATAAATGAGTCAGGGAAGGCGACGGCAGTAGCCCAGTTCGTTCTTTTGACCAGCTGTGAATGCCATCCCATGCCAGTTACTTCTCTTGATATTGTTTTATTACAGCTTGGGAAAGAATTGTCTCAAATACAAATGCCAGATTTGCCTAGTCCTGGTCAGGGCATTCTGGGAGCTGCAGTCCAAAAAAGTGATTTTGTTTTCCAAAGTTCTCTCGTAAGAATCTTGATAAGGCCACAATTGTCAAATCTTCCTGACTTATCCTTTTAATTATGAGCCAAGATAGTTATTCTTGTCATTTAAGACTTAATATGAGCCATCAGGCTATTTCTTTCCTAGACATTATATTGGAGTAGGTACCTTAGAATTTAATCATGCATGTACCAAGAGTGTGTCCCAACTCTTTCTCTAAAAATTCATATGGTTACTAAGTATGTTTCATGCACTTAAACCATAACCATGCCCTGTAACATGGTTTATGAAATATAGTCTCACCATTTCCACCCATTGCTTTTTGCCTTTCTTCATGAGGTCACTTGGAGTTGTACTGCTGCCAGGATGAATATGTGCCAAATCAGTCATTCTAATCGACTTAGGCCACCTTATCATCAGGAGGTGCCAGAACCACTCACTGACTGGGTCAAAATGCTATACAAGAATACTAGGAGGCATGTGTGATGCTCAGCTGGCCTCTGTAACAGTTTCCCAATGACAGCTGGAGTGCACCAAGGCTCTGCACTGTTGCTGCTCCTGTTTATACTAGTCATGGATGCCATCACATGAGACCTCACACGAGACTTGCAGCAAAATGCTCCCTGAACCATGCTGCATGCTGATGATGTCATGCTTGCTACTTCCACTAGGAACAAACTGCAGTGGTAAGTTCAGGCATGGAGTGACCATCTCAACCATTTTGGACTCTGCCTAAACATCAAGAAAACTGAGCACCTGAAGACTATGGCCATCCATTGGATACTCCAAATAAATGGAGAAAACCTTGTATCTTGGCTCCCATCTCCAAGGCGATGGTGGCATCAGTAGCAATGCTGTGAGGAAGGATAAATGCAGCCTGGTTGTGATGGCTAGAAGTCACTGGTGTGCTTTGGGACACATGAATACCAATCTGTCTCCAATCCAAGATTTACAAGACAATTGACCGTTCTGTTGCACTATATGACAGGGCAGCAACAGTAGGAATAGAAAGCTGACTCCATGACGTGGAAATGTGTGTGAATCATAGAATCATAGAATAATAGAATCATAGAGTTGGAAGATACCTCAAGGGCCATCCAGTCCAACCCCCTGCCATGCAGTAACCCCCCTCACAGTATTTTCCGACAGATGGCCATCCAGCCTCTGCTTAAAAACCGCCAAAGAAGGAGACTCCACCACCTTTTGTGGCAACATATTCCACTGCCTTCCTGATGTTCAAATGGAATCTCTTTTCCTGTAGTTTGAAACCATTTCCCCGAGTCCTAGTCTCTGAAGCCATGGAAAACAAACCTGTTCCCTCTTCAATATGACATCCTTTCAAATATTTAAACATAGCTATCATATCCCCCTTCAGCCTTCTTTTTGAAAGGCTAAACATTCCCAGCTTCCTAAGCCGTTCCTCATATGACATTTCTTCCAGACCTTCAACCATCCTGGTTGCCCTCTTCTGCACCCGCTCCAGGTTGTCAACATCCTTTTTAAATTGTGGCACACAGAATTGGACACAGTACTCCAGGTGGGGTCTGACCAGAGCAGAATAGAGTGGTACTATCATGCCTCTTGATCTAGACACTATGCTTCTGTTGATGCAACCAAGAATCGCATTGGCTTTCCTAGCCGCAGCATCACACTGCTGACTCATATTCAGTTTGTGGTCCACCAAGACTCCCAGATCCCTTTCACAGGTATTTATTTATTTATTTATTTATTTATTTATTTATTTATTTATTAAATTTATACCCCACCCATCTTCCCAACGGGAAATCTGGGCGGCTTACAACCAATAGACACAACAAGCGGTAACAGTAATTAGCAAACAGTAAAGATTAACAATAAAATAAGATAAAATAAAAATCAATATAAAATCACAGGCACCCTCCGTTGATGTTGTCGCTCGAAGAATCGAGCTATGGGTGAGCATGCAGCAGATGGCGGGGGCGGGGGAACTAAGCTAAACTAGGTCATCAAAGGCCTCACGGAACAGGATGGTTTTAACCGCTCTACGAAAGGCCAGCAGGGACTCTGCAGAGCGCACTTCGCTGGGAAGGTTGTTCCATAGCGATGGAGCAGCCACCGAGAAGGCTCGGTTTCTGGTGGAAGAACATCTTGCCTCTCGGGATGTAACAACCCGAAGCGAGTGCGCTCGTGACTGCCGAACTGGTTGGGCCGAAGTTGACCACTGGGTGATTTGCTCTGTCAGGTAGTCCAGGCCCAAGCCATGGAGGGTTTTATAAACTAAAACCAGGACCTTGAATCTGATCCGGGATGCAACGGGTAGCCAATGCAGTTGGGCCAGAACTGGGGTGATGCGGTCATAACGACACGCACCGACCACCAGTCTGGCCGCGGCATTCTGCACCCGCTGCAGTCGCTGGAGGAGAGTCAAGGGCAACCCCATGTAGAGGGCGTTGCAGTAGTCCAGCCTCGAGATCACCAGAGCTTGGACCACTGTTCTCAAGGAGTCACCGTCTAGGTAGGGACGGATCTGGGCAATCTGGCGAAGGTGATAAAACGCGGTCCGGGACACAGCAGCTACCTGGGCATTCATGGATAGTGCCAGGTCCAGGATCACGCCCAGATTCCGAACCCTCTCCGCCAGCTGGAGAGAAACACCCTCCAAGCTGGGGAGGGGGCCTCCATATCCAGACGGAGAGCTCCTGAAGAACATCACCTTGGTCTTCTCGGGGTTAAGTTTGAGCCTGTTGGCCCTGGTCCAAGCCATGACCGCCTCCAGGCACTGGTCAAGGGACTGGACAGCTTCCACTGCAGAGGTGGAAAAGGAGAGATAGAGCTGCATGTCATCAGCGTACTGATGACAGCAGACTCCAAATCTCCGAATGACCCCAGCCAGTGGCCTTACATAGATGTTGAACAGCATGGGGGAGAGAGACGAGCCCTGCGGAACCCAATAAGGGAGTGTCCACAGGGCCGACAACTCCCCTCCATGCTGCACATACTGGAGCCGACCCTGAAGGAAGGACCGGAGCCAACTGCGAACAGTGCCCCCGATACCCACCTCCAGGAGCCGGTCCAGCAGGATACCGTGGTCGACGGTATCAAAGGCCGCTGACAAATCCAGGAGGACCAACAGGGTAGAGCAACCCCTGTCGGCCGCCCGGATTAGGTCATTTTGCAGCGCGACCAGAGCTGTCTCGGTTCCCCGGCCAGGCCTGAAACCAGACTGGCAAGGATCAAGGCACCGCTGTTCCTCCAGATATGACTGAATCCGCACCGTGGCCAACCTCTTGATGACCTTGCCCATGAAGGGAACATTGGCTATCGGACGATAGTTGGCCAATTGGTCCGAAGCCAAGCCCGTTTTTTTCAAGATGGGCTTGACCACCGTCTCCTTCAGACGGGATGGAAACCCCCCCTCGCTGAAGGAGGCGGTGGCAATGGCAGCAGCCCACTCGGGCATGCTCCTTCCAGCAGCTTTCATGAGCCATGATGGGCAAGGGTCGAAGGGGGGTCACGGGACGGCAGTGGGCAATAGCCCTGGAGGCCTCAAGAGAGGAGACAGGCCCAAACTCAACCATGCGAGGAGACTGGAGGGGTGAAGCAACTGGGGGTGGCGAGGAAGGGCTAGTGCAACCGGATTCGAAGCCAGTCCGGATGGCCTCTATTTTAGTTCTAAAATAGACTGCAAAGTTCTCGCTACTGAAATAAGTAGGAGGAGGCCTTGCCAGACTAGGATTGGTGAGGTCTCGAACCACATGGAAAAGTTCCACTTGGCGGTTCGAGGCCTCATCAATTCTCAGGGAGTAATAAGATCTTTTGGTCTCCCTGATCGCTCGCAAGTAGCGCCTAGTCTGGATAACAGCTGCAGTCTGATTTATAACCATCTGGCTTCGTCTCCAGCTGCTCTCCAGCCTCCTCCGCTCCTGCTTCATCACTCTCAGCTCTGCCGTGAACCACGGTGAAGATCGAGCTCTGCACTGGAGGAGGCGCTTAGGGGCGATTCGGTCGACGGCACGGAGAGCTGACTCAAACCATTGGTTAGCTGTAGCCTCGGCCGAATCATCAGCCAGATCACCAGGAAGGCCCCCGAAGGCTTCCCAGAACCGAGAGGGGTCCAGAAGCCTCCGGGGACGGGCCCAAATGAGGGGCCGGTGGTCCCCGCGGGGAGGGGCCGCGATTGACAGGGAAAAGGACAACAGGTGATGATCTGACCATGACACAGGTAAGGAGAGAATGTCCCCCACCTCCAAATAAGAATCCCCCAGCATGGAGGTAAATACCAGGTCCAGGGTACGTCCACATCTGTGGGTAGGACAAGAAATATGCTGGGATAGGCTCATGGAGGTCATGGACTCCATGAAATCCAGAGCCGCACCAGAGAGCCCACCACCAGCGTGCACGTTGAAATCCCCAACGACCATAAGTCGAGGAGACCTCAACAGAGCCGCGGCAATGAACTCTGAGAGCTCTGGTAGGGATTGTGCTGGGTTGCGGGGAGCATGGTACCCCAGCACAATGCCAAATCTATCCCGCTGGCCTACCAACAGATGGAGACATTCTAATCCTGGACTCACCAATGTTGAGGCCCTGGTCACGTAAAGAGATTCCCTGTACACAATAGCAACCCCTCCCCCCTTCTGACCCTCCAACCTGCCTACTCCCTGAACCAGAAACCCAGGGGGGCACAGCTGGGCGAGGGAAGCTCCCCCCTCTGCGCCCACCCAGGTCTCCGTGATACAGGCCAGGTCGGCCCTCCCGTCAGTGATGGCATCATAAATGACGGCGGTCTTATTGTGGACCGACCTGGCATTCATAAGGAGGCAGGTCAGGTTGGAGGTACTATTTTCCAGCCAGGTATCTCCCATCCTATATCTGTGCAATTCGTTCTTTTTACCTAGATGCAGCACCCTACATTTCCCTCTGTTGAAATCCATTCCGTGCTGCTTTGGATATCTAGTATTTCCTTACTCAACCACATCACAAATGATGCTACCTGACAGCAGTTAGGTGTGATATCAATAACAGAGAAGATGAGAGAAAGATGGTTCCACTGGTATGGACATCTCCTTTGAGCAGCACCTTTCATCTAAACTGTGTGCCACCTGGAAATCAATGGTTAGCCACCATGTGGGTGACCAAAACAGAGATGGCAGGACAGTGTCAATAAGGACACACAGATTGTCAACCTGCACCCTGAAAATATGATCAATCAGGCCTAGTGGCATTCCAGGAGACTCCGCAGATATGGGAAAACACTAGGACAAAGACGAAGCTCATAATGAGATACTGCAAAGAGGAATTTATATGTCCTCTCCTGCAGACAATAGTGAGACATATTTCCAAGATATCTGTATTTTTTGCAGAAAATCCATAGTGTCATATCTTTTTTGAAGAGGAACACATTAATTCATCATAAGGGGACTGGCCTTTTATTGAGGAAGACTCAAACAAACCATCCAGTGCTTCAAGTGCTTAAACAGAGCAACACTCACCTTAATTTTGGGCCATTTGTATACGTTACACAACTGCAAGAAAGAAAGAAAGAAAGAAAGAAAGAAAGAAAGAAAGAAAGAAAGAAAGAAAGAAAGAAAGAAAGAAAGAAAGAAAGAAAGAGAGAGAAGAAAAGAAAAGAAAAGAAAAGGTACAATTTAGATAAAAATGTCTATCAAGAGTGGCAGGAAATCTCTTGTCATCAAGAAAAGGGGGAAATGTTTTTGTCTTTGTCATTATGTATTATGACAAGTAAGCACAGACTGATACCTCGAAAACCTCATTATTATAAAAAAAATAAACAACCCAGCATCCAAGTCTGTCCCCCAATTTTCATCAAAAATGGTTTCTGTCATTTTCCCACCATGCATTCACATTTTTTAAATTTCATCCAGTTGGACTATTGAGTTTCCCTGAGGCGTCTGTCTTCCTCTGGCTTTTACGTAAAGTGCAGAAAGCCTAGTCCATGTGACAAGGGATTCAAAACAAGTCAGGGAAGTTCTTGACCATCTCATAATTAATGTAAGAATTCCATATCCTACATGCGAGACATGAGTCAATGCTCTATTTCTTTTTGAATTGTTCTGAAAAGCAATTCATTTCCCATCACATCCAATAAAGAGTGTTCAAAGCATACAGATCAAGACTATACTGGTAGCCTCAAGAAAAGAGTTTTGAAGAAAAGGGAAGCCATCCCAAAACAGACTAGGTGCAAAAGGGTCTTTAGCCCTGGGAAAAGTGCAGCCCAGTAGAAAAACACAACGAATGCAGAACATTATTGTTGAATGCTAAAATCACATGGAAAAATATTTTTTTCCCAACCACATTGGTTACACTTGGATCAAAGGCATCCTAAGCATGGGAGACATCTGCATTCCTCATGTTACACTCAAAGCTAATAAGAACTGTTGCATGGTTATCCAGAACTCACATCTTCAAGGCACTATATGACAATGCAATGGGACAACATGAACATATTCTAACAACTGCTCAGTTTGACTTCTCCATCACTTCCACATATGAATTTATCCTACCACCAATATGTCTAGGAAATAGATGACAAGGTTGACATAGTCAACAGTCTGTATCTACAACATTTCAAACACTGACATGACTATTGATAGGCTGCGCTGGCTGTGCCAGCAAAGATTGCAGAGGAGATAGCACTAGCAACTAACCCAGCAAGCATTATCATATATATATGATAATGATGGGCAGTTTTGACTCCCCTTTTCACCTGTACTACTCCCTGATGATGAGTCAGGGAATGTGTGTGTTGGAGGTGATGTACTAAATGTGAAAATCTGAAGAACTGTTGTGCTTGCATACATCTGGAGATCACTGGCTTTTCTTTTTCATTTACTATTGTGGACCATTTTTGGAGCAGATGATTGCGTCTATTGTGTCACCCATTTTCAGGAGTCAATTTTAAGAGTTGTTCAGGGGGCTTGGATGAGTACCAGGTGGAACATAAATGGTTAAAAAACATCCTCAAAAGAATCTGAAAAACCTGCCCCCAAATCCAAGTTTAATGAAAGGACCGGTACACAAATGATTTAAAGGGGAAAGAAGAATATCCCTGAAAGAACCTGAAACAAATCTAAGTAACTATATCAATTTCCGAACGAATTCATGCATGAGGTATTCTGCTATGCATTTGATCCCGTCTCATCTTATCTCTCTCAAACTCTTACACAATTGGTCTATTGCACTTCATTTCCATTTTTCAGACCCATCACAGTAATGAGGCATTCAAAAAGCTGGATCATGCCAACATCTTGATAGTTCCTGACAAAACAACAAAAACAAAAACTAAATGCAGCCCACTCATGATTATACAGTGTTTTGCCCCTTATCTCTCTCTCTCAGAAAGATCTGTGCTGCTTTGTTATAACTATAAACATGTTATAATCCCGTTGTTCAGTTAACAATGTCCTTTGTAAAGCAGACTGATACAACATTTTTACAATGTATTTCTAAATATGCCTTCCAGTTTGCATTGCCACAATCTGCAGGGAAAGGGGGGGATTGTTCTTTGATAGATGAAGCTGCACAGTACAAATCAGAAGTTACTTTTGCTGTTGGTTGCTTCTTTAATGAGATGTATCACACTACTGGATAAATTATCTGCTATCCAAAGTGACCTATTATATCAAAATATACAGCATATATTGGGCTTTTTTCTTTCTTTTTTGCAACACCCCCCCAGTAATGAAATATTTGCAACACTTTCTTCTCTCTCTCTCTCTCTCTCTCTCTCTCTTGTGGCTGCTAGAATAATCAAGTGATCTCCCTTGAACATCATTTTCATTTACTTCCTCTCTTGTCAAAGATACCAGGGCAGGCAGAGGGAGAGAAACACTGTTTAATTTCACAAGGCATTCTTGTGTTTCTTTGGCTCTCTGTGCTTCCTTTCTCACAGCTTTTCTACTTAAGAAGCAATCAACCTTTCCTGTTTCAAACCAAGCTAATGATGTCTCCTTATTTATTCAATTCTTTATGTTGAAAGAACTTTCCTTTTAACCTACATCCATTGGTACTTCTGTAATACCACTTTCTTCATAACGTTTGCTCTCCACTCTCTCCAAGCAATTTAGTTTGTGGCTCAAACCAAAGCAGGAAGAAAAGGCATGGTTACAGTACTGACAAACAGTAGACTTCCTTGCCCTGGGTTTAGCAACATTTGCTTTCTTTCTAATTCCTAGTTCAGTGTTTTTCAACCACTGTTCCACAGCACACTAGTGTGCCGTGAGATGTTACCTGGTGTGCCGTGGGAAAAATTGAAAAATTCTAAAGAAATTCAACCCAGGGCCGGCAGGCGGCCCACAGCTGGGAGGCGCTATAAATAGCATCCAAGGGCCAGCTTGGCTCCTCCCCCCCGAGGCCCGCGGCGCTGGCGTCACTTCCTCCCCGGCCGGACCTGGCATCGCTCATTCTCTTAGTGTTTGCTCTGTGCCTGCCGCCGCCGCCGTGACTCGCTTGCTTCCCTCTCCCCCCTCCTTTTTTTACCCTGGACCACCACCACCCCTTTCCTGGGAGCTACCAATGGACTGAGCCGCCCGATAGCCCGCCCGCCAACACGAGCCAGCCCGGGAGCCCCAGCCCAGAACAAACCACCAGGTGAGGGGAAGGGGAGGAGGGGCGCCCGGCTGCCCCACGAGCACTGCGGCAGGGCTGCGAGGAGGAGGGGATGGAGGAGGCCTCTGCCGGGCCTGGGCTGAGGAGGCGGGCGGGCGGGGGGGCTACTGGCACGGCTGGCCAGCCGGTGTTCTTTAGGGTCCGGGAGGGGAAGAGCCATCTCTGAGGGGCCCCGCGATGGGTTCCTTGAGGTCTTGCCCCTTTCTTTCTGTCTTGGGTCGCCTTCTTCTCTCTCTCTGACTTTTCTTTCTTTCCCCCCCACCTCTCTCTTTCCATTCGTACCCTTTCCCCTCTTCATAGAAACGTGCTCATTTCTAGCCTTCATATGTGTATGTCTAGCAGCCTGCCTACTGTAATTAAAACTGTAAACCGCCCAGAGACTCCTTGAAGTGGTATGGGGCGGTATACAAGCAGAACACTTTCTGCCTTCTTTCCTTCCTGCCTTCCTTCATCCTCCTCCCCTCCTGTCGCTGGACTTGCTGAAGGCATCTGCCTTGGCCACAGTGTGGAGAGCAAGATGGGCTTTTGGGTCTTATTTGTGTTCCTGGAGAGTCAGTGCCCCTTCTCAGGTCTCCACTGGACACAGAAGTCCATGCAGGGCAAAATGTCTTTAAAAAAACAACACAGGTAAGTGGGAACTGGGTGCTAGAGAGCGGGCTGCCTCAATCTTTGGCCCCTCTGTCCTGCTTCTCCCTACACCAGCAATGGCGAACCTTTTAGAGACTGATATAGGCACAGAGTTAAATTTTTTAACATTTTTTAATGGTGGTGCGCCTCGTGATTTTTTTCATGAAACAAGTGTGCCTTTGCCCAAAAAAGGTTGAAAAACACTGTCCTAGTTCCTTCTTCACTCAACCATACACCATAGCTAAGGGAGTAAAGACTGCTCATTGACATATACTTTTCTTGTCAAGATAGACTGCCTTGACTTAATGAGATTGTTTAGCAAGGCATTTCTGAACCCTGCAAGAATTCTTGCATCTATTGCAAATCCAGGACAATGAACACTAAAATGTGCCAACCAGAAACGATCAAAGCACAGCCATGACAATTGTTTTATGTTTGGGGTGAAAAGTAGCTAACTAATGGTGGGGGAAAGAGTCAGCTTTTTTGGATTTTGCATTTTTATTTGGATTTTCTTTTTATGAGTGGTAATGAGAACAAGAGGATATCTTATCAATCAGTGGTTTCCAGTCCTTAGTTCCCAGATAGTCTTGGACTAAAACTCCCATAACCCATCACCACTAGCTTTGCTGGCTAGGATTTCAGGAGGTCCAAGGTTGAGAATTTCTGTAAGCCATCTTAACTGTTGGAGAGGGTGTTCTCAACATTCATGCTGGCCTCTGCTATGTTAAAGCTTGACATTATTTTTCCTAGCTGGCATGATATTGTGCAGTAATATTGGGCCATTTCCTATTATTTTGAACTGTGGCTTCAGGAGTGCCATATCTTACATTCATAAAATTAAGATTTTGGAAGAACTAAATTTTGATCACGCACATGTGTGTTTATTCTGAAGCAAAAAAGGCAATCTCTCTCTCTCTCCCCCTCTCCCTCTCTCTGTATGTTTGTGTATTTGTGTGTGTGTGTGTGTGTGTGTGTGTGTGTGTGTGTGTGTGTGTGTGTGTGTGTGTGTGTGTGTGTGTGTGTGTGTGTGAGAGAGAGAGAGAGAGAGAGAGAGAGAGAGAGAGAGAGAGAGAGAGAACACAATGAATGACACATCCCCAGCAGATGTGCCTTACATGTTTCCTGCAGTAAATAATCTAACCCTCAGAGAATGATACTGGGTGCATGCGTCTGAGAGAGAAATAAAAGTGATGACCAAAATTTCATGTGCACATTCCACAATTTGTCTAAAATTTGTCCCCTCAGAAGATGCCACCATCTTCTGATACCTTTGTATTTCATTCAATTCCCAAAAAATGAAATGGAAAGAGAATATAGGAATTTGCTTTTCCCCGCCCCTCCATTTCAGTCAATGAAAGAGACACCTTGAGGTTTTAAGATTCAAGCCCAACTGCAAAATTCTGAGCTGAGGCAACCATTCTAAACAAACCAATTTTTGTTTTAAACAAGCTTTGCCAATTATTTTTGTCACAGCAATTATCGTTCTTCACACCAGAACATCAATCAGAATGCTAGATTACGAGACCAGCGTAAGTGAATTCTTCATTGGATCTTTCTTCAGGAGGCCCTGGGACTATAGCTAGGGACCATCTTAGCATAGACTCCAGAAACCAGTTGAATGAGCTCTGTATGCTTAACCCGGAGAACAGAAAATTGAGAAGTCTTGTGACAGTCCTGTTTGAAGGGCTACTGTGTAGATGACAAATAACGCTTTTTTTCAGCTACAGAGGGCATTACCCCAAACTAATAGAATTCTGGTTGTGGTTTTGACTAGCTTTGAGGGAAAAAATTCTTGATAATAAGGGATGTTTGATAGCGGAATGGACTCCCTCAGAGGATGGTGGGTCTTCTTCATGGAAGATCAGTTAAACAAAGTTTGGATGCCTGTTTGTGGAGTTCCTTGACCAGATGACCCTTGTGAAAAGGTAATGTTCTGGGGCCATTACAGGTGTTTCGCCTTGTCTTCCAAATCTATCCAGGAGATGGGCTGCCAACATGTAGTCCCACCTCATGCACCTTGCAACTTGTAAGATGCACTCAAAGGTTGCCTGGCCTCTTTGTCTCATGCTTTGACAACCCTGTCCTTGATTTTAGGCAACCTTCATATAATGTTAGAAAAGCCCCTTCAAAGCATTGTGCATCCTAAATATACAAAGAATAATCTCATGCTGTGATGTTTTGTTTGCTTCTGCAGCATAAGACACTTTAACATTTGGCAGCTGTACGGCTTCCTCACTGCTCACAGCAAGAGAAAGGGCTTCATTTATAATGCAATAAACAAACACAGAAGGCTTGGCTAATTGCTAAACAAATATACAAGCAACCCATCCAAGGCCTACAATTGACAAATATTCATAAAAAAAGCAACAGGCATGCCAGATTGCTTTATTGCTATATTTTCTCTCCCTTTATTGCTTTGTTTATTGCTTTATTTTGGTCAATGGCAAAAAAAATGACTTGAGAGAGCAATAAATCTCAGACAGCCTTCACAGGACAGGAGGGGTGACCTATGATTCCTCATCCTTGTTTGGAAGAGAAGATTTTTAACCGCATAGAATATTACTATTATTTCCCCACAGCTCCAATAATCTGGCCCAGACCCACATGGAGAGATGTGATTATAAAGTGTAAACAGTCCTGGACTACATGAAGAGTGGCCTCACTCTGCCTTACTTAAATGCATTCATGTATATACTTGGTAGGGAATAATAACCATAACTGGAAATAATTAGACTGATATCAAGAGTATTATATTGGGGGGTCCCTGCTTTGAGCAAATAAATAGGAAGTAACATTCCTGAAATTCATTCTAGAGCAGTAGCAGTGGTGGCAACAGTGCCAATTACCATATTTTGGTGCCCTGAATTATTTGCTTTACTTATGAGTTCATTGAAGGAGGATTAGTTTTTGGCTCCTCATAAAATATCCAGCTTCATTGGACCCTAATTTCAGGAGAGCCAGAGAAATTTCCCCACCCATCCCTTTACCCTGCTTTTGGCACACTTCTGAGTAACAGTTTAACCACAATAACTGCTAGAGGTCTCTAGCCAGTTTTAGTCTTAACTTCCTGACTGTGAACCCCATGTTAAAATTGTTTATTTATAAACAGCCCAAGTTCAAGAGCTCCATCTTAACTGGTGCAGTTTCACTGCGCTAAAGACTTTGATGCATAGGCAAAGGCTTTGCATCTTAAATAAATAACAGCAAATTCATATTTAGAGGCTTCAACCTGTGATATAACAGGTTTCATTACAGCCCAACGTTTCATAACTATTTTTTTTAATCTGTGATAACAAATGCTGAAAAGGTCTGACAGTATATTTCTTCCCAATGAAATTAAATTATGTTTCAAATGGCTTAATTTCTGAGTGCTACAGCTACAAAGTAGGCCTGTGTGTCATCATGCATAAGGTATATCTCTGCGGAACATTTTTTGAAGAAGATGAAGAGATGCGCTCACCTTGTAAATGCTATTCGTAGGTTGCAATAAACAGCACAAAGAACACACCAAGGTCAGCTTTAGTCTAGAAGTGGGCATGAAACAGAAAACCCGTGATTTGGGTTTGTCTGTTTGGGGTCTACCCTTGGTTTGGTTTGGTTCGGGTTCGTACAAACTTTTTTTAAAAAAAAATTGTACAAACCTGAACCGATCCAAACCTGTTCGGGTCAACTTACCGGGCGGCAGTGGTGGCAGGGCGATCCTGGCCATGGCGGCAAGGGCTTTTTGAGGTGTGGTCCCAAGCCAGCACCTCCTTTTGGTTTTATTTTTCTTCAAGTACTGACTGCATGGCCCCTGGGCCAGGTCAGCACTGATTCTTTTTTATTATAATTTCCTTTATTTTAGAGCGCCGACCCAGCCACCCCTGGGACCAGGTTGGCACTCCTTTTTATTATTTTATTTTATTTTATTTTATTATTTGGCTTTTAAAAGTCCCCAGCTGGGGGCTTTTTGAGGTGCTGGCTTGGGGCCAGTGCCTCTACAGCCCTACATTTCCTGCCAGGACCAGGAGGACTGCAGCGACGAGGACAAGGTAGGAGGTGGGTAACAAAAAATGAAGCAAACAAAACAGAAATTTTCATTTTGTTTCGTTTTTTTCTTTGATGGGTTGGTTCATTGTTCGTTTCATTAGCTAACAAAATGAATAATGAATAATGAAACAAATTAAAAGTTCATTTTGTGCCCATCTCTACTTTAGTCCTTTGATCTTAAAACTTCTCCAACTCTAGAGCATAGTTGACCAATAATGCACTTTCTTATGGGAACTTCATAATGCTCCTTGCTTCTAATAAGCTTTTTGTTTGTGTTCATCTCTTTTTTCCAGCCTGCACAATGTGGATTTTCTCTAGTTCTGTTATTGCTCAAGTCAAGAAGTTTTACTCAGAAATAATTCTTCAAGGGGACTTGCTAGTAAAAATGTAGGATTCCAGCCTTAGGTGACAAAAGCAATCTTACGCATATTTATCAGGAAATAAGCCTACCAGAACATTTTTCGGATTAACTTTTGAATGACAGAATATAGGACTGGCCTATTGGAATATAAATTTGTTTCAGCTTCAGATTTACTAGGTCACTGCATTCTGAAACCATCTTTTAAAGTTTTTAGCTAGTACTGAGATTCATAACTACACTAAACCTTGATAATGGATATCCTTTCAGATTAAGTCCAGTGTCTGCCGAAGAAGGCTGAGAATCCCACCGTTTCTCCAAAATAGGAGAAAGAAAGTAGTTGCCACTGCCACCTCCCACTTGGAAATGAAAAGATGTAACTAGTAACAATTGGATGAATGGAAATCTCTCTCCCTGTGTACTTGACGGTTTGTTTCTTGCCTTGGGTTTTTGCTGTAGGAGATTATGATAACATAAAACCATTTATCTGGAGAAGAGATGAAGTCCCATTCTATGGCTGAAATTCTATTGCATAACTTACGCAGAAGGATAGTGATGTCACTAGCAAGGAGTGGTTTTTAGTACCATTTTGTGCCAAACAGCAAGCACTGGGGTTGTTTCATCCTCATTCATTAACTAATAGTATCCTACTTCTTTCCCACATTTTGACTCCTACTAACTTTTTCTCATTTGGAAACTGAAAGAGCCACAGGATGGAAGGAGGAAACCTTTAATTATTGGATAATATCACAGCTGGGTGACATACTGCTAAAGAAAGGCTGTATTTCCCATCCTGCAATTGCCACAGTTTTTGAAATTAAAGGGATTGCATTGGACAAGTTGTGGGACAGTGGCAAGAAGTTTTCAATTAGAAAAAAACAGCCAGTGACATCATCACCTTTTCAAAGTCCATCACAAGTTACAAACCATGATGGAGATGTGTAATCTCCAGGCCTAAAATCAGGATACTTCAAGAGCCAGAGGAAGGGGAGTGGTATCAGGAGACAGGTATCTAGTCTTGTGCACTCCCAGATGCATCTGGTGGGGCCACTGTGAGATACAGGAAGCTGGACTAGATAGGTCTTTGGCCTGATCCAGCATGGTTCCTCTTATATTCCTCTGTTCTTATGTTAAGATAGAGGTCCTTGAGTACTGAGAATGTCTGTCTCAGTGGGAGTTTTCACCGCTTCCTGCAGTTTGCCAGTTAGCTTGCTTCCTTTCATGGCTGATCATCAGGAGATAACTACAGGTTTCATGGGCAGTTATGATTGGTTAGTTATAGAGATGGGCATGAAATGAACTTTTAGTTCATTTTGTTATTCATTTCATTACATAATGAAACGAATAACGAAGCCCAGAGTGTATTTATAACGAACCAAACCAAACCGGAAAAAAGATGGTTCGTTTAGGTTTGCTTCGTTAATGGGGGGTGGAGATGTCTCCTACCTGGTGCTGGTCCAGAGGTCCATCAGGGATGGCAACTGGGGAAAAAAGCCGATGGCCGCACTACAGCTGTAGCATGGCCACGTGGTCGGCAGAAAAAAATAAAACAAATAAAATAAAATTAAAATTAAATTTTTTTAAAAAAAGGAGTGCCAACTAGGCCCCAGGGGTGGCCTGGTCAGCATCCTAGAATATTTAAAAATATATTTTAAAAACCCAGTGCCGACTGGGCCCCAGGGGCCGTGCAGTCAGTGCTGAAAGGGGGGGAAGCCCCCGCTACAGCAAACCCGGGCTCCATGGGTGGCCTGGACGGAACCCTAAAATAGTAATAAATAAATAAATAAATAAATAAATAAATAAATAAATAAATAAATAAAAGAACTGCCCACCTGGCCCCAGGGGCCGTACGGTGGGCACTTGAAAAATGAAAAATAAAAGTAGTGCTGACCGGGACCCAGGGGTGGCCTGGTCAGCACCCTAACATCTTTAAAAACAACAACAACAACATTGCTGACAGGGCCCCAGGGGCCACATGGTCCGTGCTGAAAGAAAACAAAAAACAAAACAAAAAAGCTGGCCTCACTACAGCTGTAGTGTGGCCGGAACCGGAAGTAATAAAATAAAATAAAATAAAATAATAAAATAAAACAAAACAAAACAAAATAAAATAAAATAAAATAAAGGAGTGCCAACCCGGACCCAGGGGTAGCTGGGTTAGTGCTCTAAAATAATTTAAAAAATAAAGAAAGAAGCGCCCACCTGGCCCCAAGGGCGGAGCAGTGGGCGCTTGGGGAAAAAAAGAGGTGCTGGACCCATGACGGTGCTTCAAAAAGCCCCTGCTGCAGGGGCCAGGATCTGCTGCCACTACCACTGAGGAGCTGCCGCCGCTGCCGCCACCACCAGTAAGAAGGTTCGGGTGTGTACGTTTTTTTTTAAAAAATTGTATGAACCTGAACCTGAACCGAACCAAGGGTGGGCCTAAACCAGACAAACCCGAACCATTGGTTTTCTGGTTTGTGTCCACCTCTAGTTAGTTACAAAGGTCTCCTAGAATCACATGCGGGGAAACACTAGTAGATTTTATCTTCCATTGATGAGCTAGCTGTAACATATTGTTTGCACCAGAGTTTGCATGCAGGAGAGTTTGAAGGGAAAGGCATAGCAAGGGTAGCATAAGACAACTCAATGCCTCCAGCACCCATGGATAGTGTGGCCCATCTTTCCCATTCTGGTCCCAGAGATTGCCATTAAGATAACTTTTCTTCACTGCTCCTGCCAGTTACAAAACAACTTCAGGAAATAGGGACAGCCTTTACCTGCCCACAGACAAGCTGAACAGTCAGACTGGGGTGGGAGGTAGGAAGGGTTTATAAAAAGGAGCAATCAAAGGCTGCACATGTCCATAGGGTTATGCACCCTTTTCTGAAAATGAGATTCAGTATTTTCCCTACTTGATATGACCAGAGATTATCTGAGGCCATTCATGGGTGCCATGAATTTAGAAAACCATTCAAGTCCTACTGGATAAACAGGGACCAAGATCCGTGAAATGGAAAACTGCTGGATAGCCCAGTGGTGGAGGTCACTGACTATGAAGCCAGAGGTTGGGAGTTTGATTCCCCAGTGTGCCCTCTCGACAAGCACTGCACTTGATGATCCATAGGGTCCCACCCAGCTTCCCAGGTCTGAGGCTATTGTTAAGGCAGACTATAATAGAAATCAAAGGAGAATCAATGCATTTCAAGCAAAATACAATGCAATGAATAAATGAAAAAAGTGTTACGGTATAATTTGTATGGATGCATGAGATGCAGTAATAGCATGCAAAAGTAGTCACTGTTAGCCCTATATAAAACCCTACATTTGCTTTGAACCATCCACCTGTTTTCTTTGCCTTGGTCACTGAAGTGCAGTTCTCTGTTGGTAAGACTCTTTTGTCTTGAGGCAAATGATGTGATTGCTCCTTCTTATCAGGGTACGATCTGGGCATGAAGCCACTGATAGGATCCAACATTGTAGCTGGTCTGTGTTGCTCTTGTCCTCTCTAATACGCGCTGGAGCACCTGGCATGTGCAGTGACCTTTCCAAAACATGACATTTGGGTTATTCTGTGGAAGATTCTGAACTCTGAAGCAATACTGAAGCTAAACTTCTGGGGAGACGTTTTTGTTTCAAACTTTTCAAGGTTCTTTATTTTACTTATCACCTAGCAATAAAAAAATCACTGTATAGAATATATTTTTTACTTCCTCCATCATTGTGGTTCCCATTGTTTATGCTGTTACTGCTGTTGTTATCTTAATTATTTTGGGGACTGCTTACTCACCAACACTTCTGCAACCAGCACAGTTGCTACTGCATCCCAGTGGAGAATTGCTGCTTACTGTAAGCTTCATGTCTGAAAACGTCAGGAGAACGTCTCCTTCCTCTGGTAAAAGTAAACCCAGAAATGTATGTTTCTCTGCAAAAACTGTTGAAAATTTTTAGAGGTCTTAGACACACAATAGCATATAGTAGGTGCTTTGATGAGAGACTTGTGCTTCTGGAACTTATTTAAAGAGTTTGGACACACCTATGGCTGCTATCTATCACCCACCCACTCTTCCTGGAGCTAAGCTTGACAGAAAATGGCGAAGAAGTTGTGAAAGTAAAGATGTATAGGTTGGTTACCCATAAATGTACGTTCTGGGGGGAGGGACATAAAGCTACTTCCCTCATTATCATTATACAAATATACCCCTACTATATAAATATGTTTTAAAACTAAGGGAGGGGGGATTCCTCCACAAAGTTTAAACATTAATCTGTAGATACATTTTCATGAGTGAATGATACCTAATATAATCACTGTTTTATGGCCACCTTTTGCATATAAACGATTCAAAGTTTACACACATTTGAAATTCCAGACATTTAAAAAAAAAAATTTTGACTCCAAGCATATTCTGAAGTCACCCAGCATTAAAAGACGTAGAATGTAGGCCACAATTAAAATGCTCAAAATCCACTATATTAAGAGTGTGCATAATATATATTAAGAGGGTACATAATATATATTCAAAATGATAAAATAATTGCTAAATTATGTAAATTTTTATGGTAGACCAAGAAGCAAGTAGTTTTTTATTTAATTGCTACCTTTTGCTGATTCAAGTATGTTAATCAGAGGGAGTTCTAATAGTTCCACGCAGCTTCACTAATATATTCAAGTAAAATGAGCACAATTATTAAATGTCTAAATATTGATTTTAAGTGCTCAAAGTATTAATGAAGTTGTGCTCTCTGTTGCAAATGGGTTAAACTGGTTTGGATAAATCCGTGCTATGGATTGGTGTCTGACTATAAACACTTATTAATGGAATTTGAAAAGGAGGATGGAATTCACACCTCAAGGAGGGGTGGGGGGCATGCTTCTTGTCATCTTGAAGTAGGGCCACAGCATGAGTGATGTGTATCAATGCCCCATCAATTCTTTCAGATGATTTATTGAGCATGGCTGTTTTCATAAGCGTAAATGTAATCATTACTGTTGCTTCCAAAGTTCAGAAATGAGGCCACCCAGACATGTTGGCTAAATGGAGAAGGAGGAGTCACCATGATTATGCCGTAGCAAGTGGAAGTGTAATGGGTCCAGTCTGGAGCAGATGCATAGAGGCCAGAGAGTTAAATACCACCTTTGCTGCCACACCAGTGTTCCAGTCCATATGCTTACTGCAAAACCTGGGTGGGAAACCTCCAGAGTCACTTCTGGCTTAGGACCCTCTCCTGTTCTAAAGTGCTTAGTAGTGGGGAGTTAAAGTGTGCCAAAAATTGTTGCTGGTGATCCTCTACAGCAGTGGTTCTCAACCTGTGGGTCCCCAGATGTTCCTGGACTGCAACTCCCAGAAACCCCACCACTCACTGTGCTGGAAGAGGTTTCTGGGAGTTGCAGTCCAAGAACATCTGGGGACCCACAAGTTGAGAACCACTGCTCTGCAGCATAAATGTCTTTTTAAAATCAAAGGATTCAGATGTGCATTGGGACAGATATGTTGGGGGATCCACTGGGGGGCTCCAGAAGCAAGTAGCCTCATCCTTGCAGTAGTGAGAAGCAGGAAGGAGGGCTGTGGCTGCCATGCTGGCTGTGATCCATGAAATGCAATAGCTGAAATCCAAGACTAAGTCACAATCCATTGAATCAGTAGAACATGCAGAGGAGCTGACTCACCAAATCCTTGCTGATTCAATGGGCCTACTCCAGTTGTGACTTACTGTTGCATTTCAGCCATTTTTTCCCAATTCTAGTCAGCTTTCGGACTGCTGAGCATGCTCAGTTCACACTGCTGTGTCCTCCCCCTCCCCCAATTTCCTTTCAGAGTTGTACTTCTGTCAGCCAGGGACTGGAAGTATTAGAGTTAGGGTGACTAGAGGTTTCCCACCCAGGTTTTGCAAAAAGTGTATGGACTGGAACACTGGTATGCCAGTTATGTCCGTTTCTTGCTCTGGCCACTGTGACACATGCCCTAGTGACCTCCCGGCTGGACTACTGTAATGCGCTCTATGTGGGGCTACCAATGGAAACTATCAGGAAACTTCAGTGGGTCCAGAATGCAGCAGCCAGACTGCTGACTGGGTCAGGTTACAGAGATCACATTACACCCCTACTGAAGCAGCTCCACTGGCTGACAATCAGCTATCAGGCACAATTCAAGGTGCTGACCTTAACCTACAAAGCACAAAACGGCCTGGGTCCAAGCTACCTCAAAGATCGAATCTCGCAGTATGAGCCATCTCAGGTGCTAATGTCATCAGGAGAGGCCTTTCCCTCTATCCCATCACCTTCACAGGTGCGCCTCAGAAGAACACAGGAAAGGGCCTTCTCTGTTGCTCCTTCCAGACTTTGGAACTCCCTCCCACTGGAGGCTAGGATTGCACAGTCTCTGCTGTCTTTCCGGAAGCAGGCAAAGACCTCCCTCTTCAGGCAAGCTTTCCCTGAATGCGGGACTACCTACAATGTGACTTTTATATGGATTACCATACATGATTGCATTGACTGATTTCATAAGAACACTAGTGTTTTCCATGTTGCTTTTCACCCCTCATAATGGATTTTTCTTTCCTTTTTGCATGCTCTTTGTAGCTCTAACGTTCTAAGATGCCTCTTCAAATTCCCTGTTCTTAACTTGAAGATGTCTTAAATGTTCTGGACTATATATTGTCCCTCATTGCCCACCCAAATGGAAATAATGAGGTGAAACAAAGTTTCTGGGGTTAAAAAGGGCCACAATCTATTTATAACAAGAAGTAACTATAGCATAGCTGTGAAATAAGGAGGCCCTGTGCCGCAGTGCAAATGGTATCTCCCATAGGTGTCGCAACTTCTCAGTCCCTCAGATCAGGAGAGATTCGTGAGGCACGTGCAAGGATGCCTCTAGTAAGCTGCTGCCCAGGTACTTATGCATGCTTACCCTCCTGACTCTTTAAAACCATTGGCAGCCCTCTGTTCCCTGGTCGGGCCTAATGTTTAGGTGTACCTATTTCTAATTCCTGCTTTTGTTTACTTATATAAGAGGGCTACCGGGCACCATAAAGATGGGTAATACGGAGGGACGTACTGAAATTAAAGGACCACTTGCACTACCCGCCATTGTGACTGTTTAATTGGAGGATTTAACCTGCTGTCACTCCTGGCCAATTAGAGCAGCAGCCAAAAAATCCCATCTGGCCCCGTAGCGACCACCTAAGCATCATCATCCCCAATATAGGGTGGGAGGGCGGGGGCGAAGATCAGTGTGGGTGAGAGGCTGGGAGCGTGCTGGGGTGGTTGTTAAGTAGATGCGCTCCCCGCCCATGCTATGTGTGTGTGGGCCCTGCTGCTTTGCGTACCTCCATCAGTCCGGCGGCAAAGGAGCCCTGCCCTCAAGTCTCGGGTGGAGCGTCCATTATTGTAAGCCACCTTGGGTCCTTTTCCAAGGAGAAAAGTGTCACAAAATATTCAAAATAAAATAACTAAATAAACCCTTTTGTCATTGTTTTCTTAGAGGTAAATGCTGTAACATAGATGCTTTCTGAGTAAGTGGCAAAGCTCAGATTGGTTTGAGCTTTCTTGAGCAAACTTAGATGGCCATCATGCTTTCAAAAGCACAGAAGCAGCCGTTTTCAAAGTGTTGGTGTCTGTTCCAAAACAGGCTTTTGTACTTCCTTAGCAAAAATCTGTCACCTCCAGAAAAACATCTTAACAGTGTGGAATGGCTGCCCCGCACCACCTTGTGTGGCGCAGGGGACGGCTTTGCCGGCTGGCTGGTGGCAGGCGGTGATTGGCTACGCTCGTGGCGTAGCTTACGCCTGGGAGCGCAGCCTTTAAAAGGTTTGCTGCGCTCCAACACCGCCTGCCTTTCTGAGCTGCCGATCTGGATGAGAGAGGAGAAGGCTTACCTGCTCCGAGATCGTCCCGATCAGGCAGTATTGAGCTTCTGTCCTGGGAACTGGGAGGTGGGAGGATTCCCCCGCCAGGCTTTCGTGAGCTTGCGGAGGGCGCGGGCGGTGGGAGGGGACCCGGGACGGGAGGCTGGGGGGGCTCCTACTTCTTTCCCTGCCTTGACTCTCCCCTGGCTGAGCTGCTGCTGCGCTACTGCGCGCAGCAGCTGATCGTCGGGAGATCGCTCCCGACCGGGCTGCTGCTGCCGCGCTACTGCGCTCAGCAGCTGATCGTCGGGAGATCACTCCCGACCTGCTGCTGCTGCCGCGCTACCGCGCTTAGCAGCTGGTGGTCGGGGTGATTTCCCCCGACCTGGGCCGCCAGCCGGCGGCCCTCAGGAGTCTTGGTCTTCCCCTGGGAAGGGGTGGGGAGAGGCGAGGGGGGTAGTGGCTGGACTTGCCCCGGGCCGCTGGTGCGGTCCACCGGCTGCGGCTGCTGCTGCGCCACCGCGGGCGCCAGCTCGCGGGCAGGATTCTACCCGGGCTCGCAGGCTTGCGGCCCGCTTGAGCATCTGCTCACTTAACAAACAAACAAAAAAAAACAACAACAACAACATTTAAAAAATAAATAAATAAATTAAAATTAAAATTTCAGCCGGGCACTCCCCACGTGGCTGGATTTCAGGCTGCATTGCATTTAGTAATATTAGCCGGCGGCCATCTTGGGTAGGCCCGGTACTAATCCACACCTATCCAGCCCCCATTGGGGCCATCCGGGTCGGGGCTGGGACCTAATTTGACCCCTCGGGCCGGGCCGATTGTAGGGGCTCCCTATTTCTCAGGCGTCACCCCTGGCTTAGCGGGGGCAACTCATTACTTGGCGCTTGGCCGGGCCCGCACACGGCGGCCATTTTGTCTGACCCAGGCAAGGCCTCAGCATTCGGACTACATCGGTGGGGGGTGTCATCGTTGCTTTCTCATCTCCCCCCCCATAATTAATACAAGCCCCCGGGCGTTAGTCATGCCATCCAGGAAGGCCACAAGCAAGGGCAAGGGCAAGGCCCCCCCGAAGAAGAAGCCTAGGCCTCCCCCCCCTGATTCGCCCACATCATCGGATGATGAGTGGTCGCGCCTAGCTGCGGCCTGGAAGAAATTGTCACATCTGGAGCGGGACAATGCCGAACGGCGGGGCATGGCCGTGACCTATGGGGGTGGGCAGGCCTCCGGGGAGGCACGGAGCCATGGCAGTTCGGCTCTAAAACTAATGAATGACTTAATGTGGTCTCGTATTAATTCCCTCGAGGCTGCATTGGCCGGGCCTTCGGGCCAGGCCGCTGCGGCACCTGTACCTAGGACGTCTGAGGCTTCAACCAGTGCCGAGGATCCCCGGGCATCTTATCGGTCAGCTGAGACACCGGCTCTGGGCGCGACACCCGCACTCGCCACTGAGGACGTTCAGCACCAGGTCATGGACTTATCGAGGGCCGTGGGGGCACGCAGTCTGCTTCCAATTACGTCTACTACCAGGCCCGAGTTCGGTGAGTCAATTCCGGTTTGTACATCCACACCTGGACGTGTCACCTGGCCTTGGCCCGGTGGCGCGAGGGAGTTACGGGAACAGGTTCAACTTCCTGTGCTCCTACAACATACACCCCACAGGCAGCCTGGTGGGTGTAATAACCCGATTAGGGCTGAGGGGGCTGCTCAAACTGATCCAGTCCTAGACCTGTCGGTGCCCTCGACATCCAAAACCGTCCAACAGCCAGAAACCCACCTGTCCCATCAACCCGAGCCCCCGCCACCAAAGGATGATAACTCCAATCAGCCAGGGATCGATGAGCTGCCTGAAGGCGATGAGTCCCTCCCATTGGGGGACCACCTTTCAGAAGCTATGGTTGAAAAGATAGTCTCTGGCAAGTACGTAGAAATCTTTGACTTGTTGAACAGAGAGATAGACACGAAGGACTTAGAGAAATTGGATGACAAGGAGAAGGAACGGATCCGGAAACGCAAGCCGGATCGTTCCTGGAATAACTGGCTGAATGCCTTCATGATGTACGCGGGCATTTATTCAAAAGCACACCCCCAAAAGGGAGCCGACCTCTGGCATTATTTGGACCTCATAAATAGGGCCCGCCTTGATTTCCCGAATATGGCCTGGCTTATGTATGATGAGGGGTTCCGTAAGCGCATTGCTAAGGACCCCACCTTGCGCTGGGACAGACCCCATAGCTACCTCTGGTTAAGGGTGATCAGCTCCAACCGCTCAGAGCGGTTCGATAGTGGCCACCCCGTTTTGCGTTCAGGTACTACAGGCAACCCCCGCCCCCAGGCGGGCCAGTCGGTTCAACCCCGGCTGGTCTGCTTTGACTACAACAGCAGGGGTTCCTGTGGGCGCCGACAATGTAAATTTCGCCACCTCTGCTCCACCTGTGGGGCAAGCCACCCGGCCTCCACCTGCCCAAGGGGAAAGCCCGGGGGCGAGGGGGGTAGGGACACCGGTGGAAAGCGACAGCAGCCCGGCCCTAATCCGCCCCCAAAAGGGACCTAGCCCCATAAAGACGGAGGTGCTGAGGGCGTGGCTACGTAGCTACCCCTCGCAAGCGGACGCTTGCTATTTGATGGAAGGGTTCCAGTTTGGGTTCCGTATTCCTGCTCTGGGCGAGAGGAGGCCCTACATGGCCCCCAACCTCAAATCAGTGATTGGCATGGAGAACATTGTACGAGAAAAAATCGCTGCCGAGTTGCGGGCTGGCCGTATTTTGGGCCCCTTCACACGGCCGCCTACTCCCAGGTTTCGAGTGTCCCCACTGGGCGTCGTTCCTAAAAAGGCCCCGGGAGAATATCGTTTAATCCATCACCTTTCTTACCCAGCCGGCCAGTCCGTCAATGATAGTATCCCCCAGGAATTGTCTAGTGTCCACTACACTTCTTTCGATTCGGCCGTTAGGATGGTGCGTGGCTGCGGCATTGGGGCTGAAATCGGAAAGTGCGACGTCAAGTCGGCTTTTCGTTTGTTGCCAGTACATCCCGACGACTGCGAACTCTTGGGCTTCGCATTCGACGGCGTGTATTACATGGATAGGGCCATGCCGTTTGGCTGCTCGATTTCTTGTTCTGCTTTCGAGCGTTTCAGTTCCTTTATTGAATGGGCAATTCGACAACGCACCCGGGACACCCACGTCATTCACTATCTTGATGATTTCCTATTTGCCGGGGCGGCAGGCACCAATCGCTGCCGCCAGCTCATGGCCTCCTTTCAGGTCATGGCGGCAGAACTCGGGTTGCCCCTTGCGGAGGACAAAACCGAGGGTCCGGCGACGGTGTTAACCTTCCTGGGTATTGAGCTGGATACCGTGGCCCAAACTTGCCGCTTGCCCCAACAAAAACTCCAGGACCTGCACAGCCGCATTACGCTGATGAGGGCGCGTAGAAAGGCCACTCTTCGCGAACTACAACAGCTCATTGGGCATTTGAATTTTGCCTGCAGGGTGGTCGCCCCGGGGCGGCCATTCTTGCGCCGACTGTGCGATAGCATTGCTGGCCTCCGTAGCCCCCACCATAGACGCCGCATCTCGGCTGCTATCAGGGAGGACCTGGACCTCTGGATTGAATTCTTATCCAAATTCAATGGGGTATACTTTTGGCGTTCGGAGGCTATTGCTGCAGCAAACTTCCAGCTGCAGACGGACGCATCTGGATCGTTAGGCTTTGGGTTATTCTTCCAGGGCCGCTGGTGCGCCGGTTCATGGCCCCAGGACTGGCACCAGGCAGGCTTGACACGTGACCTCACTTTCTTAGAGTTGTTCCCCATCGTTGGAGCACTCTTCCTTTGGGCCGAACTGTGGGCCAATTCGGCAATCCACTTTCAGTGCGACAACCTAGCAGTTGTGCACATCATCAACAATTTAACGTCCAAATCAAAGAGGGTGATGCGCCTGGTTCGGGCTCTTACCCTTCGCTGTCTCCAATTCAACATTTTGTTTCGTGCGCTCCACGTACCGGGCATCCAGAACGATATAGCTGACGCTCTGTCCCGCCAACAGATGGAGCGGTTCAGAGCGTTAGCACCCCATGCTTTGACGGACCCCGACCAGCTCCCGGCAGAGGTATGGAGGCTTGGCGGGTAGAGGCTAATAGGGCGATGGGTTTAGCGCTGGCACCGAGCACCCGTCGGGCATATTCCGCGGCTTGCGCCGAGTATGCGCGATTTGGTGCTGGCCTTGGCCTTCAGCAGCTCTGGCCAGCGACTGCTGACCAGCTCGTTCAGTTTGCTGTACATCTACATTTTAAGGGCTTGGCCCCCCGCACCATCCAAGGCAAAATGTCGGCCCTGTATTATTACGCCAAGGCCCAAGGACTGGAGATCCCTGACTGCCAGTTCCGGATTGCCAAAATGATTGAAGGGTGGTCAAGGGAGCGGGGTAGGCCACTCGATAATAGGACACCCATTTCTCCCCTTATGTTGACCAGGTTGGCCGAGGCTTGGCCACAGGTTTGTGTAGATAGTTTCGAGGTTGCTCTGTTCCAAGCGGCTGCGTTGGTCGCATTTTTTTGCAGCCCTCCGCGTCAGCGAACTGGTGGCCTTTTCTAAAACAGATGTGTCGGGCACTGCTTTACTGTGGTCCGATATGGTCCTTGAGACTGATCAGGTCTTTCTGCGCATTCGCAGATCCAAAACGGACCAACTAGGTCGGGGCAGCACCATACACCTACGTAGGTGCTCAGTTCAGCAAATTTGCCCCATATTGGCCCTCCAGAAGTATGCCCACTCAATTGGCAGTCGCCGGGGATACTTGTTTCAACACAGGGACGGCTCACCATTGACCCGCTACCAATTTTGGAAAATTTCAATGAAAGCCCTCCAGCTCGCTGGCTTACATGGTTTACATTTTGGTACTCATTCGTTTCGCATAGGGGCCGCCTCCACTGCAGCAGCCATCGGCGTAGACCCCGCTGGCATACAGCGTATTGGGCGGTGGAGGTCGAAGTGTTTTCGTTCCTATGTGTGACCGTTAATGGACCCGTGAGCGCGGGCCAGTTGTTTTTGCTCTGTCTTTGCAGGTCTCATCGACTGGAGGCGCACACGGATTACCCTGTATGGCCACAGTTTTGTTTACTGGGCCGCAAAGTTCGCCGTTAAATCTGGACGTGGCCGCGATCTCGGCCTGGGGGAACGGGCCGACCTGGTTTGGAAAGGGCGGCGGGGTATGTGCTGGAATGCATTTTTACCTATGGCTCTCTCTGAACCACACGACCCCGCCCCTTCCATTGTTTTTCTCCACCTTGGAGGTAATGACTTGACTCGGATGTCGGGCAAGTCTCTTATCCTCAAGGTCATCGATGACCTGAGAGTGTTTCGTTCCAGGCGACCCAATACCCGTATCATTTGGTCGGCGATTATCCCTAGATTGGTTTGGGGTGCTCATCACCACCCGCAAAAAATGCACAAAGCCCGCAAGGGTGTGAACAGGGAAATCGCCCGCGTTGTTAATTCTGAGATGGGTGCCGTTGTTTGGCACCCGGCCATTACGGCCCGTGACCTGACCTTATTTAGGCCTGACGGTGTTCACCTGTCTGATAAGGGCCTTGATATCTTCCTCTCGGACATTAGGGAGGGTCTGTGCACTGAGCTTTCCAGCTGCTTTGGGTGAAGAGACAGCAGTGCGTCTCTTCGTGGCGGGTAGCGCAATACGTAATATTGATGAAACAGTCCCTCATTCGAATTAATAGCTTCAAGGTCCTTGGCAGCCCTCATTTAATAAATTAGATTAGGTAGTGTATAGGTACAAATTAAACAATAACCCACACGTGATCAAGAGGGCTGCCAATATTTTGGCAAGTTGGGGGATGCGCAAAGATACTCATGGCATCCCCCTTGCGGCATCATAACAGGCCGCAATTAAATTTTGCAGAGGACCTGAAAGAATGACGTCATCATTATTGCGCTACGTCACAGACCCTCCAAAGTTAATGTTTAGTTGAAAAAGTAAAGTTCTGTTTGAGTTAATAAATTGTGGCCCTGTTTAACCAAGACAAACGTGTGTTGCCTCGTTATTCCAGTCTAGCCCGGCAATGGATGGATAGAGTGAGGATGCAGTGGGAAGGGAGCGTGAAAATCTTGCCTGCCTTGGTTGGAAAATACATTATGTATTGGATCAGTGTTTCAGGTATTCATATTAGACTTTAATGTGGGGGAATTAAAAAGTAATGTTACTTTGCATTGCTGTTACTTACTGCACATCAATGGTATGTCTTTATTACTGGCACATGAAGGGTAGTTTCCATAGCAGCAGCATCTGTACAATTGAACAACACGAGGAATCATTTCCTACCTAATCTGCAAAGAACACAGAATGTCCAGAGTTGGGAAATTCAGAGAAAGGGCAAAGAGTAAGTTTATATACTTGAAGGAAACTTATTAGGACTTTTAGATTGATGCAGCAGATGGGAAAGGACCCGTGAGACTGGATTCAAAGGCAGCAATCCTATCAGCAGTTTGCTGAGCTAAGCCCATTGATTTCAATTTGTTCTTTTCCCTATTAGCAACTTGGCAGCAGGCATGGGAGGATGCAGAGTCCACTCTGTTGGCTCTGCTCAGACATCAGCTGCACCCTTTGCCCCTAAGCCATTTTCTTTCAGACACTCAATTCTGAGAACTTTGTAACTTTTTGACACTGAAATAGAAATTAATCAGTATTCCCTGTCTTCCAGCAAGATCAGACACACAGCTGTTGAGGAATGAATCTACACTGTTCATCTGAGTCCAAAGCACAGATGCCCTAGAGCAGTGTTGGCGAACCTATTGCACGGGTGCCAAAGGTGGCACTCGGAGCCCTTTCTGTGGGCACTTGACATTGCCCCTTCATAGCCACCTGTATACAGGTTCAATTACTGTATTGGCATTTTGCAAAAATAATAATAATAATAATAATGGGTTTTGAATTGCAGTTTGGGCACTTGGTCTCTAAAAGGTTCTCCATCACTGCCCTAGAGCTTCTACCTCCAGCCTTCTGTTCAGTAACAACATGGTTCTCCCCCCACATGCTATTTCTACAATTCCAAAGTCCAATATCCAATTACAAATATTAACTCTGCTGTGATGCAACAGAGGTTTGTACCTGTGTTTCCATAGCAATTATGTTACTACCATTTATGTGTGTGTCTATTAGTTTAGGGTGGGTAATGTGGTGTTGTGAATACAGCAACAGACCAGGATTCAGCAAGCTCATTGTGGGTGTGAAACTGATGAAGCCACTCCTTAACTACCTCACCTTGAAAGGCCTATTAGGGTTGTTACAGATTGGTTCTGTCTTCCCATGAATCACAAGACTCAATTCATATCCAAGATCTGGTGATTCACAAAACAAATCCGTTTAGCATGGACTAACTTAGGGCGCTTTTACATGACCCCTAAGATCTGCTGGCCACTCAAATTCAGACCAGAGATCTTGGGGGTTTGTCGCTCTTCCTGTGTTCCCACCCCTCCGCACTCCATTGTTTCTGTCTGCGTGAGGGGAGGGAGAAAAAAAGGGAGAAAAAATGCAGGCTCACCTCTGTCTGCCAGTGGAAGCTGCCCCGAGCCCCGTCGTCGTCCTGATTCCTGTATCTTAAAGGGGCGGTGGGGACAAAAACACTGCTTTACATCCGTATCAGAAAATTTTCACCTTCAGAGACCAGGTACTTGAAAAGTGCACTGGGACGCACTTAGGTGGGCGTGGTCGTACTTAATTTTTTTAAAAAGTCCGGAGCTGGTGGGAAAACATTTTAAGATCAGGATCTGGGAGCCCTTTGCCTCAGATTTTAGGGGTCGTGTAAAAGCGCCCTTAGAGTCTGCTGGGTTCCATTCAGCATGCAGTCACCTCTGAGTTTTGAAACCCAAACTTTACTGCTTCCCATTGTCTATTTTTGGAAATAAAAACAGAACTGTGAAATTCACTTGGTGATGACTTTACGCCACACCATTTGTCTTGGTTTGCAGAGAATGAGGGAAAGGGCCTTCCTTAAGCTTTTTATGCAAAAGGTGAAACAAAAATTAATGAATAGTCCATTATTGCTTAGCTACTCTCCAATTTTTTAGTCAGAAGTCTATCAAAAAGACTTATGGAAATATCAAGAAATTAACCATGTGTGCCAAATGTGCTTTTCTTTCTTTCTTTCTTTCTTTCTTTCCTAACTCTTTCCTTAAAAAGGACCCAAGGGAGTGTACATCAATAAAATATCATGTTATTAACATAGAGACATACCTCAGTTAACGAAGTTAATCCGTTCTCCGGGATGATTTGTATTTCAGAAAATTCATAAACTGGAAACACATGGAGGTGCAATGCATTCTGGGTACTTTTTTAAAGTAGAGGTATTGCAAAAAAAAAAACCCTCATAAACAGAGGTGTTTACAGCTCTGGATTTCCTTTTGTTAACCAAAAATTACATAAACAGAAACTTTATTATTATTATTATTATTATTATTATTATTATTATTATTATTATTATTATTATTATTATTATTATTATTAATCACACAGCAAACAAGATAACTACAGTGGATTTTGTATTACAAATCACTAGTCGAATGCTTCCCAAGCGTTTAGGACTATGTGATGTATCAGCGAATTATGTGAGCAGATCCCAGTATGGTGGCCTTCTGCAGCTGACTGATGGTGAGTGACTTTGTCAAATCAAATTTCTTCTAAATACTTGCTTAGATCTTTAGGCACTACACCCAGTGTGCTGATTACCACTGGGACCACCTGTACCAGTTTATGCCAGAGTCTCTGAAGTTCAATTTTCAGATCCTGATATTGGGTAAGTTTTTCAAGTTGTTTCTTGGTGATTCTACTATCACCTGATATAGCAATGTCAATGATCCACACTTTTTATTATCCACAATTGTAATATCTTGGGTATTATAATCCTGTCTGTCTGTATTCAGAAGTCCCAAAGTAATTTTGCTTGCTCATTTTCAATCACCTTTTCAGGCTTATGATCCCACCAGTTATTTACTATGAGCAGATGATACTTGTGACACAAATTCCAGTGGACCATTTGAGCAACTACATTATGAGGCTGTTTGTAATGAGTCTGAGCAATTTTCTTACAACAACTCAATATATGGTTGATAGTTTCATCTGCCTCTTTACAGTGTCTACATGTGGGTTACTCAGCTGATCTCTCTATTCTAGCCTTAACTGCATTTGTTCTAATAGCTTCTTCTTCTTCTTCTTCTTCTTCTTCTTCTTCTTCTTCTTCTTCTTCTTCTTCTTCTTCTTCTTCTTGATAATAATAATAATAATAATAATAATAATAATAATAATAATAATAATAATAATAATAATAATAATAATAATAATAATAAATCTAACAACTGTGAGTATATAAATACTAAAAAAGATCAAGCAAATACCATACTAAAAAGGCAACATAAAGCACATTCAGTTCAATAAGGTACAGCTAGCTGTCCATTTAAAAACCCCAAGCAGAGAGGTCTTCACCTGTTTGTTGAAGTACAGCAATGCTGGGGTCATCCTGATCTCTTGTGGTAGTTCTAAAGTCTCAGAGCAGCAACAGAGAAGGCTCTCTCCTGAGCTCCGACCAAATGCATTTGTAAAGATGGCAGGTCTGAGATAATGATGACCTCTTCTGATTATCTTAACACTTGAGCAGGCTCATAAAGGGAGAGGTGGTCCTTGAGATAGCGTGGGCCCAAGCCATTTAGGGCTTTGTAGGTTAGAACCAACACCCTGAATTCAGCCCGGATATAGATTGGCCACTAGTGGAGCTGCTGTAACATAGAGATTATGTGTAATCTTTTGTTTTCCATGTCAGAAGAAATCCAGTAGCGCTTCTGGACTAGAAGGGTTGGGTGACAAGGTACCTATCATTGGCTCTCATATTCACAGTCTTCACATATTTCAAGGAGGTTCCCTTTGTGACCCCCTTAATAACTGAGAAGAGACTATCAGTATTTGATAAATTGACACATGGATAGCTTTTATCAGAGACACCTAAGAAATTTATAAAGGGAGTTTCATTCACCTCCAGAAGTAATGCTGAAGCCAGTGTCTGGTTGAATGCTAATAAAATGAAATAAGTTAGATATAATATGGCATTCTAAAACAAAGTTTTGGTTTTGTAGCACACACACACACACACACACACACACACACACACACACACACACACACACACACACACACACACACCTGGTCTGCTTTCTGGAACTGGTACTAAGTTTTTGAAACTGATATTAACATTATACCTACTACTATATATTTGCAGTTTGTGCTTTTATGTGTTGCATAATTACTCTCAATTTATGGCAAACCCAGGGCCAGATTTAGATGAGGAATGGCCCTAGACTACTCCACTTGTGAGGCCCCTCCCAATCCTCCTCCCTCATGACTAGAAGAAAATGGGATAGTGTTATAAACATAGTACCACTCTATTTTGCTCTGGTCAGACCCCACCTGGAGTACTGTGAGCAGTTCTGTGCACCTCAATTTAAGAATGATGTTGACAATCTTGAATTGGTCCAGAGAAGGGCGACCAAGATGATTGAGGGTCTGGAAGAAATGTCTTACAAGGAGCGGCTTAGGGAGCTGGGAATGTTTAGCTTTACAAAAAGAAGACTGAGAGGGGATATGATAGCTAGCTATGTTTAAATATTTGAAAGGATGTCATATTGAAGAAGGGACTGGTTTGTTTTCCATGGTTTCAGAGACTAGGACACGGGGAAATGGTTTCAAATTACAGGAAAAGAGATTAAATTTAAACATTAGGAAGAATTTCATGACAGTTAGAACTGTTCGGCAGTGGAATATGCTGCCACGGAGGGTGGTGGAGTCTCCTTCTTTGGAGGTTTTTAAGCAGAGGCTGGATGGCCATCTGTCGGGAGTCCTGTGATGGGGGTTCCTGCATGGCAGGGGGTTGGACTAGATGGCCCTTGAGGTATCTTCCAACTCTATGATTCTATGATTCTATGAACAAAATTGAGTGAAGCCAATTCTGAGCTGATGATGGGCATTTAAAATTCTGCAATTCACAATTTCTCCTCTAAAGGACATAAGATATTATTGTTAAATGCCATAGTGATGGGAAAAATGCATCCATGTTAAAATTAACACTGAAAAACTTCACAATAACTGACTTTGTAAACCTGTTGTGGAATAAGGATTAGGATATAAAGTCTTGGATTTGCAATTTTGGGAGAGGAGATACTGTTCTTCTTCTTCTTCTTCTTCTTCTTCTTCTTCTTCTTCTTCTTCTTCTTCTTCTTCTTCTTCTTCTTCTTCTTCTTCTTCTTCTTCTTCTTCTTCTTCTTCTTCTTCTTCTTCTTCTTCTTCTTCTTCTTCTTCTTCTTCTTCTTCTTCTTCCAGTCATGACCGATTCTTCATGACCCCATGTCCATGGACTTTTTCTTGGCAGGAATACTGGAGTGGCTTACCAGTTCCTATTCCAGGCGCCTACAGCACCTGGTATTCCCTGGTGGTTGCCCATCCAAATACTAGCCAGTAGAGATGGGCATGAAATGAGCGATTTTTCAGTTTTGTTTTTATTTTTCATTTCGTTATGCAACGAAAATGAAGCGATTTTTTAAAAAACAAAATGAAAATGAAAACAAAATGACCAAATTTGCCGTGTTTTTCATTTTCGTTGCAGTAGATGCATTGAACTAAAAAGAATGCTAATGAAACAGCAATTTTTGTTTTCATTTTCATTTTCGTTTTTCATTTCGTTACCTAACGAAACAAAAATGAAATTTTTTTGCAAAAAACATCACGAAAATGAAAACGAACCGAAACAGACCCCTAAATGACCAAACGACAAACGAAACACCATTTTTTTGAGTTGTGCCCATCTCTACTAGCCAGGCCTGACCCTGCTTAGCATCCAGGATCACGCGAGATTGGATGTGCTTATAAATCTGGCCCTGGGCAAACCTATGAATTACTGACCTCCAGCCTTGCAAACTTTGGATGTATCTTCCTGTATTTAGTCAATCTACCTCGTGGTAGATCTTTGTTATTTACTACTGCCTTCAAGTTTTCTCAGTGTTATTAGGTTTCCCACTTAGTCTTCTCTTTTCATGATGTAGTCAAAAGATAGCAGGCTCAGTTAAATCATTGGTGCTTCGAGAAAGAGTTCAGGCTTGCTTTGATTGAGAATTTACTCATTTGTCTTTTTGCTGGTTGGTGGTGTCTCTCAAACAAACCTTAAAATCATATTTTTAGATCTAAATGTTTCCATTTGTATTTCTAAAAAAAAAAAAAAAAAGCATTGCTTTTAAAACAAAGCATGATCGTTCCTTCTGGTGGAGAGATTGCTAGTCACTGAAACAGCCTAGTGATCTCTCTTCCAGAAGAAATAGCCACTGGAAAAGCTACTCTCAGCTTCTGACCACTCACAGAACTAAGGGAAATGCTTTCACGCTTCTGGGCACTGAAGGATATCCTACCAACAGATTCATCATTTATTCGTACCTCCGCCTTCTGGTGCCTCTGCAGGGGAAAATGCTCACAAACAATTACTGACACGTTGAACAATGTTCATGTAATTGCATTGTTAACCTCCTTGATTAAGGCTGCTGGAGCAATTAATCAAAAACATATACACGTATACATCATAATACGGAACACAACATTTCTCCTCTTCCAACAATTAATTATCGTGATGAATGTACTTCCCATTTCCCAAACACAATTCTGCCAGGCACAACGATTCCACGGTGGAGGTATAATGCATATCTAATTAAAGGTGACCCGATAAGTAGAATTCTTAGCCTTCCAAGTCTGGACCAAGACACTGTTAATCAGAAAGTGCTTGCTTCCAGATACGTGCTGCCACCCCCTCCTCTCTCTCATTTTTATTTTGTGTTAATTTCGAATCCCCTTCCTGCATCAGTGAGCAGATGAGATCTTCAGCCAGCTTTCATCTTTCAGAAAAATGAATAGTGCAGAAAGGACATTATCAAATGAGCTGTTGAAGAAGTCAGTGAATATGTCATTGAGTGTGACTGCTTCCAGAATGAATTTAGATTTATCTCTGTTATCTGCCCTCTCCCAACTCACTCACCACACTCTGTCCACATGTCAAGCAGGCTGGATCATAATGAATCATGAGGGACAGCTACTTGTAGTTGGGTGGCAGGTCCAATTGTGATACAGCTTGTTCTGGAATTAAGTTTGTTAGCATTATAAATGGCCTCATTTGACCAGAGATTTAAACACCTAGCTACTTGTAGGCTTGCAATTTCTTAAAGTATTCCATTTCCATTAAGTGGCTGCTGCTTTGTCGTATTCTACATGCAAAGTTGCTTTATCACTTCAATGGTTGCACAAAACAACAGTGGTTTTGTTTCTGTCCATCTTAGAAAAATATATGACTTAAATCAGCAAACTCGAGCTATTATATCAAAATACCAACCCCAGTTGTTCCTTGAAAGCCTGACTTTACAACAAATGTTCCTCAAAGGCAAGAAGAATATACATAAATAGACAAGCATATTTCCATTGCTTGGGGGATTTCTAGACCACTGCTATTTGCAGCTCCAAACACAAACATTTTGGGTGAAATCTAAGGTCCTGCAGCAGGTTTCTGGTCATAAAATAAAACCTGCCTCTCCTTTTCCCACCCTCATGCCCCACCAGAAAGTCCCTCAACACTGCAATGAGGGCATGGGCATACTTCAGAGGGAAGAAGAATTGCCATTTTCCCAATTTGTTGTTGGAAGTTGTCCCATAGACAGGGCCGGCACATCCATTAAGGCGAACTAGGCAGTTGCCTAGGGTGCCAAAATGGACAGGGGGCGCTGGCCGGCGTGCTGCCCCCTGCCCCCCTGCCGCCAGCCCCTGCCATCCGTCCCCCCACTGCCCATCGCCGGCCGCCCACCCACCCGCCACCACCAGCCGCCCGGCCCCCCTGCTGCTGCTGCCCGCCCCTCACCACCTCGCCCCACCCCCGCCCCTGCCCGCCGCTTTGCCCCCTGCCCCCCGCTGCTGGCCAGCCCCCTGCTGCTGTTGCCGCCACCGCTGCCCGCCCCGCCCCCCGCCCCCCGCCCCCTTTTGGGGTCTCTACCAAAAAAGTCTGTCTTTGGTGCCTGCCTGCTTGTTGACCAGGCATGAAGTACTATCAATATACAGTATTTCATAGACTCAGTCCTTATTTAATAGCTAGAATTTTGGTGTGTTTACCAAAGTCTCTGAGTGTGACTTACTTCTTTTCCTCCCATTGCCCAATATTTTAAACCTGATATTGAGGAAAGCAGCATGATGGGGACTGGGATATAAGTATAGAAAGGAAATGAGCTTTAAAAGATGAATGTTTGTAGACTCAACTGCTCTCTGGAGCCCTCTCCTCATCTCATAGTGGGCAAGGAGGCAAGGGAGGAAGAACTGGGACTTTTCTTTTGCCAGAAAATAGGCACTCATGTGTTGAGGAAAACTCCCTAGTGCTTGGTATTCCTGCAGCCAGGGGATATGGTGTCATGTTCACCATGGCCACTTATCTCTGCCAATCTATTGGCTGCTGAAGAACCTACTGCTCAGTCCTGGGACAGAGACTGCCACTCAGAGGTCATGGCATGTGAGCTTTCCTGCATCACTGAGCAGAAAACCTCTGGGTAACCTTTGGATGTTGACATTTTGCCTCCCTTATCCCTTGTCATCTCAGTACCTCATTTGAAAACACTGTAGTGAACCATGGTGATTCTGGGTTCAAAGTTTTGGGTGTAAAGCTGAAGAGTTTTTCAAGGGTTGTGACTTCTATTCTCCACAGGAAACTATACCAAAAAATTGGCAGACCATCACTATACACCTCTGGTCAGCAGTATATCTGCTCAGTATCAGTGGGGTGTACTACCAGATAAGCATTGTTGTTATCTTACTGTTGAGTTCAAGAAATTGATTTATTGCTATGTATGGGGATTGTTCTATAATTTTATATGTTCACAGACAAAGTGCTTGCCAGTTACACAGAAGACTGCAGAATGCTAACAAAGGAGATGTGGATGTCTGGGATTGGGCAAATGCATAATTTCTAATGACAATATATATATTTTGGCACTCTATAGGTCTGAGCCATTTGGCTGATACTGGGTGTGGTGTTGCTTTCAGGGAGCTGATGTGGGTGTCATGAAGTGTGTCTGAACTTCAGAAAGTAGTACTATTTCATTGTTGTTGAATGGGAAAGAGAACAATGCATCTCGGTCAAATCTTAGATCCTAGGCAGATTCATATACATGTAGAGGGTCCTTCATATAACATGTTCCTGGACTAAGATTAAGATTTGTACTTTCAGTTTGGTCCAGGAATGGATAGTTAACAATGGCCAGAGTGATGTTCCTTACAGTCATTCTAGCAACTGCACTCTGTACCCACTAAACTCCTCCAAACTCTCTTTAAAGGCAGATTTACACAGAGCATGTTCCAGTAATAACCAAGGTAATTAGTTGAGGCAAGAAGAAGTCTTAACATTTGTCTTTGGAAGAACAACAAATCTCGTGCCACTTTTGAGACTGGCAAGTTTACTTCAGCATGAGTTTTTGTAGGTTACAAGACATGTCCTCAGTTGTATTTGTGAGCAGCACCTGTTTGTACAGTGTGACTATGGCTGGAAACATGTATTTGCATTAGGATTCTAGCCAAGAAGAGAAAGATGCAGTCCAGGTGAGTATTGTGCAGAATGGGAGTAAAGACTTTTTAGAATGAAGTTTAAAAGAAAACAAATAGATCAATGGTGTAGATTCTCCTGCTATCTCTATAATGTAAATACCCCATAACCTCAATTTATGTCTATGGACTACTCCATATTTACACCACAGTAAGAGAAAATGAAAAATCTGGTCCATTGTCTTAGCAAAAATGCACCCAGTCAGTGTCAGTTTATTATGGAGAGAAAGGGAATGAGAATGAAAACAAGGATTTCGTTAGCAATGCATTCTGGAGTATAAAAGATAAAAAGGAATATCTAATTAACACACCACTATAATTGCTTGCAGACATTCTTTTTTTATTTAAAGATGAAATAGCTAAGAGTTCTCATCAAAACTAGGGTCACAGCCTCCATATTAAATGAAAGAAATTGATTGGGCTTTATTACACCCTGACTACTGCAAATGTGCCTCACTCACTGATTGCTATAAATTTATTCTTATAAACTACTAATTGCCCAAGTCATAATGGTAACAATGGTATAATGAAATTATCTTGATCAAGCTGATGCACAAATTTTGCTTGACAACATGAGCAGTGTGAGAAAAAAGGAAAGAAGACATGCATACAAATACATAATCTTTCATTAAAATTAAAACCAATGTTAAAACAACTGTTCTCTGAAGCATACAAAGTTCTGTATTAGAAGGGTTTCCTTTAGAAAAAAATCATTTAAGAAGACAGGCATTTACATTTATAATAAAATGATCTTGCATATTTTATTTGTCTTGAAAATTAATGACTTACTTAATCACATTTGATCAAAGGAGATAAGTTGATGTAGTCATGTGTTTCTGATTGCATTAGGCCTGATCTGAAGTGGCATGATGGATATTTAATAGTCTCCCTGTCCCTCTATATACTGTCACGATTTTTTGATATTCATGGATACTGTAGAGTGACATCAGCACTCAGAAACTGTGCTTTCTGTTTCATGGGGGGAAATAGATTTCTCCAGACATCGAGGTGGGTGAGTGTTCACATAGAAAGCTTTATAGATGATATTTCTCAGTTAGTAGAAAGTAGAACTTTTTGTACAGGGACAGTGGAAAAGGAACCCATTCATGCCCATTGCCCAAGATATGTTAAGGCAGACATGTCCAAACTTTGGCACTCCAGATATTTTGGACCACAACTCCCACAGTCCTTTGTCATTGGCAATCTTAGCTTAGAATTCTGGGAGTTGTGGTCCAAAACATCAGGAGGGCCAAAGTTTGGACATGCCTGTGTTAAGGTATGGTATATCCCACCTGATGGACACCTCTTTCTTTGGTTCACCTTTCAAAACCCACTGTTTCTGCCAAGACTTTGCCATGGCTTCCCAGTTCCCGAGCTGAGCTGCAGCCTTTCCTAGCCTGGAGCCTGCTTTGCTGCCTGAATATTAACTGGAACTGCAGCCCAACACATGTATTAGGCATCAGGTTGGGAGAAACTCTTGCATGTCAAGTAAATTTGAAACCAGAAATTGGCCCTAACGTATTATAATAAATTGAGCCAAGTATTTTCTAACATAATTGGACAATTTAATTGGTTCTTAATTTACCTTGTATCAAGCTGTCAGTTACAAGTTTGTCAGGTATGGGAGAATGCCGGGAAAGAAAGTTGTTGCCAGGAGACAAAATCATCAATGAACTACAGAAATTTTTTTAAAGCATGTTTCCTCCCACTCTAACAGCCAATTGTGCCTGTAAGAGGCATCCTGGTCAGTGGAAATGCCAGGAGCATTGGGGAAGCAGATCACATGGGCAGGTGAGGGTTAAGCAAATAACCTGGGCACCCCTGGGAGGCAGCTTGGGGCAGCAGATAGCCTTTGGTGGGTGGGGTGGGTGCCACTAACATGGGGCCCAGCACAGCTTTGACAGCTGAGCACACTCGGGGTGCCAGTTGGAAGGATGCAAGAGGGAAAAGGAGGGGGCAGCAGACTTAAACATAGTTACTACGTGGTGAGTAGAGTGGTCTGTTACCTAAAAGGGAGTCCAGCAATAGTAGGTCAACCTTAAGAAAAATAAATTTTTACACATATCCAAATTTCAGGCATGAGTGGTCATCTGCCAGAGAGAACACAGTCTCAGTGGGCACAATAGTTGGTGGGCAAGACCTTGGCCAGACCACTCCAATGCCCAGTAAGACATGAGATCAGAGTGTTTTCAGCTTGCAGGGCTCCTGCATTTATGCTTCTATGGGTGCATTTACATGACCCCTAAAATCTGAGGCAAATGGCTCCCAGATCCAGAGCTTAAAATTGTTTTCCCACCAGCTCTGGAGTTTAAAAAAAATTAAGTGCGACCATGCCCACCTAAGTGCGTCCCAGCACACTTTTCAAGTACCTGCTCTCCGGAGGTGAAAAATTTCTGATGCAAATGTAAAGCAGTGAGTGCTGGGCTCTCCTTGCCTTGTGTTTGTTTGTTTCTTGCCCCCAAGTTTGGTTTGGTTAAGGTTTCTTGCCCCCAAGTTTGGTTTGGTTTGGTTTTTTTTTTTTTTTAAATAGGAAACATTTCATTCTGTCTTACATTTGTGTTTCTAATACTGTTGAGTTTTAATTTGATAATTATTTAGTGCTTTTTAAATACTGCATTTATTTATTTATTTATTTACTTACTTACTTACTTACTTACTTACTTACTTTCATATATATCACCAAGTTTAATTCAGATAACGATTTCAGGCGATTCTTTTAATTTCAGTTTTTAAGTTCTAAGCCTCCTTGGATCCTTTAGGAGAAAGGTGGCATATAAATATTTAAAATAAATAAATAATTTTCTTGAGAAATGAATCATTGCCAGAAAAGACATTTCATTAATTCAGATAGATATCATTTGCAGGCTTTGTTCTCACCTCAGAATGTCTTTTCTGGCAATGGGGTCAAAGTATTCAGTGTCTCCTTATTGGGATTGCTATCGGTTTCCCAAATGGGGGTGGGGGTGGGGGGTGGGGCTGAGGTGAGAACAAAGCCTGCAAATGATATCTATCTGCATTAATGAAATCTAGAAGCAGGCATAGACACCAGAAGGAAATTGTATCACACTAGTTCTTTCCAACTGAAAGATGGGCATAGCTATTATACTGTAAATCCCTTGAACATTTTCTGTTAGGATATGCTTTTGTGAAATCCTGCACTGCAGCAGTTTTCTCTCTGTGTTTTTTTTCCTGAAGCTTCAATTTTCATTTCCATTATGTACATCAGTTTGTATATTGTTGACTTAAGATGCTTATGTGGTGGGGACCAATGGAGAGCACCAGACATTGCCTTCCATATCCATGCTATGCAAATCCATCATATTCAAGGGAGAGTTTAACCCCCCTAATCCCCAGTCCCAGCAAACCTCTCCTGCGGAAAAAAATTCTGGTTCATGGAAATTCCCCTTCAAATACATAAACATCTGAGGAAAGGAGAAGGAAACTCAAGTGGGCGCTATTTCAGTAGCATGTGGCACTGAAATCATTCCTGCCCCTCCAGAGGTACTTGTCCCATCACTTGCTAGAACTAGTGGAGACAAGTTAGAAACTCCTGTTGTGGCTGGAAGCATTAACAGCAGTGTAAAACAGATGCTCATATGACTGACGGCATGCATGACAAGAAAGTGCTCACGTGTGGGCAGGACTTGGGCCAAAGCTCCAAGAGTAGCGTGCTCAGCCTCCTGAAGACTCATAAAAGACCACTGCTGCTGGCCTTCTGCAAATGTAAAAATGTCTGGGTTATTCATTGCCTAGGGGAGATAAAAACCCAGGATGACCAGTCATCTGCACCCATGGAAAGCATTGGCTCTATAGGTTTGTGGCAGAACCAATTGCCATTTCTGAATGATCCTTAGTCACAGGCTGGTTTCAAATTTATACTGGGGTGTCAGGCAACTGGTACAACAGCAGATGATCAGGATACAGGTGGTACATTTGTCAAGTGACATCACCTGACAGGACACTGGTGGGTGGCAATGGCATCAGGCATCAGGGAAGATTCAAGAGAATTCCGCTGAATGTGGTTATGATGGAGGGCAGCCTCACAGCTCATAACTTTTAAGAGGTTTTGAGGAACAAGCTGTGGAAGTGGAGTGTACCTATGGAAAGGCAAACATGGCAGCCCTGAAAGCTGAGAAGATGAAATGGATGTGGTATGTGGCCCACATTCTCATCCTAACAGTTTGGCATGCTTTGCAGTATACGGAAGACACATTGCAGTTCAGAGACCACTTGGTAGTGGGGTGGCTAAAATGTTTTCTAAATAAATAAATAAATAAATAAATAAATAAATAAATAAATAAATAAATAAATAAATAAATATCCGATATAATTAGCCATCCCAGAAAGTTGGCACAGCATTTTCACCACAGTTCTGAAGCAATGAGCTCTTGCAACAGAGGCAAGAAAATCTGGGATTGTCACTGCATCACCTGATCCAAGATGGAGCAACTTGATGGAACTCTATGGAACTCCACTCTGTTTGAAAGGGTGTTGTAAAGTCATGCCTATCCTCTTGGGACAAAAGCCTAGAGGAAGGACATAGCGGAGGAAGAGATAGGGCGCTTTTACACGACCCTTAAGATCCACTGGCCACTTAAATTCGGACCAGAGATCTTGGGGATTTGTCGCTCTTCCTGTTTCCCCAGTCCCCCTCCGCACTCCCTGGCTCCTGTCTGCCTGAGGGGAGGGAGGAAAAAAAGGAGAAAAGAATGCTGGCTCACCTCCGTTCTGCAGTCTGCTTCCGGAAGCATTCCAGTCTCATTTAATAGAAATTTTGTCTAAAGGTCTTTGCTTGTGGAAGGACAGCAAATAACTCCAGGATTGGCTTCAATTTCACTAGCAAGTAGAGATGGGCACGAATAAAAAAATGGCATTTCTTTTGTCGTTTGTCGTTTAGGGGGTCCATTTTGGTTTGTTTCTGTTTTTCGTGAATTTTTGCAAAAATATCATTTTTGTTTTCATTCGTTTTGTTACCATTTCATTACCATTTATTTCAATTTTTGTGATTTTTTTTTAGCATTTAAAGCAGTTCAATGTATTGCCGTAATGAAAACGAAACGGACAACAAAATTTCTGGTGATTCTGTTCGTTTTGTTTCATTTTAGAGACAAAATTCGTTTGTCGTTTCATTATGTAACAAAACGAAAAAACAAAAATGGAAATGAAAAATTGTTCATTTCGTGCCCATCTCTACTAGCAAGCAGAAGTCTAGCCTTTTCCTTTCCAATATATGGAAGTAAATGGGAATATTAGAATTTTATTATTCCAGCTGTTCAGTAGTATCAATTTTTATGTGGATATATTCACAGCTATCTGAATATGGCATTTTCCAGTAAATTTTGACTATTTCCACATCTGTATGTACATCCCTGTTTGTAACCAAACTTTAGTAAATGTAACTGGAATAATCACATATTGTCTCTGTATCTAATATGCCTCTGTGTCCTTCTTCCTTTTTTGTTTTCCATGGATTAAAATTCTGTGCTTGCAGAACTCAGTCCCTGTATATTCCCTAACCTCTTGGATTAATGTGTGAATTGGAACTTGACCTTCCACAGTTCAACATATGCTGTGCAACAGCACTTTGCAGTTTGAATTCATCAAAACATACATTGAAATAGCTATTTAAAATATATAGGGACACATAGTCATAGATCTGGTCCATGGAGTCATGAAGAGTCGGACACGATATAACGACTGAACAACAACAAGCCATAGAACAGGGAAGTAGCACTGAGGTCAGATTGAAATTCTCCCATCACCACCATCACCACGACCACTATCACCACCCTCAGAATCACTAGCTGTTGGTGCATTTAGAAATGTTCATCTTAGGGAAAAATATTTTTGAATCGGTGTGTATATATATGTGTATATATCCATCTGTGAAATTTCTTGCTTAAACATATTTTCTCTCAAAATACCAATTCAAAAATCCATCTGTGAAATTTCTTGCTTTTTAAAAATGTGCAAGTCAGTATGGAATAGGATGTAACAGTTACTTAAAATGGCAAAAAGCTCCCTTGAGAATTCAAAATTTCAGAATGTTGTCTCCTTCAATGTTAATTCTCTGCCCAATTACCCAGGACCAGGAGTAAGTCCTGCTGAACTCTTCAGGCATGATTTATAGTAGTACATTATTTCAGGGATGCTGGTGTGTGTGTGTGTGTGTGTGTGTGTGTGTGTGTGTGTGTGTGTGTGTGTGCACTGTATATAGTGTTTTTAGAATATATTCTTTTATATGTTGTAACCCCCCCTTTGGTTTCCCTTTTGGAGAAATTTATTTATTTATTATTATTTATTATTTACACTTGTGTGTGTGTTCCCACAATGGGGACTGGGCGTGTTCACAACATCAGAATAAAAACAAATAAAAATCGATTACTAACAACAATTAACAAAACAACTATGTCCGGGAGTAATTAGTATAAAAAAAAGTTTTTAGAATATGTTCTTTTATATGTTGTAACCCCCCTCCTTTGGTTTCCCTTTTGGAGAAAGGCGGAATATAAATAATTTAAATAAATAGGCCAAACAAAAAAGTTCAGTAAGCCTTCCATCTGAGTAGACATGTAATCAATTTCAGCAAAAAATAAAATAAAAAAATAAAAATCAATTGCATTGTCATTCGACCACTATTATTGCACATGTAGTATATTTCATAGGCTGATGCTCTGATGCTGATCAGTTGGAACCTTCATGATTTGGAGTTCAGAGAGCTGAGCTACTTGTTGGATTTGAGAAAAGATTATTATTTGCTAAACTTCCAATCCACGTTATCCTCCCCTTGACTTTCTGTCTCTTTCTTGATCACAAAGTGACAATCCTAACTTTCTTTAAACTCTCCAAAGGTATATATGCTCAAATGTTAATGCTGGGAAAGCTTCACGGTGACGAGTACTTTGGCTTAATGTGCAAATGGCTTCTGACAGCTGCCTCTGTAAGGCGAGCAAATGCTGACTGCATTAATGTCAGTATCTGTCACATTCAGGTTGCCACATCTGTACAGCGGTGATGACAGGGAACCAAACCAGAGTGACAAAAGGAGCCAGAGCTGTGATTTGAAAGTAGAGAGAGTGGGCATGTTTTATACATCCTGAAATTGTTCATTCTGTTCAACACGGAGGATGTATTATATCCAGAAGCTCTGGCCCCAGCTACCTGCTTCAGTGATCCCAGGAGCCATGCACTCTCTCAACATAAATGTACTCGGATTAATGTATTCTCAAACAGCTATCAGGTACTCAGATTATTTTAATAGTTAGCAAGCCCAGAAACTGAAAGGACCCCTCAAAGCTTTTCTCAACTGAGCTATGTCAAAGTCTTCCTGGTGCACAACCTGGGACAATGAGCAATATAAGAAGGGCCAGCTAATGATGATTAGTAGTGAAAGGGCTGGACATGAGAGATCCAGGTTCAACAGCACACTGGGTCTCTGAAACACACTAAGTAGCCTTCGGCCAGTCATTGTCTTTCTGGTTGACCTACCTCAAAGGATTGGTGTGAGGATACAGTGGGAATGTGTATGCATCCTTGAATTTATGGAGAGAATGTGAGACGTCATGGAAATTAATGAAACAAAATGCCAGTCAGATTTCAGACAGACTTATCTGTGAGGTGTTTTCACAGGCATTTGCACAAACCATGGATGGCCTCTGTACAAAGCAGAATCCCCTTCACCCCATGTTCTGGATAAGTATGTGAAATACCAACACTTTAAATACAATTTCCAGTCTTCAACTGCCATGGCCATGAACTGTACTGCCTGTGTCATCCTTGCTTCACGCTCAGGACTTTACAAAAGGCCCCTCTAGTCTACCATTGTGTTTTCCACAGTAGCCAATGAGAGGCTTGCCATGATCCCTCAAATAGCTGCTATTTGGTATGTGTTTTCCTAGTAACTTGCCTCTAGAGGTCTAGTGCTTTTGATTCTGGAGGTAGTTAAAACCTTATGTTCTATGCATAAACCCCATCTCAATTTACAATGAAAACCTGAAAACTGTATAGTTTTATTATCTGTGCTTATTATCTTTATTATCTTGGACAATAAGGTGGCCAATTTATTATTTTTAACCCAACATAAATAAGAGTGCATAAAATGCCATAGAGAAAAGACACTTTCCTTCATCCATTCCACAGACCCCTGATGTTCTTCCTCACGTTCTTTTCAAACTCTGGCTCTGGATAGGGTTTTCATTCAGTGGCTTTTATTACTATGAGTTTCCTTTTGACTATCCTGTACAAATTTCTCTAATCGAAGCCACTATAGGACTGACATTGCATTCAGTGCCCTCTATCCATTACATTGCTTGCTATTGGACCAAGAACAGCAAAGGCAAAATGTAAGGGTCTGCAACATGGCAATTGGACTACAAACATCCCATTTAGGAGCAGGAAGGCTTCACCTTTCCCAGGGATGGGAAGCACAAAATGCATTTAAAGAAAACAAGAATTAAAAATCCCACTCCATACCTATCATGTCATATTTCAGTTCATTTTTCAAAAGACAACCCTCCTAGATATCTTTGTGTGTTTCATTTTCATCCATTTATTCTCAGGCCCTTGAATGCACAGCAGACCAAGCGTGCTTTCTTGTAATACTGTCACAGTTCTCTAGTTGACCATGTGCTTGAAGTATGCCTCCTGATCCTATCCCTCCTCACAGGCTCCCATGTAAATAGAGATGGGCACGACTAGGGAAAATGACATTTTCGAGTTGTCGTGTGTCGGAGGCAGTCCATTTCAGCTCGTTTCTGTTTTTCGCGAAATTTCACAAAAATTAGTCAGTTTGTTTTTTTGTTGTCGTTAGTACTGGTTTGGGGGGCGGTAGCGGGCTCCTGGAGGGAGCTGCAGGAGTCAGCCACAGCCACAAGTGACGGACTGGCAGACTCTTTGCACCCGCTGTGTCTCACGTACTTGCATGTAGTGCAATGCAAGTAGATCTGGCTTAGGGTTAAGATGGGTTAGCGCAAGGGCTAGGGTTAGGCTAGTTACGGGTGAGGTTAGGGTGAGTATTGGGGTGCACCTCTGGGTGCCTCTCTGACCCACTTAGAAGGACAGTGTACTGGCGTATGCGTTAGGCTTAGGCTTAGGGGTTGGGTTTGGGCTACGATTAGTGGGCTGTTTATGCCCGATTGGCACATCCCAGAAGTCTCTGTGGTCAACCTGGCCAAGTGGCTATGCGATTGGTGGAAAATTTGCATGGTCCACTCCCATGGGCGAGCCCATCATTGCAAATGTGCAGGTGTAAAAAAATAAAATAAAATAAAATAAAATAAAATCAACGGAGACTTTTTTTTTGCAAGAAAAACCCACTGCTGCTACTGTAAAAATTCAAGCATTTAAAATAGCTAATTTTCGCATGTTTTTGTGGTGCTTTGGTGGGGTTTTGGGCAATGATTTAAAAAAAAATATTGCGGTCGCCATTTTGGATCCCCCGCACTGCATGGCAAATGGATGCGCCTTCCCAGCCTGGTACAGTCAGCAAAACCTGGCCATGCGATTGGTAGAATGGCTCCAAAACTTTGCATGGTCCACTCCCATGGGCGAGCCCATCATTGCGAATGTGCAGGTGTAAAAAAATAAAATAAAATAAAATAAAATCAACGGAGACTTTTTTTTGCAAGAAAAACCCACTGCTGCTACTGTAAAAATTCAAGCATTTAAAATAGCTAATTTTCGCATGTTTCTGTGGTACTTTGGTGGGGTTTTGGGCAACGATTTCAAAAAAAAATATTGTGGTCACCATTTTGGATCCCCCGCACTGCATGGCAAATGGATGCGCCCTCCCAGTCTGGTACCAGCAGCGCAGCAGTAGCAATAGCCAAGGAGAGGGGGGCGGGGAACCCCCCCCAAATAAAACACCCTTCTGGCCTGGTAGGTGCCCTCAGACAGTTTTCGCCTACTTTTAGGGCCGGGAATCGGGTTTTTTTTAACTTTTAAAAACTTTTTTTCTGTGCCGCTTGGCATTGCGCGATCGCCGCGATGCAAGTAACGAGCACGACAAATCAGACCAAATTGTTCGTTCGTCGGTTCGAGCTCGAATTCTGGCGGAGTAATTCCCGTTACCGTTTCCGTAGAGTAACGGATACGAGTAATGGAAACTGAAACGGGAATACCGCTAATTCGTGCCCATCTCTAATGTACACCATGTGGCTGCTGGAATTCTGACCCACACAGAAAAACATTGTACAGGTAATCCTGTAACTAGTCCTTACTTCCAAATATGTCCAGATATATCCATTTGCTTTAATAAATGTTGTAAGACAAGCACTGGCTGAACTTAAAAAATGTACCCCCTCCCCATTATTCCCCAAATCCCTTTAGCCTAAGTGTCTGTGGAATTTAAAAGTAACTACTGTATTCTCAACTCTGGTTCAGGCCTGCTTCCCTGTTTTCTTCACCCAAAATAATCCAATAGATCTGATTCAGATACAATCCTTTTTGCCATACATACAGGCTTAGGTATAGATCCAACTGTGAGTTCCAATTAGAGCAGCTTTATTGAATCAGTTGCTAAATGATAAGGAACATTTCTATTATTTATTTATTTATATTTATTTATTTATTTAAAATATTTTTACCCTCCCTTTCTTCTTGAAAGGGACCCAAGGTGACTTGCAACATTGAAGGACAATATACAAAGTTGGAAGTAATGAGTGAAGATTGAGAGAAAAGGACAAGAAATAAGAAGGAGCAGCATTCATCCTAATAGCTTAGTCCTGGTAGATGAATCAGAAGTATTTATTTATTTATTTAAAGATGTATATACTGCCTGCTTCACAAAGGGAACTCAAGGTAGTGAACACAATAAATAAAACAAAACACAACAACAACCACAACAACCAAGAATTAGCAGCAAGAACAAAATGTAGCTGTAGAGAAAATAAAAAGGCGCCCAGCAGAACTGCACAGAACACAAGACTTTAAAACCTTACTGGTCGAACAAACGCCTCTCTAAAGATCCAGGTTTTAAGAGCTTTCCAGAAGGCAGGCAGGGAAGGCATCAGGCAGAGACTGCTCTGTAAGCTCATAATGATGGAGCCCACCACAGAAAAGGCCCAGTTTCACATACCCAATATATAGGCCTCTTTAATGGTTCCGGCCTGGAGCTGCTGGGTCGGGCAACAGCTGACCTGGTACCTGCAAGGACTGGAAAGAGGCAAGTTCTTAGCCTTTAAGTTTCTAGCTATTATTCCCTAGAAAAATATAAAACTCCAATGAGAGAAAAGTACTGCATGTGCTATGATGGAATATGCTTGCTTGGGAGTCTTGTCTTTTGGAGTTGGTTTTTGTTTCCATGCACTGCCCTTTCCTTTTGTGCTTGAGAGTCAGCAGTAGCAATCTGTGGCATTTTTCCACTGGGGAAGAATAGCATCAAGTCATATCCTTTGAACCACTTTGGGTCCTTCTTTACTGCATGTTTTCAGCATGGGTGCACCGGAATGAAGCCAAAATCGCATGAACTTCAATTTACGATTGTTGTGGGAGATCAGTCTGTGTGATGCATTGGGATCATTTGAAGTTTGCAATGTAAACACAAAGGGTTGCTTTTCTAAACAATATCTATATCTAGTTTGTCCTGCTATATTCTGTATTCAAAATACTGAACGACAAGGTCATCCAGAGTTTGTAACTTCTCCTCAATGGATTAAACTAATCAGAGCTAATGGAAATAGACTTATATGTGCTCTACAAAGCGCTTGGTGCACCAAGCACATTTTATGACTGCCTCTTCTTTTACTCTGCTGAACATTTACTTTAGATGCCTGCTTTGTACCTCTTCAGACTTAGTGGCCTAATTCTCATTGGCTTCAAAGGTCCAGGATCAAGCCTCTAATGGTTGCCTTTAATTTCATGTATGCCTCTTTGAAGATACCACTGTGAACATCAAACTAGAGAAGAAAAATGTGGAATGACTGAGAGGTAATGGTAAGATGCTCTGTAGAGACACGTGCCTTCTCAGACTGCTGGTCACAATTCAGTCAGTCAAACAATAGGCCATAAGGTCAAAAATGAGAGCAGGTAGCACTCGAATGCTAACCCAATAGGGGTTTGCCAGTTGTTGTGTATATAAAGTATAAAAATACACACCAGGACTTCAAATGTTTATTTTTTCTTTAGTCCACCTTCTTTGCAAGTAACATGATTCAACTCTTTTGCCTCACTTTAAATTCACCCATAGTGTTGTTGTTTACAGTAGCTCAGAAAAAAATACATCCAGAATACTGAGATTGGGATACATAATACATCAGGATACTGAGGTAAACACAAAGAAATGGCACATAGATAAACAAAGGATGTTACCAAGTGCATGGTGCCCTCTTCTTCCTCTGCAACTGCTGAACTGATAATTCAAGAAGTTCCCTTTCTGTGCTGTTGCTTCTTTGAAAATGAGATTATTCATCCAGTTGAACCTTGGTAGATTTAAGAGAACTATTCTTTACACACAAAGGCACATGTGTGTGTGTGTGTGTGTGTGTGTGTGTGTGTGTGTGTGTGTGTGTGTGTGTGTGTGTGTGTGTGTGTGTGTGTGTGTGTGTGTGTGTGTGTGTGTGTGTGTGTGGACAGCACCAGATGGACAATATTGGAATCAGATTGATTATGTTCTCTGCAGCCAAAGATGGAGGAGCTCTATACAGTCAGCAAAAACAAGACCTGGTGCTGACTGTGGCTCAGATCATCAGCTTCTTATTTCATTCAAGTCAGGTATAATCTAAGTCAAATCCCTTATGAATACACAGTGGAAGTGAAGAATAGATTTAAGGAACTAGATTTGGTAGACATAACACCTGAAGAACTATGGATGGAGGCTTGTAACATTGTACAGGAGGCTGCAATGAAAACTATTCCAAAGAAAAGAAAATGCAAGAAAGCAAAGTGGTTGTCCAACGAGGCCCTACAAATAGTGGAGGGAGAGAAGGGATGCAAAATGCAAGGGAGAAAGGGAAAGATACAGAAAACTGAAGGCAGACTTCCAAAGAATAGCAAGGAGAGACAGGGCAGCCTTCTTGAATGAACAGTGCAAAGATATAGAGGAAAACAACAGAAAAGGAAAAACCAGATATCTATTCAAGAAAATTGGAGATATTAAAGGTGCATTTCGTACAAAGATGGATATGATAAAGGACAAAAATGGTTGGGACCTAACTGAAGCAGAAGAGATCAAGAAGAGATGGCAAGAATATACAGAGGAATTACATCAGAAAGATCTGGATGTCCCTGATAACCAAGATAGCGTAGTTGCTGACCTGGAGCCAGACATCCTGGAAAGTGAAGTCAAGTGGGCCTTAGAAAGCATTGCAAACAACAAGGCCAGTGGAGGTGATGACATTCCAATTGAACTCTTTAAAATCTTAAAAGAGGATGCTGTAAAGGTGCTGCATACGAAATGCCAGCAAATTTGGAAGACCCAGCAGTGGCCAGAGAACTGGAAAAGATTGGTCTACATCCCAATCCCAAAGGAAGGATATGCCAAAGAATGCTCTAACTATCGCACAGTTGCACTCATTTCACACGCTAGCAAGGTTATGCTCAAAATTCTACAAGGTAGGCTTCAGCAGTATGTGGACAGAGAACTTCCAGAAGTGCAAGCTGGATTTCGAAGGGGCAGAAGAACTAGAGATGAAGTCACCAACATGCGCTGGATTATGGAGAAAGCCAGAGAGTTCCAGAAAAACATCTACTTCTGCTCCATCGACTATGCCAAAGCCTTTGACTGTGTGGACCACAACAAATTACCTTAAAGGAATATGGAAAGTCCTAAGAAATCTATATGGGGACAAGCAGCCCAGAACAGGATATGGAACAACTGATCTGTTTAAAATTGGGAAAGAAATCTATGTCACCTTGCCTATTTAAGGACCAGCAAATGGCTCCCAGCTCCGGAGCTTAGAAATGTTTCCCCAGGCTCCGCATATGCAGACAATTAAGTGGAACCCAGCGCACTTTTCTTGTACCTTCTCTCTGGAGGTGAAAAAACTTTGATGCGGATAAGAGTGCTGGGCTCTCCTCGCTTGTCTGTTGTTTTTTTGTCTCCCGCCCCTTTAAGAGCCCCTTGAGAAGGAACCAGGAAGTAACGGGGCTCGTGGCAAGTTCGACCGGCACCGGCAGGTTAGTAAAGGCTTCTTTTGTCCTTTTTTCCCCTCCCCCCCTCACGCCGACAGGAACAGGAAGTGCTGAGGGGTGGGGACGCAGGAACAGAATCGAACCCCCAAGATCTCTGGTCTGAATTTAAGGGACCAGCGGATCTTAGGGGTCGTGTGAAAAGGCCCTAACTTACATGCAGAGTACATCATGCGAAAGGCAGGTCTGGATGAATCACAAGCCGGAATTAAGATTGCCAGAAGAAATATCAACAACCTCAGATATGCAGATGATACTACTCTGATAGCAGAAAGTGAGGAGGAATTAAAGAACCTCTTAATGAGGGTGAAAGAGGAAAGTAAAAAAAATGGGCTGAAGTTCAACACCAGAAAAACTAAGATCATGGCCACTGGTCCCATCACCTCCTGGCAAAGAGAAGGGGAAGAAATGGAGGCAATGACAGAGTTTATTTTCTTGGGCTCCTTGATCACTGCAGATGGTGACTGCAGCAATGAAATAAAAAGACGCCTGCTTCTTGGGAGGAAAGCAATGGCAAACCTAGATAGCATCCTAAAGAGCAGAGACATCACTTTGGTCAGGATAGTCAAAGCTATGGTTTTTCCAGTAGTGATGTATGGAAATGAAAGCTGGACTATAAAGAAGGCTGATTGCCACAGAATTGATGCTGTTGAGCTGTGGTGCTGGAGGAGAGTCTTGAGAGTCCCCTGGACTGCAAAGAGATCAAACCTATTCATCCTGAAAGAAATCAACCCTGAATGTTCACTGGAAGGACAGATTTTGAAGCTGAGGCTCCAGTACTTTGGCCACCTCATGAGGAGAGAGGAGTCCTTGGAAAAGTCCCTGATGTTGGGAAAGATTGAAGGCAAAAGGAAAAGAGGATGACAGAGAATGAGATGGTTGGATGGTTTCATCGATGCAACCAATATGGATTTGACAAAACTCCGGGAGGCAGTGGAAGATAGGAAGGCCTAGCGAGCTCTGGTCCATGGGGTCACGAAGAGTCAGACATGACTGAACGACTGAACAAGAAGAACAATTTTATGATTCTATGAAAACCAGGCTGGAAACATATTTACAGGGATCCCATTGTGTGTTGTTAAAATATTTCAACTGAGCCTAAAAATTGAGCCTCTTTTCAAAAAGAGAAGTCTATTATCTTTGGAATTTTCCATTTACATTGAGCCAGCATCAGAGAGATACAGAAGCAAATGCAAATGCAAAAAGGGTACTAGTTTTTACATTCAGTGCCCTAAATACTACTACTACTACTACTACTACTACTACTACTACTACTACTACTACTACTACTACTAATAATAATAATAATAATAATAATAATAATAATAATAATAATAATAAATTACCCTGCCTTGAAAAACTTTAAAAAATTTGTACAACAAAAATATTTCGGATTTGAAAATTTGAAGGATTGCCTAAAGACTCTGGCATAAACTGGTAAAAATGGTCCCATTTTCAATGCATTCTGGGTGAAATTTGCCTAAAGAAAATTTGCAAGTAATTTCATTTAGAAGAAATTAATTCCTTTATACAGTCACTGTCAGTCAATAATAATAGAAAATAACCTAATAATAATATCTAATAATAATAATAATAATAATAATAATAATAATAATAATAATAATATTTACCCTGCCTTGAAAAACTTTAAAAATTACCCAATAGTGATTTGAAAATTGAACAAAGACTCTGGCAGCATAGTTATCTTGTCTGCTGTGCTGGGTGGGGTGATGATGATGATTTAGAAGAAATTGATGACAGTCATCTGTCATGATGATGATGATGATGATGATGATACATCATGTAGTCTAAACATTTCGGAAGCGTTCGACTAGTGATCTGTAATACAAAATTCAGCATAGTTATCTTGTCTGCTGTGTGATGATGATGATGATGATGATGATGATGATGATGATGATGATGATGATGATGATGATGAGACATTTAAAGCTCATTTTAGATCACTGGGTAGTGCTCAAGGAGGTTTACAGTAATAAAACATAAAAGCAAGAGTAAAACTAGATTCAAACATAAAATAATTAACATTATTTTTTTAAAAGCAAGACCATAAAAACCATTATAATCAGTAAATGTACACAGTTAAATCATCATTAGGAGTGCGTCATTAAGAGTTTTTGGGTTGTATGGACTCCCAGAACAATTAAAGAAATTGACCCTGGAAGTTCCAGTCCACAGAGACAAAACCTACCCTGTAGGTTTTGTCTAACACCTCCCTTTGCTTACAAATTTACTTTCCTGGGACAGGGCCTGTCTTCCTTGTTGTCTCAGTCCTACTTCCTGGAAATTGCTCCTCTGGAAATGAAGTACTTGGGGCAAAGCGGGGAGGTAGATCTATATAGCCCAGGGGTCCTCAAAGTTTTCAAACAGCGGGCTGGTCCACCAGCACCCAGACACCACTGGGGGCCGGATCACAGTCCAAAAGCAGCTGCAGAGGCTGGCTTGCTCACAAAACAGGGGGTAGATGGGTGGGTTGCAATTGGTCCCAGGGGCCGGATTCAGGACCTTGGGGGGCCGCATCCGGCCCGGGGGCCTTAGGTTGAGGACCCCTGATATAGCCTAAGAGGCAGCAGTGAAAATCTACAAGATGCATGTGATTTACATTCAATGACTTTCAAGTTAAGTCATTCAGTTTTTTTTAAAAAAGACTACACCTACCAAGAGGGGCACCAGAGTTCACAGTTTTGAGCATAGAATCACAGGCTCATAAAACACTACAGTAGAAGGACCCTCACCCCACCCCAAGGGTCATTTAGCTGCCCAGAGTGGCTGTATGGCTAGATGGGTTGGATCATCACCACCATCATTGTCATCTTCCCAGCTTTGTATAAAAGCAAGAAATCCACTGCTAGAACAACTTTGGCAGGTGACCATCCAACCTCTGCTTAAAATCTCCCAGTGAAGGAGAATCCACCACTTCTTGAAGCAGTCTGTTCCACCATCAAACTGCTCTTACTGTTAGGAAGCACATTGTTTATTGTACAAAATAGACACAGTTTGAAGGCAATCATGTCCTTGCAAGAACACCCTGTTTGGAAAAAAAAACACCCTTGTTTTCTGAGCTGAATGCAAGCGCACAACAAATGGCTGCTAATTTTGAGTAGAAATCGATCCCTCTGAGAAACAACTTTATGTTAATTTCTTGGTACAGATGCCCTGGGTGTCCTTTAAATAACATTTGAATACTCTTTTAATAACATTCAGAGTTAACCAGAGATTGAAATGTAGCTGATCTCACAGGAAAATTTAAATAAAAATGGCATTCTGCTGACACAAGTGTATTAAGAAGAAAACCTATGTAAGGGAGCCGTTAACCCAGATCTATTGTGGGATATATTATATATTGTCTGACATACTTTCATAAGAGCAGGCAAAAGTACCCCATCCTTTAGTCTTGGGTAATGTGCCTTATTGTTAAATTCAATAGGAAAAGCTATTCATACGGTACTTTGATTGAAAAGAAAATTGAACCCTTTTGATGTTATAAATGTGTCTATTACACCATGTGCACACAAATTTTCCATGGAAATTATCGTGAAAGTAGTGGTTCTTCTAGAAAAATGCATTAGTGTTGACATGTTCAATTTTATCTGCATCAGAATATAAATACCTTTTAACTGTGGCAGAATTGTTTGGAATATATATACTGTAAGTTGGTTGTCTAGCTATCCAAAACATGTATCTTCCTGTAGTCTAATTGTGTTCTTTTTCATTTCAGTAACACAGACATTAAAAACAGGGCCTTGAAGTTGCAATATGTTGCAGATTTATGTTGTTATGCACTTTTTAAAAACAAGGTTTTAAACAAAATGCTGGTAATACAACATCGGTAAAAGACTTATTTTTGTATATTGGAGCTGGTTGATTATTGGACGTATATTGTGCTAAAAATTGTCACTGAGATATGCATTATTGAATTACCCATGGATGTATCATTGTGTGGGCAAGGAGCTCTTTTTAAAAGGGTAGAAGTGATTAATGTTTTAAAACAATGAGTTTTTATTATTATACCCTATCTCTGTACTGTCTTGCATAATCAAACTCAACCAGCTATGATTTGCAACTCCAATTGAACTGATTATTCAGTGGCTTGCCAGTTACCAAGATTTTTTTTAGATCATAGCACTAGTTTGTTGATCTATCTCTCTTTCTCTCTCGTTCTGTAGACAATTTTTGCAAATGGTTTAGGACAGCAGTAGCAGAAGATAGACAGGGATTTACTTCTAGACCTTTTCAGGTAGTTCCAGAAGTTTGGCAAAGAATTGTTCTGCAGCAACAACAACATTTTTGCTGTCTACATCAGGCTGCTGAAATGAAGATAATTTTCAGATAACCAGGAATGGACTTAAATGTAAGAGGAGTGTGAGCTAAGGCCCATCTACTTAAATCACCATCAAAGCAAATAGCTAGGTTCAGTCAGAAGGTCTTCATAAGCAATCTGCTACTTGATAGTAATTGTGTATCTCTTGAGCCTGGCTCAGGTTGGCAGATCTAAGAGTTCTGGTTAAAACAAAAGACAGTCATGGCTCAGGAGAGTCCTGAAAATTGTGCACTTCATTCCCTGTTACATCTTGCTGAAATGACATTGGAATAATTAAGAAAACTTAATCATAAGATTGCATTCATTTAACCTAGGAAGAGATTCTCAGGCAGTTTTAAATTGAGTTAGATCACGTTTCTCAGGGAAAAACCAAACCAAAACCAAACAAAAAGACAAAACCATTGTGACACCTTAAAGACTAATCGCTATATTTTAACATGAGCTTTTATGGATAGGTCCACTAAATCATGTTTGTCTCCCAAATGAGAGATCAGACAAGATTATTAAATATTTTAACCATGCCTGATTCTGAACAGAAATGTATCAAAAAATCCTATTTTAGAGCATTACATCATCCACAGTTTCTCAATAAATCATTTTATTTACCTGAATGAAGAAGTGGTATCCAACTAGATTATACTTACTTACTTACTTACTTACTTACTTACTTACTTACTTACTTACTTACTTAAACCTTTTCTATCCTGCCTTGTTTCCCAAAAGTGCCATTTCAAAGTTAGCTGCGCTGGCTAAGTCTGATGGGAGTTGCAAACCACCATCTGAAAGATCATATGTTCTCAATCACTGGCCTTGGTATAAATAAAATGGCAACTCAGAAGAATAACTCTGAAATATTTGTATTTTATTTTTTAAAAAAATCAAAGCCAGAGGAGTGGGCCCTAAGAGCTTCAAAAAAGAAAAAAAAAAGGTTCTGGGAAGATAGGTCTCCTCATATGAATGGAAACCACCTTCTGTGAAATGAACTGAGGTGAGGATCCAAGCCATAAGATGTGAAGCTGTTCTTTGAACTTCTCTTCGCAGCTCTTTATAAAATCATCACAAAGCCTGTGTAAGCCAAATCACTTTACCAAATGGAAATGTCAGAGTTTTTAATAAGCATATAATAGCTAGGCACTGGAAAAGATTTTCCCAAGCAACAAAATGTCAGAGGTTCAAAATAGAACCCAACATCATTAATTGCCAAGAAGCTGGTGTTCCAGCCTGATGAACTGGGTGGCTTGGCATGAGTAGAGCTGGAGATGAGGAGACCTGGTACTGATACAGATTTTGTGACAGCTATTATTATTATTATTTTAAAAAATGAAAACAGAATTTAAAATGTTGACAACAGCCCCCAAACTGTGACCATCCTGTTTAGTAAACAGTACCATTAGGTACTCTGTTTGGATAGCAAGGGAACAAGAAAATATTTGTGGTGATAGTGCAGGGGCCAGGGTTAAATTTCATTCTCTCTGAGTATTTCCACTTTGCCAAAAAGTGGCATTGTATTTTGGAACCTTCCACTTTCTTTGGCAAGACTGTAATTTTCCAGTGGTTATTTTGCATGGCAATTTGAATGCTAGTTCAAATCAGAATTAAAGATGTACACCCTGGGATTTTTGGAAGTTACAGTTCAAAGAGTAAATCTGAGGATTAAATTCATAGCATAGCTTGAATAAATAACACCATCCAGAATTCCTTGTTCACAACCACCACTGACCATGTTTTTCTGGAAGATTCTGGGAGCCTCAGAGACAATAGAGACCAGGCCAGGCTTGTGCAGGCTATTTATAGCCTGGAGATTCCCCTGCTCGCCAGCTCCAAAGTAGGCACATTTTTGTTCATAAAGTCTGGGTGGGAGGGGAAAGAATCCCCTCAGTGGAGATGTGCCCATTTTGTGGAAAAGCCCTCCTTTTTAGTGCTATTGTGGAGTTTATAGTTGTAAATTTTGAATGTCTGGAAAGAAGTTTCAAACAATGATAAGGAAATTATAATTTCCATTTCAAAACAATTAGCCAAAATTGGTATATACAATTCTACTATTTCATCCTATCTATCTATCTATCTATCTATCTATCTATCTATCTATCTATCTATCTATCTATCTATCTATCTATCTATCTATCTATCTATCTATCTATCTAAGTTTTAAATGCTCTTTGGCTTCCCTTCGGTGTTGATGCAGTTTGGGAAGAGTAGGAACTGGCAAACGACTCCAGTATTCCTGCCAAGAAAACTCCATGGATATGGGGTCACGGAGAGTCGGTCACGACTGTAATGACACAACACACACACACACACACATGTCATAGCTATATTTTCTTGAGCATTTCTTTGTACTACAAAAGAAGATTTTCTTCCTTACTGTAACATTTCTGATGTAATGTAAAAAAACAGCATTATATTTAAAGGTAAAATCTAGGTGGGAATTTTTAAGCAATATTCAAACAACCTGGACAAGAACAACTGCAGCAACCTGGATTTCTGAGGAAAACTGAGGCTAGCAAATAATAGTTATGTGCTGCCAAGTCAATTCCCTGTGCTTTCTGTGTATAAACGATACCAGCACTTTTGGTTAGCAAATAGGTCAGAATGGCTATAATCCTGTTGATGATTTGCACATGTACTAGTTAAATTGTGTAACCCAATAAAGCAGACCATGGATGATTAAAACAGCACTAGCTGTGTGGACCACAGCAAACTATGGCAAGCTCTTAAAGAAATGAGAATGCCTGACCACCTTACCTCTTTCCTAAGAAATCTATATGTGGGATAAGTAGCAAGTTGCAACAGTCAGAACTGGATATGGAACAACTGACTGGTTTAAAATTGGGAAAGAACGACAACACTGTATACTGTCACCTTGCCTTTTTAATGTATATGCAGATTACATTACATCATGCGAAAGGCAGGACTGGATGAATCACAAACCAGAATTAAGATTGCTGGAAGAAATATCAACAACCTCAGATACGCAGATGATACCACTGTGATAGCAGAAAGCGAGGAGGAATTAAAGAACCTCTTAATGATGGTGGAAGAGGAGAGTGCAAAAAATGGGCTGAAGCTCAACATAAAAAAACTAAGATCATGGCCACCAGTCCCATCACCTCCTGGCAAATAGAAGGGGAAGAAATGGATGCAATGACAGAGTTTATTTTCTTGGGCTCCTTGATCACTACAGAAGGTGACTTTTGAGCAATGAAATTAAAAGACGTCTGCTTCTTGGGAGGAAAGTGATGGCAAACCTAGGCAGCATCTTAAAGAGCAGAAATACCACTTTGCCAACAAAGGTCAGGAACAGTCAGAGCTATGGGTTTTCCAGTAGTGATGTATGGAAGTCAGAAAAGGCTGATCACTGCAGAATTGATGCTTTTGAGCTGTGGTGCTGGAGGAGAGTCCGGAGAGTTCTCTGGGTTGTAAGGAGATCAAACCTAACCATCCTGAAAGAAATCAACCCTGAATGTTCACAGGAAGGACAGATTTTGAAGCTGAGGCTCTAGTACTTTGGCCACCTCATGAGGAGAGAGGACTCCTTGGAAAAGTCCTTGGTGTTGGGAAAGATTGAGGGCAAAGAATGAGATGGTTGGATGGTGTTATTGATGAAACCCACATGGATTTGACCAAACTCCAGGAGGCAGTGGAAGACAGAAGGGCCTGGCGTGCTCTGTTCCATGGGGTCATGAAGAGTCGGACATGACTGAATGACTGAACAACAAGCTGCATTACAAGGTACATGCCTGTTGTGAAATTAGTGCTCACACAACTGCCCTCATGTTAGTGGCAACCAGCCACACTGCGTTATGCAGTTTAACTCCTACATGCTTAAATCACCAACAGGATAATGGCTACTAACTTTTAGTGAAATATCTTTGTGCAGTTTTTCACTGTTATGGTTCTGAGTAGGCATGTATTTGATTGAAATATAAAAAAACAAGAATCCACCTATTTTACATCAATGAACTCCAGAGGAGGCTTTTACAGGGTAGAGCTGCCTAGGCACAGTCTACATTCTTAAAAGAACAATGGCTCCATTACGGTTTGATCCAGAAATGTGCTCTATGCCAGAGTGAATTGAATTGGCTTTTTTGAAATTGAAATCACCATGTTGAGGTTGTAATTTGGTCACCTAGCATGATAAGCAGCACTGCAACCTTCTTAAATCTTCAGCACACAATAAACATCACCCCAATAGTCTGAGTTCCACATCTTTAACAGGCCTAAGGTTAACAGGCCTTCAAAACAAAATCAGTGAATTGGTTGATTAAAGACACGGACCTTAAATCAAAGCAACCTTTGTTCAAAGGAGGTACCAAATGAGATTACAAAGTATATATGTTTCAGATACAATTAGACATGAAGCCTCTGACTTGTAGTCTCTATGCTGATACATGGGGTGGGGGGAGGAGAGAATGTGAAGGTTTCAGAAAGTCTTTCTTCTGAAACATCCATGTGAAGGTCCATCTACCCAATGCTCTTCCAATCTCTGGACTGACCATCAACTTTATACAGTTTTGTTTGCCCCATCTTTGCATATATTTATTTTATGGACAGATCTAACGATATTGCAGCCTAGAATTCTCTTTCATGGGAATGGAAATTTGATCAGTACAGATTTATTAATGAAGCTGAGAAAAAGCTAGCATTTCTAAGTGCTTAATTACAAATAACTCAAACAGAGTTGCCTCCTGCTGATGACATAATCCAGCTCTATTTCTGGATTGTGGCACAGATAAGTGGGGTTTTTGTACTTTGTAATCATGTAGTTGGAATCCTGTGTTTCTAATGAAGAGAAAGAACTAGAAAGTTTCTGCTTGTATATCTAGTGCCATGAATTTGCTTCTGATGACATTTGATCTGCTCATCCTTCTAGTGGATCATTCAAAGCAGCAAGGTTGAGAATCCAAAAAAAAAAAAAAAACTCTTTTAATTGGATAATATGAAATAATACCTTTCTCCATTATTATGTGAATGCTCATGTAGGCTGAGAAGCTAAGTCATTGTAGATTTTAATGGAAACAGAGTTATTTAATGGTCATATTCTGGTGATCCACCAGATTTCTAGATGGCCTTGCTCATATGTGTCATATTGCTGAAAACTACATAGCTGAACAGTAGCCTCCTAATGCCATATTGTTAGCCCGTTATTTAAAATAGATATGAAACCCAGTAAACAATGATTGCCCAGTTTTCAGTTTGAATAGCCTATCTGGAAGGAGCCTATATAGTTCAAGAGTAGAGACTAAACCATTAGTCCTCCCTAAGGTTTCATCTACAACTGCCTTAACCCCAAGCCATTTTACTAGCTGGGGCATGTGGAACCTGCACCTGAAAACATCTGTATCTTCAGCACAATATACTACCACTGATTCATTATGAATTACATCAATATGTCATTTTACTCATTCTGTTAAAGCTGACATTCCAAGATCTGTTCCCAGATTCCAACAATTGAAATTAATTATTGCAGTAATTTTAAGACTGCCTGTGCAGTTCTTGGTACAGTTGTGATTCAAAGTCCTGGATTCTCTATGCTTTTTGAAATAAATATGAATTAATTTCCCTAGATTTATAAAGAATTCAAATTCTCAAGTTCTAAAAAAAAGCATATACTTTTGATCCTTCTATTCTATAAAATTCCGAACCCCATTGAGCAAATACATAGATATCAGAAACCATGTAGAGAAACTAAATCTTTTTTGAACCTTATATCTCAAAGAAGGTCTCTGGTCACTGCCACACTAATGTTTATTTGCACAAGTATCATATATCACATTGTGCAATGTATCACCATGACTAATGCTTTTTTCTGTACTTAAAAGTACCCATGGGGACCTTTATCAGGATCTGGATGACTACAAAAAGTGAGGGAAGGTTTAAAACAAGGTAGTTGGTCTCTAGAGGTTTGGGGGCTTATATTAGCTACCCATGGACTTTGGAACACTGCAGTGCAGGTACTCTCACATGAGCTGTGTGAACCTCAAAATTTGGCAAAGTTTCCCCCTATTCCCCAAAAGGACTATTGAACCAAATCTTGGGAGTGTTGGGATCCCAGGGATATTGAGGATCAAAATTGCACTTCTGTAAACCATGGGGGGGGGATTGTTATCCACTCTGATTTCATCCTTCCCAACAGTCACTTCCATCCTGAATTTTGCTGCTTTTGAGGTAGTTGAAAAAAGGGGAAGCATCTATGTATTCTTTTTAGCACCTCATACGGGGGGGGGGGGGGTAGGGTGAATTTTCTGTACAAAGACTCTGGGAAAAGGTTTAGACCTACCCTTTCTAACCCTGCTGGTTCTTGTCCAGGTCATTGCTGATATGCTTTTTTCAAGAACAACAGCACAACAGAAGACTATCAGCTACAGGACATAAGTGAAGCAATGTGTTGTTTGACCCAAACACGATGAACATTTTTTAGTATATTAGACTACAATATACCTGTGATATCTACAGAAATGAAATGTGCCTCTTTGTAAGCATATTGGACCAAGTTCACTATAGAAGGGATTGCAAGATAAGTCAAGATAACATAATTGTGCTTGTGAGCTGCTTCCATCAAAACTGTTGACAAAATTCACCAGTATCTGCCTGTGTACCAGCAGTTAGAGGACCTTGCCTGAAGCTGGATAAAAATAAGATTTTTATCAGCAGAGCCAATTGCGACTGGCTTTTGAGCTGCTGAGTGTTGAATTGGGTTCATAGCAGATGACACATACCCCACAGGGCTGGGCAGTGGCACTTGAATTTCCATCTCATTGGAGACAAGTGCTGGTCTGTTTAAGAGCAAATTATTTTGTTTTTCTTTGGTGGTCAAGACGTTTACAACAATTCTGACTTTGTATTAGTCTCATCCCAGAATGCTAGGCTTCTCCTTTCAAGGTTGTGCAAGTGTAATACCAATAATCAAGGGCCTTATTACAGGTTGCTAGTGTAAAATTATTTCTTTCTCTTTCCATTCCTGCATAGATTTCATTTGCATTGCTTCAGACAAGCTCTCATATCTATTATCAGGAGTCGTCAGCCATCATGTCAGGCTTTTGTTACTTGTTGCTTTTTGCGCACTGCCAGTCGATAGTCTCTTCTTCACATTGCTTGCAACCATAACATGCACGGGCTTGTTTCAGCCACTCATTCCAGAGTGTCGAGCATTCAATTAAACAGGGAGATTTTTATTTTATTCAAGGGAGGGAGGATGATGCATCACATCTAGCTCAATAGACACTTGAGCAGAGAGCAACCAAGGCAAACAAATCTCCCTGGAAAGCCATAACATCCCCAGATAGATTTTAAAAAGAAACAAGTCACAGGATTAGCTTTCTCCTAACACTATTATTTTCCTTCCAATTGGGTGTAAAGTTTTAAGATGGGAACTTGTGGGCTTTGCAACACTGGACCTAGATTGCTTTTGCATATATATATATGTATATATATATATATAAAACATAGAAGTAAGCAATTGGGAAATCTGAATTTCAAGTAAAATCTATGTGGTTGATGCTTCTTTTGTCTGTTTTTCCCCATCTTGCATTAAAATAAGTTTTCACTCATTATCCATAATGTATGCATACAATAGATATACTAATTAATAAGACCTTATAATGAGTGTTTTTCTGAGGCAAAGATCACCTAGTTTTGAGAGATGGGATATAACCTGAACCAAAAAGATGATAACTTTTCCAGCAAATTCATAGTTGGTGAACTGGATACATTAGTGCTTTGATATGTGACCAGTAGAGATGAGCACAAAACAATTTTATTTATTCATTCATTCATTCATTCATTCATTCATTCATTCATTCATTCATTCATTCATTTCTAGACCACCCAGTTTCCCAAATAGGGACTCTGGGTAGTTTACACAAAGCAAATAATCAGTGATTAAAAGCAAACAAAAAAATAAACAGCAAATCAAAAAAATAGACTACACACACTAAAATTCCAGACCCCCGGGAAGAGGAAGACTGAGAGATGGCCAAAATAAATAAATAAATAAAAATCAACAAGACAGGGGCGTACAAACATTACATCACTGATCCCCGAAAGCTTCCCTAAAAAGCCAGGTCTTTAAAGCTTTTTAAAAAGCTGTCAGGGACATTTGGCACATTTCACAAGGCAATTTGTTTCACATTGCAGGACCAGCCACCGAGAAGGCCCAATTGTGTTTCATTTTTTTATTTTTCATTTTGTTCCCTAATGAAATGAAAAACAAAATGACCAATCAAAGAAAAATGAAACAAAATGAAATGGAAAAGTTTCATTTTTCGTTTCTCCATAGGAATGCATTGAAGCAATGCATTCCTATGGGAAACCGTGGGTTTTTTACACTTTTTTCCCTGCCTGAAGCCTGGTGTGCCAGCTGTTCAGCACTGGGGCAGGGGGAAAGGGTTTCTCCCCACCCGAGCCCTTATCAGCTGGCATGCAGGGCTTGGGGGAGGGGAAAAGTTTTAAAAGCCCAGGGCTTTTTAAAAGACCCCCGAGCCCTGTGCACCAGCTGATTGGTGCTGGCTTTGGTGGAGGAGAGTTTAAAAAGCCCACATTTCCTCCACCCGATTGGGTGAGGGGAAATGGCAGGCTTTTAAAACTCTTTTCCCGGCTAAGCCAGCGCTGATCAGCTGGCGTGTGAGGCTTCAGTGGGGGGGGGGAGTAGCACAAATGCATAAGAACTGCACACAAAAAGTTGCATAAGCACCCCCCCCACACACACACAGTACACATAGACATGTAAAGAAACAAAAATGGAAACAAACAAAACCCAAACGAAATTAAATGGAACAAAATGAAAAATGAAGCAAAACTCTATTTTAGCATTTCGTGCCCATCTCTAGTGACTAATTATCCAGATATGTCCCAAGAAGATCTCCCCAAATGGATTCAAATGGAAAGTAATATGTTGCTGTCCTCTTGGACCACTCCATTTGGAGCATGGAACTGATTGGTCAATATAGTTCTGACTAATCAATATAGGTCTGTTCGCCTGAATTAAATTCAGTTTAGTTCAACGTTATTTCTGTCCTACCCTGATATCCATATGACATTCAGAAAGGATCACTTTTCAGTGTTACAAAGGTACATTTGTAAAGGTAAATCTGTGTAATGTAAGGGGCATCTTGCAGAGCTGCTTCTTGCTTTTCAAGCAGGAATTGTCATTTAATTCAAATAGCATTTGCTGTGAAGCTGTGTACTCGCTAGGTGATTGGGTAGGGAGATAAGGAGCTGCCAGGGGGCAGCAAGGTAAATGGCACTATCGCTCCTCTCCCCCTCCTTCAACCCCCCCTTTGGAACCACTCATCTGGAGCCGCAAACTGGGCGTTGGTGCTGTCGGCCGCACGTGCTCAAAAGTGAAAGCAAGTGTGGAGCAGCAGCACATGTCCCCTGTCGTGCACCAAGCTTCCAAAGAGGCTGTAGCCCAAGAGGAATGGGCTTATATAGCCTACCCCTACTCCTTGCCCTATGAGACTTCCGGTAGTCTTGCATCCTTCCAGAGAGGGAGGCAAAGACGCTCCACCAGCCAGAGAGGACCCAGCAGCAGAACAAAGCCTCTGTGAAATGCCTTAGGGGAGGGTAGCTATCTGTTGCAGACAAAACAAGATATCTTGTGGGAATGCTTTTTAAAAAGTTTTCTATTCAGCATATGATGGTTTGTAGGCTAGGGCCTGCTTCCACAGTTGTATCAACAGCTGGAGAACTGGGCTAGAGTCCATGAAAGCTTATGCCAAATAAAACTTTAAGGTGTTGCAAGACTCTTTGTTGCTTCTTTTCAAGTGGTTGTTTGGGAGTTACAATCCAACACATCTGAAGCATGCCAGAGTACAGAAGCTGTTGTATGGTACGTATGGATTGTGCTGAAATATTTTCAGACAGAGCTGTGTAACTGGAGGGGAAACTGGGCAAGGTGTATGAGGTCTGCACTGGAGTCTCCAACCATTTCCTTTAAACAAGAAGAAGCCTCCACATAGGGTGGGGTGGAGCTATGGTGGTATGGGAGGAAGGTTTCACTGTTTGTCCAGGTTGGACCCCCTTGGGACCTGCTATTTTACCTCAAATCGATAAAAGGAATACACTTTGTTGTGACTTCCATGCCCTCCATGGGTAGCCAGCAGGTCACTGTAGTCATGGTGATGTTAGAAAAACACTACATACTCTATCAATTTGTTTGGACTTCTTTTATGGCCTAAGCCCTGACAAAAGCGAGTCCAAGTTGTAATTCAATCATCAGACCAGACAGGTTGAGGACCACAGGAGCAATAAATCTGGGCAGAATCCAGATCACACCGACAGACAGTAAGGACAATTTCAAGCGAGAGAAGGTGAAGGCAGTGATGTGGGGCATTGACTAGCACTCTCCGTATGATCCCTCTGTCCTCTAGACTAAAGCAAAGAGGATCTTTCTTCAAGAAGAATTTCCACCTCTAAGCCTCTACACAGACCTCAGGGAGAGGTTAGGGTTAGGGAAGATGCTGCAGCAACGGAGCTGGGGGCGTGTAGGCTAGACCGGTGGCTGGGGGGATGGACAGAGTCTGGAAGGGCAGGCAAACTGTAAAACTGCAAGCCAACACCACCATCCAGTATGGGGAGGGGCCAGCTGGTGGGAATGCATGACAGGCTGAGCCAGCAGGGAGAAGAGGTCACAGGCCGCTTGAAAATTGAAAACGGCCCGCATTTGGCCCCCGGGCCTGACTTTGGGCATGCCTGTCCTAAGAGAAAGGTGGATTCACTCCGCCAATGATCACATGATTCAGAATGGGGGTTTCTGTGTCCTCATGGACGGTGCTGTATTCTCCACCTAAGTTTTGTCCCCACCACCGTGATGTGCATCAAAATGCCAGTTTCTGTGATATTTCCCTGCTTTTCCATTGCAAACAATTTTTTAAAAGTTTCTATGTCAACATATTGCCTTCCTTGTGTCACTGCGAACTCTGCAGCAACGTGTGCAATCCCTTTTCAGTAAAAGGGAAATATTCAAATTTTCAGTAATAGGGAAATACAAGCCAGTGCATATGACGTGGGCTTGCCAGTGTATCAATATCCTGAAACCACCATTTTTTTTATAAAAGGGAAGTAAGTAAAACGGGGCACAAGAGAAAAAACAATGGCATTTCGGAGTACCCACATAAGTTTGCATCACCTTAAAAGACATATCGAAAGCTGCTCCAAAAACCAGTACCCTAGAGGTGGCTGCTACAAGACCTGCTGAGATGCACTTAGAATGGCCTGGTCTTTTTTTTTTTTAAAGCCTGCTGCTCGTGTAGGCATGGTTTTTGAAGACAGTTTTTCCTGCATTTATAAGTGCTTTTTAGCAACTATGGGATAAGGCTCTAATTAAAGGGACTCTGACTGCAGTTGTGGCTACCAAATGGATTCAGGTCAGTCTTTCCAACCTCATTGAGCATCCATATTCTTCTTGGAGACCCTTTAACAATCTTGTGAACTTGCTGTTGATAGTTTCCCTCCTTTACATGGCTTGTGAGCTTTCAGCTATCTAAGGAGAAGCCCTGAGAAGGCTGAGATCAATATTAGTGTAGGGAATGCATCTGAAATGTCTACCATGCCCTTGTGTTGTGTTTGCTGTTTGTGTTCCCATACAAATGGGAATATAAGGGCTCTCTGTTTCACAGGTAGAGACAATCAAGCTAACATTTGCTTTTGGTGAGCCACACAGGGTACACTGTCCACCAAATGCCACCCTCCCCCAAAGCACTGTCAACAGGACAGATTAGCTCCTGCTGGTGCTTTAATTAATATTGCCGCCTGGATCTATCAACAGCAAATCAGCATGCTTCACACCAGAGGATAGAAAACAATCTGCACCTTGTCAGCCTGGCACTTTTGGAAGCAGTTGTGGGGTTGCCACCTCCCGGTAATTACTCACCTGAGCTTTTCACACTGCCTTCATTTCCGTTCTCAATTGTTGACATTGCACAACACTGCATCATCTATAGAAGGAGAACGTGTAAGGAGAGGAGTGGAAAAATGGTACCAGGCCTGGCAATTATATGTCTCTGTCACCTCTCCCTCTTACCCATATTTTTGGACCCCCAGCAACAAAAATGATAGACATCATTTTCAGGCTAACTGTTCCATTAAAAGGGAATGATTATATTAAGCAGAGTGAATGAGTTGACACTAAGAATCAACACCTCCCAAGCAGCTGTGAAAACATTTAGAAGGCAATTCATGTACAAAGGAGCAGAGAGGAGAAACAGCAGGTTGGATACACATTTGGATGATGTGAAGAAGAAGAAGAAGAAGAAGAAGAAGAAGAAGAAGAAGAAGAAGAAGAAGAAGAAGAAGAAGAAGAAGAAGAAGAAGAAGAAGGAAGGAAGGAAGGAAGGAAGGAAGGAAGGAAGGAAGAAAGAAAGAAAGAAAGAAAGAAAGAAAGAAAGAAAGAAAGAAAGAAAGAAAGAAAGAAAGAAAGAAAGAAAGAAAGAAAGAAAGAAAAGTGCTGTTGGGGAATCTCAGTTCACTCCATCTTACATGCACAAGGAATTGTTGGGTGGTGGTCTGATTGGAAGTCATAAACCAGCTCACACAATTCTACATGCAACATTATGCTATTCTATCAGAATGCAAAGATTATTTTTCATCACGGAAGCCTGCCTTTGAATTCTGCCTGTAGTCAGAATTCAAATAGTTCTCATTTGGGATTAACAATGACAAGAACAACAATATAATAAATGATTTCTTGGCACCTGTGAGGAATAAAATAAACAGATGCTCGTTTGATGTTTTAACCAAGCCAAGGTTTTAAATACAAATTCAGGAACTTTCTCACAAGGCATCTTGTTGTCTTTTTTAAAAAAATGACGCTTGAATAGTGAACAGCTTGTCTTTGGAAGTTGCACCAAAAGCTTCCTTCACCATTTGGGAAGTGCATCCTAAAATAATTTTAAATAGATTTATTTATTTATTTATTTATTTATTTATTTATTTATTTATTTATTTATTTATTTATTTATTTATTTATATAATTATAATTATAATGCAACTCTAAGTAGATCTTTGTGGTAACTAGTTATAGGTAATGAGTTACTCTTCACAGATTTCTGTTGCAATTGTTATGTGCTGGAAGTCACATCCAATTGATAGAAACATTAATTCGGCTTTCAAGATATGTAAGATATTTCAAGAGTGGTTTTACTCTTGGCTGCCATCACCACCACCCCAGGAACTTTCCGTGGCCAAGCACTGTGTTGAAACCAGGTCAACTGAATCCTAATCTATCACCCTATCCATTATGCCACTTTGCTGTTGCTGTTGTAATACAAAAGGTATAATTAAGTTGCAAGATTATGTCCTAAAACATTCCTGATTTAGCATCCTTCCATGGAAATACAAGATATAAAACTGTGGCCAGAACACTGTTTAATCTAGTTAGACACACACCCACACACCCAGGTTGCCTTGGGTGCTGCCCTGAATGACAAAAACTAATTTGGGCTTTAAGCAGGAAAGACTTGGGTTCCACACACATGACTTGATCAAACTATTCATTTCCATTCTGATCTACCTGCTGGCAGGGTGTTTGTCATTCTAGTGCAGTGTTTCTTGACATTTTTGAGTTGTGCCCTCCTTTTATAATAGCCAAGTAACCTGTGACTCTCCCAACATGTTTGCATGAACATATATTTTTAATTGGGTAAAGTCATCCCTTCTCAGAAGGGTGAGGCTTCTTTCTTCCACCTAAAGCAGTGGTTCTCAACCTGTGGGTCACAACCCCTTTGGGGGTGAATGACCCTTTCACAGTGGTCGCGGCTGAGACAAGTTGTCAGCTGCAGCCCCTACATAAAGCTGCGTGGTGCTGCCATGCCGGGGCCACGTGGGCCTGGGTGCTGGGTGGTCCTATGAGTGGGGGAAGTGGAGGGTGAGGTGTGGATTCCATCCCCTCACACCACCTGCAATGCAAGTGCATCAGCAGCATGGCCAGACTGCCCCTCCCCAAGGCTGCCTGCATGGCAGAGTGGTTGCCTCTCGCCTGGCTGGCTGCAGGCAGCTGGTCCGCACCAGGTTGCTCAGGTGGCATGGGGGGCACAGGAGAGGGCGCGGGTTGGCCAGCCCTGGCAAAGTTCACGTAAGCAGCAGGGGGATGCTCCCTGTGGCCCTGATAGGGTAGGTAACCAAACCCCAGGTGTCCCCGGGAGCACACACAGAGAACTGAGTGGGGTGGTGGCAGTGGCAGCAGGCCAGGTGGAAAGAACAGGCCTCTGTTAGGCGGCTGAGGCTGGGAGGGTGGGAATACTGTGACATGCAGCTGGGCAGCCACAGCGTGTTTCAACCCCTCACTTTATTGCTTTAAAAATGGTGGGTGAGGCTGAGGGGGCGCGGCATTAGGAAGGTTGAGAACCACTGATCCAAAGGGTCTGTTCCTCATACATACACATACACACAAAATATTCCGCTCTAAAAAGTCAAAGAAGAAATTATTAAACAAGGGCTACAACATATATAAGGTGGCCCTCAACAGCCTAGAAAATAGCTGTTGTAAATTTTTTGGGCTGTTTGGCCGTGTTCTGGAAGTTTTTCTTCCTAATGCTTCGCCAGACTCTGTGGCCAACATCTTCAGAGGGCAAGATGCTCAGAGAACTAGGAGTTCTCTCTGTGCTCTGCGGTATAGAATGAGTGAGACTGTAGGGTTTTAAAGTTGTGGGAAAGAAGAAACTTGTCATATGTAGGAGAATAGGTGTTACTCATTGTATTGTGATGTGGAGGAATTAAGAAGTTTCACTGCAATCAGATGGGGGTGTAATCCTTCTCTGTGGCTGATGGGTGATGTTAGCTGTTCTATTGTATGAACCGATCACTGGTACTTGTGGCTGGGTGGGCAGTGCTCCATTGTGCCTCCCCCACCTCCTAGCTGGGGCTTTTTGACAGGTCAGAGTGTGAGGGGATGTGTGCCCCCTACTGCTCACAGCCCTCCATGTCTAAAAAAAAAAACTACCTTGGAGGAGAGGGGAGCCACTGTGCTCTGTGGTAGAGATGGGCATGAAATGAACATTTTTTCATTTCCGTTATTCATTATTCATTTCATTACGAAATGAAACGACAAATGAAAATTGTGATGAAAATGGAACGAAACGAACAGAACTACAAAAATTGTGTTCATTACATTTTGTTTTCGATAATGGCGACGCGCAATGAAATGAGCTGTTTTAAATGTTAAAAAACGCCCTGGACATCCATAAAACGCAGCGATAATTATTTATACTGTCTGATAATACCTACCAGGGGGGTTTGGGGTCCTTAAAACGTGCATTTATGTCTTTTCTCAGATAGCTGTTTTTTTCCCTTTAAGCGGAGATAGGGGACATCGACCCAAAATGGCTCCCAGATGACTAATATTGATTTCTTGGGTATTAAAACGCCCTGGACATCCATAAAAATGCAGCGATAATGCGATAATTATTTGAAATTATTACCTACCAGGGGGTTGGGGTCCTTAAAATGTTTGTTTTTGTCTTCTCCCATCACGATGTATTTTTCTTTTCCCTTTAAGGATGACAAAATGGATGTCAGCCACAACATGGAGGCAAGCCATGTGATGGGATCATGTAAATTCTTGGACAACTTCAACCAATAGCATGTCCAGGTTGCAGACTGGGCAGGTCTGGCAGCCACAGAGGGCATAAAAAGCTTTGGTAACCCCCGTCCTCCTTGCAGTCCCCGGTGGGAGTTAGGGTGGAATTGCTGTCTCTGCGACTCTAGCTTCAGTCCTGCAGCCTCCCTGTGTGCATGTGTGCATACCTCTCAGTGAGTACCCTCCCCTGCCCCACAGTGCAGTCACTCTGCGGCTGCCTTGCACCCTGGGCAACACCCACCATTGCCCTTGCAGCCTCCCTGCGTACCTAGTCTATACTGTGTCTCTGCCAGCATCAATTTTTTTAGTGTTTTCCCTCTGGTCTGGGGCGTTGGGGGACGCCCCTGCACGGAAATGCTTTAAAAATCGCGCAAAAAGCGGGTAGAAACGAAAAATGAAAAAAATGAAAATGAAATTTTTCCAAAAATTTGCGAAAAACAGAAACGAAACAAAACAGACCTCTCAACGACAAACAAAAAACCAAAATGCCATTTTTTTATTCGTGCCCATCTCTACTCTGTGGTATAGAATGAGTGAGATTGTTTTTAAAGTTGTGAGAAAGAGGAAACTTGTCATATGCAGGAGAATAGGTGTTAGTCATTATATTGTGTTGGAGGAATTAAGAAGCCTAGAAAATACTTTGTGACTCTCTTGGGGATCATGATCCCCAGGGTGGGAAACACTATCTTAGTCAGTAACCTATGCCATGAAAGAGTCTGGGATGTGTGGCCCTGACTATGATTATTTGGATTAAGATTTCTTAATGGCCTTTTACAGCATGTCTTGTCTGGAGCCATCAGGGAAGAGTGCGCTTTACTACAGTAGGTCTGCTGCTATCTGAATACCTATCCCAGAAAATTGGGCTCAATCCCTGTTGGTTTCCCACACTGGTGCTTCCTTACAAAGCCACCTTGTCTCCCATATTTGGAAGAGTTCTGTCATTTTAATTAGTATAAAAGGTTTGTGGAAAGCTGTTACCATCCAGCATTTCACCAGTCTTGTGCTACTGTTGATTGATTGTTCTGTCTGCTGATGCTACTGTCTGCTCGTGCTACAAAGAAACTGCCCGCTCTTTCATTTCCAGTGTATTGGTGTGAGGTGGTGTGTATGTTAATAGGTTCTTCTTTTTTAAAAAAGCTTTCCAAATCATTAAGTCTGCCTTCAAGAACAACAGCAGATATAAAAATGCTCATTCGTAGCTGAGTTTCATGAACTACGTAGATTTGGCCTCCCATGCAAAATGACGAGAGGAGACCAACAATTGGGGTTAAAACTGGGCCACACTTTATTAAACAGAACTTTATTTAAACAAGCAACATCAAGAGGGGCCTAGCATTCAGCATTTCAAGGGTTGGAACTCTGGGCTCTCCCGGGACCCCTCCAACCCGGCAGCGTAGGGCAAGTGATTACCCCCAGGTGGTGCAGTCAGCCAACGGCACCCACCAGGCCAGTGAATGGCATCCCCTCCCTGGTCCTTACGGGTGCTACATGTTTAAACTGACCCAGGGAGGCATCCCCTCGCATCCAGCACAACACTGTAATCTCCTGATCCGCAGTGTCATGGTTGTTGGCTCCTTGGGGACAAATGTTTTATTTAATACTTGCCAGCTGCCATTCATCTGCTTCTTCCGCCAGTGTGACCAAAACAAGGGAAACCCTATTGCTCAGGTAACAGTGTGGGATAGGCAAAAAATCCCCGCTCTCAACGGCCAATCTATAGTATGGGTCAAAATTTCCTATCCGGCCCGAAGGCGACCAGTTACACTCACACTAGTCCTTAAGTGGTGTGCGGGTGGGGAACGCTGCTCCAAAATGCACTGTAGAGGTGGGGAGAAGCCGCCCTATATAGGGCGCTCCTCCCCCTCCCATCCAGGACACAAATTGCGTCCAGCTCTCTTGCCTTCCCGCGAGAGCGCAAGGGAGCTCTGCGGGTTGAAATCCGGCCACGGATCCAGCATTCAAGACTGGAGAAAGTCTATCCTTGCCAGACAATATGAGAGAAGTGAACTTTTTTGTTAAAAAGCCACCAAGCAAAGCAAAAAGTCAGCAGTTACGATGAGTATAAAAGACCTAACACTTGTTGGAAAAAACAAATCAGCTTCTCCCCATTTCTTAAACCATATCCATTTATCCAGAGGTTAAGTCATGACAACTAGACTTATTTTCTTATTAAAAAAGTCTTGCAAGTTGCTACTCATCCAAGTTGCTTCTTCTGTCTGAGGAAGGTTGGTAGGAGGTTTCTGCTAGAAGGTTGTGGTATATAAATCAAATGACATGGAGACAGGGATAAGCAGTGAGGTGGCTAAGTTTGCAGATGACATGAAACTTTTCTGGATGGTAAAAACCAGAGAAGATTGCGAAGAGCTCCAGAAGGATCTCTCCAAACTGGGGGAATGGGCTGCCAAATAGCAAATGCATTTCAATGTAGCAAAATGTAAAATAATGCATATTGGGGCAAAAAAAAATATCAAAACTTTATCTATCAACTCAAAGCCGCCCTGCCTGGCTCTCTGTGGGATGGGAGAATGGAGCAGTTATTCCCCAAACATACATTTCACATGCATTTTTGAATGGAAAATTCCATTGCAAAATTCAGAGGGGAACATGAGGGCCAATGTCATCCTCAACTCCATGTCCAGGTTGTATGAATCAGATCAGTTTGTTTAAAGCTGCCGACAAAACAAAGTATTCCAGCCTCACTAGTTAAGACCAGAGGCTGTTATTGTTTCTTCTCTTGTTTTGTTTTGTTCAGATTTTATACTTTCCTCTAATGGATTCTTCAGAACAGTTTCTGCTTGAACATATCTGGTCTTTTGCAACTAGTTCCCACTAACCAATGCTGCTAAGGGTGAGACAGGAAATTAATGTGAGATTATGGGCTTATCCATGAGATGTTTTCCTTCTGCCTTGCGCCAACGTTTGGGACCTTGACTTTATGAACAGTCAACCTAAGGAATTCAGATAAACATCATAATGCATATTTAAACAAAACTTTGAACATAATGTGTGTGTTACCTGGCAATGACCCATTTGTAAAGAAAGACTCAAAAATAAATCAATGTAAACTTTCAAAATATCAAGTCTACCAAGCACTAGTTAACTGGTGCTTTTAGTGCTATGCTAAGGGAAGGAAATGACATTCCCACTACCCCAATGTGTGAATGCATGCACCCACGTACACACACGTGCGTGCACCCCCACCCCACACCTACATAATGCTTTCTCTTTCTCCTGAGACTCAACTCTATTGCACATTAATCTTTATGGTTGTGCATGTGTTCACTTAAAAATATATCTGTAAAGTAAATAAAGCAACAGAAAGCAAAGACACATTCAAGCTCACTCTGGTATATTAATATTTATATTTTTAACACCTAGTACCTACAGATCTACCATTATTGGCAAACTACGGTAAGCCTCACATATATGTCAGCTTTTTATTTTGGTGCTTTTCATTCAGAAGCTTATTTCAGTAAAATTGCATCAAGAGTGTCAAAGTGTTAGATGAAGAAACCATGAGTGAGATTAACATGGAGTGGTCCAAGAGTTGGGTTTATGCACATGCCTGGGAATATGGGATACTGTTGTCACCTTACTCAGACTAACCTGTGTCTGAACAGGATTCCATAGTCCATGGGTTCTTTCTTTTGGAACAATGGATGAATTATTCTGTTCTGGAGACCACTTTCCCACGCAGTCTCTGCTTCTGTGTCAACTAGAAATGAAGAGCACTACCCATCCATCAGAGCCTGCTTAGAAAATAATTTCATAGCTTTCCTACCACAGTTGAATGCAATGACTTTATTATCTTTTCCAAAAGGAGACAGAAAGATAGATGATCAATGAAAGAACAGGGAATGCAACGGAGGGATTTTAGAAGAGGTCTGAAGTAGTAGCCAGTCTTTTCAAGTGTACTCAGTTTGGAAACCATTCACATTTTCCTGCTAATCCTGAAAGGAGCCAAACCACTACAGGACTTCCGGCAGCCAAAGGCTTTGTGAGAGGTTCCTGTGTGTGTGAATAGAATGCTCCCATGTTGGTGTGGATGTACACAAAATGCTCAGAAAGGCACTGCTGTCACCTGCCTCTCCTTATGGACAAAAGGAGGAGACAACAGGCCCTGATGTGTACCTGTGGAGAAAGACTGAGGCTTCACACGCCATATTCATGGAGGAGTATGACTGTGAAGATTCTCAGTCATCCAGGTGAGGTTATCTGGAATTCGTGTCATGGCAACTGGACTGTTTTTCTTGAGAGATCGAAATGTTTCACTACTCATTCAAGCAGCTTTGTCAGTCTGAGGATTCATGGAGGAGGTAGTCTTAAATTTTCTATACGCTCTGATTTGTTTTCATAAAATAGTTCATTCTGAGTGCATCACTAAGGTTTACCTTACAGATAGGTATGGGCACCTTACAAAAATGACACACTGTTTCATCATGTCATAAGTATCAAAATGAAATTCCCATTTCCCCCCTCTAGTGAAACAATTCGTTCCAGAGGAAATGGCAGGGGAGCTTTCTCAAGCTCTCCCCTGTAGCCCCTTGAAATTTGGAAAGTTTTGGATTTCAGGGAATGGAGTTATTAAGTTCCAAAGGGGCTGTAGGGTTACTTAATTGAAGGTGTGTGGATTGGTGTGCTGAGGAGAAATTGTAAATTAACCCTATACAGTGGTACCTTGTATAAAGGAATTAATTAGTTCCAAATGAAATTATGTTAAGCAAATTTTCATTTATATAGGAATGCATTGAAAACAGAGTAATCCGTAATCACGACCATTTTTATGTTGTACGGATTTGCCCCATAGGCAATTCTGTTAAGCAAATTTCCTTTATCTCCAGAATTTTTATGTTGTACAGATTTTATGTTATACAAACTGTTTGTTATACGAGGGCCCGCTGTAATTGGTAAAATGCACTGGACATACTCCTTCCATTAAGAACCCCCACACCTCTTTGGAGCTTAATATTTCAGCCCCCAGAAACCCTAACTTTTCCAAATTTCAAAGGATTCCCTAAAATTGCTTGAGGAAGATAAGCTTGCCCCTTTAGTGCCAATACATGACTGGTGCCAGTATTTTTGTGTGCATATTTTTAATGCATATGAAAATACTGATCCCAAACATGTTTAGGCAGCTTGGCACCAAAGTAGCAGGGGCACCTTTCTCAAGTGATTCTGTGTAACCACCTGAAAGGTAGAAAGGTTTGAGGGTTAGATGACTGAGTAATTAAAGTCCAAAGTGGGTACCCCTAGGAAAAATAATTTCTAATTGGAATGAATAGGAAGCCATGGCAGCTTCCGATTCCAATTAGAAAGCTTTTTTCCTAGGGGAACCCCCTTTGGACCTTATGTACTCAGTCCACTGACTTCCCCAAACCTTTAAAATTTCAGAGCTGTTCTAAAATCGCTTTCTTCCATGGATCCTAAAGCACAGCGTTTTGTTTCATTTCATTTCATTTTGTAGCGAAACTAAGCTTCATTTTGTAACGAAATGAAATGAAACACAGGGAAGGACAAAACAAAATTTAAAAAACACTATTTTTCCATTTTGTGCCCATCCCTAGAGTTTGAAGTTCCATAGCATCTCACTGCCTGGCTGTCTATTGTGTGTAGAGTGTAGAGTGTGAGTATAATCATTTGGGTGATGAATAGTTTGGATGAATTGTTTGGCCCTCATGAAACACTGAAAGGTATCTCTCATTCATGGCATACATAGCCCTGTTGTTTGGGCTGTGGAATTCTGGGAGCTATAGTCTACAAACTAACTAGGCTGAGATACTATGGGAATATTTGTCTGAGTTGCTGTGTCAGGTGTTGTTTCTACAGCCAATGTGCTGGTGACACTGTGGCTGATTGTGTGTGGAATTATGTTGATATCATGCTGGCTCTACCCATGATGTAGCAGCCAACTGGTATTGTAGGGATTGGCTTCAAATCCTTCCTTCCTTCCTTCCTTTTTCTGTGTTATGTCTTTTGTGTTTGCTTTATGTCACTGCTATAGGCACATGGCTTGAGTAACCTACAGTTTTATTAATATTTCATATTTTGTGTAAGTGCTTGTTGGAAATAAATTAATATACTTTTCTTTAAAATGCAATCTTTTAAAATAATTCCTTTAGAAAATAGCTCAAATCATAGACCTTTCAGATTTCCATCCAGTTTCCTTTAGGTATTATAAACACCCATCTTTTAAACTGCTTTTGCCTGTCAATATATAGTATTATTTGGAATGTCGATCTTCTGCAAACCTGTTTGGGCTACTAGGAGAATTGTATTATTAGTTGTTTTCAACTTAATATGATTTTTTCTGTTGTGTTTTTGAAATAGTTTGGCAGCTTCCTTGGGCCCCTTCACTGGGGAGTAAGGCACCATATGACATTAAATAAATAAATAAATAAATAAATAAATAAATAAATAAATTCACGAGGCCAGAGATGGGCTGCATTTTCTCCCACTTTCAAGGTTCTGTTGATCATAATAAAACAGGCAGTACTTTTCAGTCTTGTAGAACATGCGACTGAATCACTCCAATACAATACTGAAGAAATCACTTTCAAAACAGACCTTCTAAAACTTCCAGAAATAACTTATTAATTCTGGTTTGGCTTCCATTAAAATTTAATTACCATATTTTTTCTTCTTTTGCCAGCCTCATTCTTCCTTCATTAGTGACAAGATTGCTTCATCTTATTTGGAACACTCTTACGTAGAAGCCAGATAGCACTAATAAAAGAATGACTCACGGTTATGAATCTGTGCTACCACAAACCATTGGCTGCCCTTTTGAAGAGTGTTTTAAGTTCCTTTACCAGAGAGAGAGAGAGAGAGAGAGAGAGAGAGAGAGAGAGAGAGAGAGAGAGAAGAGAGAGAGAACAATATCCCAAAAAGCTAGAGGAAAGGATTTTCAAAAGGATTTTCAAATGCATTTCTAATTATTATCATCTTGTGAAGCAATGCATTTTTAACTCTTGCACACATCCCAAGAGCTCAAACGAAAATCCAGAGACAGAGATTAAAAGGTGTGCAGAATTCCAGTTTGTTTCCTCCTTGTTTCAAGAGAACTCAAGTAGGCAAATAAGTTCTTGATGGTGGGACCATCCTAAGACTTGGTGGTACCTGAGGCAAAGGAGCAAACCTGCCACCTTCTTAGTTGAAGTGTAAAGGAACAATGCCAAACAAGTTGTATTGGGACAAGAGGATGATCCTTCTTCAATCATCTGCCACCATCCCTGGTAGTAAACATACAATTTGTTGTGTGCCTTCAAGTTGCAACCAATTTATAGAAACTCTAACAGGACTTTCAAGGTATAGGGAATGTTTTTGCAAGTTCTACTCCCTCAGTGAGTTTCAGTGGCTGAACAGGGATTCAAATCCAGGCCTTGTCCATTACTTTATCTCCTACACCACACTGGGTATCCAAACCTACAACACCAGGTTACTCTGCCCACCGGTGGTTCAACTCTCCTGAAATGGCAAATACCGTGAGATCCCATTGTTCCAAAAACAAAACAAGCAACAAACAAAAACCATTTAAAAAACAACTCGGAACAAAGCTAGGTTTAACAAACAGTTCTTCAAGTAGTATCTTTACTTTTGATTCTTAACAAGACTCTTAATATAAATGCAGCACGGTCCTCAGCTCATTCATGTTTTGAACAAGAGGGGGGGGGATAACATGTTTCCATTTTCCTCATGAAAAAGAAGACCATAGTCTAGCCGTGGAAAATCACTCATAAAATAATAGCAGAGTCCCCTCCTGTGGATTCCCCTTATTACAATCAGGAGTGTGACTAGCTGTATTTCCAGTCTTATAACCAGTGCAAAATGGGGCATGAAGAAGAGCTTGTCCAACAGCAGAGGAATGCTTATGTAATTGTTCTAACAAAATTGCACAGATAAATAGGATTCCAAACTTCTGTATTATTTTTTCATCTTTCTTGATACTTCAGGAGATATTGCGAGGTAGGGCATGACACAAAAATAAAAGAACTTAACAGAATTGTTGGAATTATGTGCCTTCAAGTGAATTTAGACATACAGTGACCTTAACAGCAATTTCAATATGTATGAGATGTTCAGGAAGAGACTTACCATTGCCCTGCCAATGAATTTCCAGAGCTGAGTGGGGATTTGAACCCTGGTTTCTTGAGACCCAGTCTGACACTCTATCTACTACAACACATTGATTGTTGCCTATAGCTGAGCCTTCAAATTTGCAAAGGATAACTGGACAGAACCATTAAATGTTTTGGAAAATAAGTTGGCCACAACTTTATTGGTTACAAACACAAGTAGTACTCTGGCTGGGTCATTGGGTCATATCCAACACATTAAGGAGCCTTCCTGTCCCATTGATGCTACTGCATTCCCTACTGCTCTCTTTTTGGGAATGTTCCCCAGCAGGTCTTAGTGGTAGGTATCCCTGTGGTATCTACCCCAAAGGTACCCACGCACATTATCCTGTTGACAGGATCCCCAAGGGGTGTAGACCCGAACATTGACCTGTATCAATGGCACCTTCCAAAGGGCTCCGGCTGTTCCTTCATGATTTAGCCCCCTGGCCTTTACTTTGACAAGACTTGTTAAGTTGTTTTACCTGAGTGTAGGTCCTGTGCTGCTACCTCGACCACTTGGATCCATTCCAATGCCTGTAAAAACACCTCTAGAGCCAAGCTATGCTCAGTTCCTGCCAGAGCACTGCAGCTGCAACCAACTGTCAATGGCATCCTTAATGGCTGCCACCCATTGCTCGTCCCCCCGATCTCAGAGGTGCACCCCGTCTTCCCTATACATCTCTGGTGACCTGGTGGTGATGGCTGGATGCTTTACCCAGAGCCTCCCCCCCAAGCTGGTTATCAGTTGCCCTATGGCCTTGTCAATATTGTGCTACATCGTGTCCACCCATCCTGCGTGGTGTGCACCATTCCAACACCTCCTCTGTAGCAACTGGGACCATACAATGGTCACCTCTGGGTAAGAGTCATGTATTACCTGTAGGGAGGCAGCCATCTCCATTTTCAGTCAATACCCCTGGATGACGTGAGATCATTCTCCCTGAGCTGAATGACAAGTGCTTGCAGCAGCCCCTTCCTTCTGAAGTACTGCTATATGTCCGGTAACCCCCCATGTGCATTCCCCCCATGCCAAACCATGTGATACAGACACGATCCTCCATTACGCGCCGGTGTCCCTACAATGAGCCTTGCACCCATGCTCTAGCCCAATGTACGATGCTGTGTCCAATAATCCAAAGCTGAGGGATTGCGCCTGGAGGCAGAACTAAAAAAAGAACATTGGGATGACTGGGGGGATGGATATACACCCAATATGCTTTGGATATCCACCTTCTCATTCTCTGAATGCTTTCAGGGTGGAGCCCTTGGGATGCCGCCTGCAATGCTGCTCCAATTCAGAATGAATGGGTCCCAAACTCCTCCAGGGGGGAACCCGCCTACAACAGCATCCTCCTCATAACCCCCACAAATTGATAGAGTGTGAGCAAGGTTCCTCCCTTATGCATTAAGAGATATCCTGGTTGACATCCCCGTTTTGCCAAGTATTTCCTCGCTGCTATTACAGGGCAGAATGTCAGGTCAAACTGCACCTTTAGAAGCACCCGCAAACCCTTCACTCTTTGGTCAGTCTTTGAAGACCGTATACTAGTTAGTATTACTCCCTTCCCATGAGTGTGACATCCTCCAGTTTCAAGAGGCGTGTATCCATTCCGCTTCATGAGTATGGCACCAGTCCCCCCACTCTGAAGGCCCCAAAGAATGCCAAGGTAAATGTGCAGGTGAAGAGTTGTGCCTCATATGAGGACCAACATAATTCTTTTGCTGGCCACAAAAGGTGGGTTCTGGTTCCTGCCTCCTCTCTAAATGCAGTGCTGACCTGGCCCCTGGGATCACGTCATCCTTTCTCATTGGCCCAGGTTGATCTAAGTCCTGTGTTCAAATCATGCCTTCCTATTGGCTCAGATCCAGCACTTGCACCCACCACTGTTTTCCTCCCTACACATGGCTACTGCCATTGCCCTTTGTTGTGAATTGCCACCCCGGCAACAACCAGCGTACAAGTTGAGTCATGTCCTTCCTTTTCTCAACGTAATGGAACACTCTGCGTGCTAAGCACCACATGACATAGCTGTACATTGGAACACTGCCTCTTCCTCCCTCTCTTGATGAATAAATTCATTTGTCAATATTAATGCCCTTCCTTTGGTTGGGCACAAGAGTGGGGGAAAGCTTGTCAAGAAAACTTTTCAGTACTAGTGCATAGCATTAACTCCTCGGACTATTCCGGTGCCTTTTGTAGATAAGAAGGTAATGGTTTACATTTGAAACAAAAGGGCTTTGTTGAAACAAAAGTATTCTGTAAAGAGCTTTAAATCTTTTGTGTGATTCCCATTTTGTCATGGTACACCTTTGATGGATCAGTCTCTCCTTTTGTGGATTTCCCTATGCCTTTTGCTTGTAATCTATTATTAAACTGCAGATTTGAATTTGGAAGGACATGCTTTTTCTTTTATTGACAAAAATCGGTGCTTAAAAGAAGTCTAGAAGAACTGAAAACTTGAGGAATAGGTGCATATTATTAAGTATGAGAGCATCATGCTTCTTGTGACTGATGGTGGGGTATTCTCCATCCCACCACCCTCACAGGTACATCTGATGGGAACCCATGAAAGGGCCTTTTCGGGTGCTGCGCCCAAACTCTGGAACTCCTTCCCAGTAGAAACCAGGACTGCCTCTTCTCTGTTGTCTTTCTGGAAATAGGCAATTACCTTCCCTTCAGGGAAGCTTTCCCTGAATGGTGAACTACCTATTATGTTTATTTTATATGAATTGATAGGATTACATAGACTTTGTGTTTATAACTACTTATAACCTTATGTGTTTACAATGACACTATGTTTTCAATGTTAGTTTCTATCACTCATAACTTTTCATAGAATTTTACTCTTTTTAACTGCACATACTTTCTTGTAGCTTTAATACAATGTTGTCTATTAATGCTGTAAGATGTCCCTCAATTCCCTGTTCTCAGTACCTGAACATGTCTTAATTGTACTGGACTGCATATTATCCCTCATTACTGTAAGCCCCTTTGGGTCCTTTTCCAAGGAGAAAGGAGGGGTAAAAATACTCTAAAATAAATAAATAAACAAATATTCTGTTAGTCGTTCATGTTAGGAGCTATTCTATTAGTACCTAATGTTTTCCACTCAAACTCGCATTATTTGTGTGAAACATTTCATGTTGCTCAGACACTAACATTTAACAGCTTACATTAAGAACTGGAAATTGCTAATATTGCATATCTTTATTTATTCTTAATTTGAATCCCATGTCCCGATCCAGCTGAGATAACTGAAATATATAAGATATCAATGCTCTGTGTACCTATTACTAGCTGCATGGGAAAGTAGTTGCAGTCTGCCAAATCCCATTCCATTATGCAACAGCTTCCAGTTCTAGGTAAAGCACAAATAGGTAACATACAGGCCATGGGGCGTATGCAGGCCACCCTGGCTATTTTAGTTACCTTTCCATGCCCATGTTGGCAGTAGAATCAAACTGCTGAAATTTGGCAGCACTTCAAATGTCATCTCTCTATTCCTGGAATGGAGGAGACCTTCTGCCCTACTGGCAAATAGGATCGCCTGGAAGGTGGATCTGGTACTCTGTATACTAAGGCAGTTACTTCACATTCTTCTTTGCTCCGTGACAAGTTTTGTACCGTGACAGTGTTGGTTGCGATTATGTGGTTTTTGTCCCTGTTTCAGTGTTCCCATGGTCATGATAACTTGTCTTGTGACAAGTGTTACCTCACAGTCTTGTACCGTGACAAACACTGAATTTGTCTAGCTTCCTTTTTCCTGTTTTGGGGGGCTTAAAATTCTTTTTGAATATTTCACTTCTGAAAAGTTAAAACAAACAAACAAACAAACAAACAAAAAAACCCTGACACAGTTTTCTGAGAGAAATGAAAGTTTTGTTGTGTGACAGTCGTTACTACACAGTGTCTTGCCTCGGAACAGAAAGCGGGAACAAAGAGTGACAAGGGAAAACCCTACCCCAGCAACAGGTACAGTATTGTCGCGCTTAGCATCCATTCTGGGGTGTGTGGTCGAGACAAATTTCAGTAGTTGTGCAACAAACATGAAGTAACATTTTGGTACCGCTCCTAAGTGCAACACTAACAGACAAAATGGATGTGAAGTAACCGCCTAAGAGAAAGCACCACAATTGCTGGTCAGTTTCAACAACAAGTGCAGCATGAACAACCTTCTCAGTGTTCTCTCGATTGAAATAGCAGCTCCAAATCTGTGTGTTTGCATGCGGCAGAAAGATACTCAAGTAGTCCAGGAACTTGCTGTTCTGGTTCTGCCAGGTTTTAGTTGTACTCATTTCTCTTCTGTTTTTCTTGCTCTGCTCAGTTGCACTCATTTCTCTTCTGTTTTTCTTGCTCTTTTCAGTTTGACTCCACAAAAGGAGTCAATTCAGAGCATTGTATGGAAAGTGGGGATCCCTCTTGTCTGTCGAATTCCTTTCATCATGATAGCTGCAGAGGATTGGGAATGAAGCAAAAGAGCTGCTTCACACCGTCACAATCTCATTGATCTGAAGCCCAAAAATGTAGCTGATGATCTGAAAGGATATTGCTCTTTCAATTTCTGTGATTATGATTTGCACAAGCATTTGTTTCGATTCTTTTAAAGAAAAAAATGCATGGCTCATAAATCCAAATCTAAGACAACTGAACTAATGTGCAGAAATGGTGTTAGAATGTGGCTTCTTTTTTAATATACCAAAGCCATGCATTCTGTTTTTATCCTACTCCCCTCCGGTAGTCTTAAAGCACATTGTTATCTTAGCCTTTGAAATGTAAAAATGCAGGGACATCAAAGAAATATTGTGATGGTCAAAGAAAGGTAGAAGGAGAGACTACATAATAAATGCTTAACACCAGAGATTTACTTCATGCCACATGAAGCAATCCATTGTAGCGACAGAGCTGAAAACAAGGCATGAAATTGTGTGTAGAAAAGTCAATATGCTGCATACTAAACAACTCGCATTTGCATTACATCCTGCAATGGCAGAGTTGTGCTTCAAAGTTTAGGTGTCACACAGGCTTTACATATCATTAGCCCATTGGTGTGTGCAAAAAGATGCAGTATAGCTACCTGAGATCTTAGTTGCTAGCTTCCTGTGTTGTTTTTCTGCTAGGATGTGCCACCAAGTCACCTCTGACGCATGGTGACACCCTGAATGAGTGATCTCCAAAGTGTCCAGTCCTTAACAGTGATGCTCAGCTCATGTAAGCTCAAGCCTGTGGCTTCTATTAGGAAGTCAAGCCATCCTATAGTTGGTCATTCATTCCTCTACCTGCCCCCACTCCCAAATCATCGTCATATACATTCAGACTCCAGCAGGGTAGGCAGACATTTTATCTTCAGCATCTGATGTATCAACCACAGATAAAGATCATCCACCCAGAGCATGGGAAAGCCCTTATCACAAGAAACACCCAGATCACAGGAAACCCTTACTCTCCTGAATATGACAAAAAATTAAATAAACCCCTATCCCACATCTATAAATACCCAACAAACTCATACTCTACACCGGAGAACAGAGAGAATTCTAATTCCCTGTGCTGCTGCTCTCTGAAGATGCTAGCCACAGAGACTGGCAAATTGTTAGGAAGATGAAAAACCTCCAGGACATGGCCAAACAACCTGAAAAACCCACAACAAGACATCTGATGTAATGTTTGCTGGGAATTCAGGGCCCACGCATACACGCACAAGCCCATAGAATCATTGAAAGGGTTGGAAGAGACCTTGTAGGTCTTCTAGTCCAGTTCCATTGTGGAAAAATGAATATATAAGTGTTCCAAATAAATAAATAAATAAATCCCATGTGCTTGAGTGCAAACAAATTCTGGTTATTCATTTTCCTTACTGGGACCGCATGAAGAGCCTTCCCTCTGCATTGAATGGCCTCCCCACAAGGCCAGGTCCGAGTGGGGAGGCTTTGTCCCTGCCGGACTCCGTAGTCGGACCGAGGAGAGGCGCGGGGGATATCTCGCGAGAGCTGTCGCGAGGTGCCCTTATAAGGGCGCCACGCGGTGTCCCCGGCCTCTCTTCGATCCGACTGGCACCGGGAGAGGACTCGCCGTTCCGGCTTGGAGGAAGGACTTTGGGCCCGTGCCGTCAGCCGGGCCCTAGGTGATCGACGGTTGGGACCTACTGCAGCCTAACTGCGGGTCCCAACCCTGCGGAGCCGCGGGCGCGCCGCCGCAACCGCTGCAGCGGGCTCCTTTTCATTAATAATTCCATGGCTCCCAAACGCCCTCCAAGCAGGAAGGGCAAGCAGCCTGCAAAGCGCCGCACTGCTGCCAAGCCCGCACCTGTCTTATCATCATCGGACGATGATGACCCGACCAATTTCAGGTCAACATTCGACAAGCTCAGTGCCACTGAGCAGAGGAGGGTCCTGCAGCGGGGCATGGCAGGGTGCTTCGGGGGCACAGGGACCAGCAAGCGAATCTCGGAAGTTAGCTGAACTTAACCGCACAGTTGAGGTACTCATGTCTCGAATTGCTGTCCTTGAAGGTGAGCGAGCCGGCACGTCCAGCCGTGCACAGTTAACCCCAGAGTTGCAGCAGGAGCGAGTGTTTGTGGCCCAGGACGCACAGCGGGCGGAGACGTTGGCAGCTGTTGAACCCCCAGCAGCACTGCAAGCGGTGGAGCCAGCGACGGTTGAAGTGCAGGCCCTGGACCTATCCACGCCCACTCGAACAGCCGAGACACTAGGAAGCACCTGGGTGAGTCACAAGCGCCGTGAGGACGGTTAACCCACCAGGGAGTTGGCCGTGGCCAGGTACATTTACGGAGAGGCGGCCATTGTGGCCCTACACAGTCACTGGCAGTCCTATGCAGCCTCCTGCATCAGAGGCACCGCTCCCGGCTGCACAGAGTACGGTAAGTCCATCACCGCAGGCACCCAGTCCAGACACTACCAAAACGCCTCATGGCAACGTGGAGCCCTCCTCCTTGCCGGCGGTCCCGGGCACCTTCGGACCAGCCACGGGGGGAACAGGGAGATCCCACCGCAGTTCTACCCCGACTCAGACCAATCCACGCCCTGGGTGACCACCTCTTGCCGGCAACGGTTGAGAGGATCCTCAGGGGGGAATATGTGGACATATTCGATCTTATGAATCGGGAAGTAGATGAAAAGAAATTGAAGCATATGGAGGCCCAAGATAAGGAGCGGATTCGAAAAAAGCGTCCGGACCACTGCTGGGCTAATTGGCTCCCGGCCTTCCTTATTTATATGGCCACTATAGTCAAGGCCCGCCCCGAGCGCCCTTCGACTTGGTTCAATATTTGGACCTGATCTACAGGGCACACTCAGAGTTCCCGGGAACTGGGTGGATGCTTTATGACGAGGATTCCGGATGAGGCGGCCTTGCGGCCGCACCTGCACTGGGACGTTCCACTAGACCCTTTGTGGAGGCGACTTATGGTGCCCCAGCGCCCAATAACTGGTGACCGGACCGATAGCGGGCATTTGATTTTCCGAATTGGACAGACCAGCCCTGCCCGCGTGACTGCGGGCCAGTCGGTTCAGCCACGACTGGTGTGCTGGGAGTACAATGCAAAAGGATTCTGCACCCGCAGACCCTGTAAATTTAAGCACCTGTGTGGCAACTGCAATGGGCCCCATGCGTCCCTACGCTTGCCCCCAAGGGTCGCCAAGGCGGACAGGGAGGACGGGACCAGCCCACTAAAAAGCAGCCCGCCCGGGGGGGGTCAGCTTCCAAAAAGCACATAGTCCCATTAACTTACCTGCTATGATGGAGTGGCTCCACGGCTACCCAGACATGGCAGCAGCAGCCTACTTAAGGGACGGTTTCGAATTTGGATTTAGGATTCCGGCACAGGGTCCCGGGTTTATCGGGCAAATAATTTAAAATCTATAAGGGGCATGGAAGATATTGTCCGTGCTAAGATTCAGAAGGAGATACAGGAAGGCAGGGTCCTGGGTCCGTTCACTGATCCCCCATCTGAGCGCTTCCGGGTATCTCCGTTAGGGATCGTACCCAAGAAGGCCCCTAGGGAATACCGGCTCATCCATCATTTATCGTACCCTGATGGGGAGTCAGTGAACGACATGATCCCACCGGAGCTCTGCACTGTGTGGTATACTTCCTTTGACGCTGCAGTACGCATGGTCCGGGCGTGAAGGCACGGGTGCACTGTTAGGAAAATGCGACATAAAGTCTGCTTTCCGATTATTACCTGTTCACCCGGAAGACATTGAGCTCTTGGGCTTCGCCTTTGAGGGTTTTTACTATATGGATAGGGCCATGCCCTTTGGATGTTCGATATCATGTGCAGCATTCGAATGTTTCAGCACATTCCTTGAATGGGCACTCAGGGTTAGGACACACACCACAGCTGTGGTGCACTATTTGGATGACTTCCTTTTCTGTGGCCCGGCTGGGTCACCACAATGCCAGTTTTTAATGGACCAATTCCGAGCACTAGCATGTGACTTTGGTATCCCTTTAGCGGACGAAAAACTGAGGGCCCAGCGCCCAGCCTAACATTCCTGGGCATTGAGTTAGATACGCGGGCGCAGGCTAGTCGCCTCCACTGGAAAAAATACTTGATTTACGGACAAGATTACAGCAGGTTCTAGCACGGCGAAAAGTCACACTTAGAGAACTGCAAGTACTGTGGGTCATTTGAACTTTGCTTGCAAAGTGGTGGCCCCGGGGCGTGCTTTTCTGCGACAATTTTGTCATGCCATGACAGGCCTTACTAGGCCTCACCATAGACGAAAGGTATCTAGGGAAATGCGGGAAGACTTGAGGGTGTGGCAGATCTTTCTCCAGGAATTTAATGGTGTGTCGTTCTGGAGGAGTGAGCTTCTTCTAGGTTCAGAACTCCAAGTCCACACGGATGCATCTGGAGCACACGGTTTTGGCATCTTCTTCCAGGGCCGTTGGGCAAAGGGCACATGGCCAAGCGACTGGGGCTCCCGGGGAATAACTAGGGACCTTACTTTCCTAGAACTCTTCCCAATTGTGGGAGCCCTATGGCTCTGGGCACCGTTATGGGCAAATTCGGCGGTCACTTTCTGGTGTGACAACCAGGCAGTGGTCTCCATTGTCAACACCCTGTCCTCTAAATCAATTAGGGTGATGCGGTTAGTCAGGGCGCTTACATTGCGCTGCCTCCGTTATAACATAGTTTTTCATGCACGCCACGTCGCTGGGGTCAACAACGAGATCACTGACGCTTTGTCCCGTCAACAGATGGAGCGTTTTCGACTGTTGGCCCCGGGGGCGAGGGCGGAGCAGGAGGTGTTGCCGCAGGAGGTTTGGAATCTTGGAGAGCCGAGGCCATTAGAGCCGTGGGCTTGGCACTAGCGCCAAGTACTAGGCGTGCCTTGCGGCAGCCTGCAGGGACTACCAGCGTTTTTGTGCACAACTGAACCTGCAGCCATGGCCGGCCCACGCCGATCAATTGATCCAATACGCGGTTCGGCTGTATCGGAATGGGTTGGCCCCACGTTCAATTCAAGGTAAGCTGTCCGCGTTGGCTTATTTCGCAAAGGCTCAAAGGTTCCCTCACCCCAATAACGATTTTGTTCTGCAGAAGATGTTAGAGGGGTGGTCCAAAGAGAGGGGTGGCACCAGTGACACGCGCAGGCCCATCACACCCGGGATTTTGTTAAAGTTGTATGATATTTGGCGCACTACGTGTAGCGACGAGTTTGAAGCGTTGCTATTCCGGGTGACTGTGTCAGTAGCCTTCTTTGGAGCTTTTAGGATTAGCGAGTTACTGGCGGCCTCTAAGCAGGATAACGCTAAGGCCTGCCTTCAACGTACAGATGTGTCAATGACCGAGGATGGGGTGGTGTTGCAATTGCGTAAGTCCAAAACGGATCAGTGGAGCCGGGGTACCCGGGTGACGTTTATGCCCCTTGATTTTACTACAGGCCTATCTAGCTAGACGGGGCACCAGTACCGGTCCCCTGTTTGTTCACGCAGATAACACCCCTTTGACCCGTTATCAATTCTGGACGGTCACGTGCCGTGCTTTGGAGGCGGCTGGATTACCTAGCCGACAATTTGGCACGCACTCATTCCGCATTGGGGCAGCCTCCACTGCGGCGGCTATGGGATACAGAGTGGCAGATATACGAGCACTGGGCCGCTGGTCTTCAGATCGTTATAGGACATATGTCCGCCCAATCCCAAAATGTTAGGCTGCATGCGCGTTTTGCTAACTGTTTTGTGTTACAGGTTCCTTTCCACGTGACAGATTGCGAGTGGTTATTTGCGGCCACAGTTTTATTTTCTGGGCAGCGAAATACGCCCGGCGTTCCACCTTTGGTCAGCACCTTGGACTCAGTGACTTCATCAGCATTGAGTGGAAAGGATCCCGTGGTATGAGCTGGGACAGCTTCTATACGGTCGCGTCCCGTTGCGCCCAAGAGGCACCAATTGCCATCCTGCTCGTCCATCTGGGCGGGAACGATCTGACCAGGGCTAAGGGGAAGAGCCTAAGCTTACGGATCTGTCGTGATCTCGAGGCCTTTAAGGCCCAATCCCCTTGTACCAGATTGGTCTGGTCAGAGATGTTGCCACGGCGGGTGTGGCTTGGGGCCCGGGACCCGCCTGGGGTCGAAAGGGCCAGGAAACGCTTGAACCGGGCCATCTTCAAGGCCATGCAGCGGGGTGTGGGAACAGTCGTCCCACACCCGGATATCAAATATGCTTGCCCGGAGTTGTTCAGACCTGATGGTGTACACCTGTCTGACAAGGGCATAGAAATTTTTCTCAGGGACCTGCGGATGGGCCTCCAGGCCGAGCTGGCCTGTTGTTTGGCGGGCGAGGAGCATGCTAGCAGCTCCTTCGCCGTGGCAGGTAGTGCAATAAAATCAGAACCCGAGACGTCATGTGTAAGGTTCCCATTGCAAGGAACCGGGCGGTCGTGCAAGAATTAGACTGAACAAAAAGGGCCTCATCAGGCCTGCGAATAGAATACGACCAAATGGCAGGACAGGCACGGCCGCTGTGAGATACAGGTCCAAATATACCAACGGGGAGTGCCATGCTGTACAAAGGGCACTCCCATAGGCTAGCACATGACGTCATAAAATCAGACCAAAATTAATTGTAAATAGCAGTAAAAACCTAACTTGCACTACGGGAGGCCCATCCGAATTAATAGTTCCTGCTACAGTTAAATAAAGTTATGATTAAGTTATTAATAAAGTTGTGGCCCAGTTTAAAAAACCCAAATTATTGGTGTGTCGCCTCTTTATTTCGGGGAATGGGGGGACAAAGATTATTCTCCTTGAGAATCAATTGAGAGAGTTCCCTCTCACACACACACCCCACCAAATATCCCCCTTTCTCAAGCCTAGCAGGGTCAGGAAAAGAATAATTTAGGTGAAATCATAGAGGAATTCAGGAGGCTGTAAATTCAGCAATAGCAATGAAGCATCCGTGGGGGGGTGGCATTTAGGCTGTTAAAGATCACAGACTGAGCACCCAGAATAGGGATGGGCACGAAATTAAAAATGAAATGTTGTTTTGTCATTTCTTTATGTAACAAAACAAAACAAAACAAAACAAAACAAAACAAGGAAGCAGCATTTTGTTACAGACAAAATGAAACAGTCATTTTTTTCCTCTTGAAACAAACTCTTTTTTTCCCTCTGTAAAAGGGGTCCCTTAAGGGAGCCATTTTCAGAGCGCTCCTGCCAAGCTGTCAGTGGCTCGAACCATGTTAAACTGGCCAGTTGGCACCAGGGGGATACCCTGGTGCTGACTGGGCTAGTTTTAAAGGGGTCCAGCTGATAACAGCTCGCCAGGAGCCCTTAAAAATGGCTCCCGGCCCCGGGAACCAAATCTGGTGTCTCTAGAACACATTTGTTTTGTTTTGTTTTGTTTCGTATGATTTTTTAAATTTTTTTGGAAGAAATGAAATTAAACAAAACAGGGGTGGGCACGAAATGAAACAAAACTAAATGTCATTTTTCTGTTTCGTGTCCATCCCCAACCCGGAACTAAAACAAGCATGATCACAATGGGGGGGGCATTAATTATTTTAATAATTTATGAAGAATTATTTTAATAATTCACAGAAGATTGTGAAGAACTCCAGAAGGATCTCTCCAAATGGGGGAATGGGCTGCAAAATGGCAAATGTGTTTTAATGTAGCCAAATGTAAAGTAATGCATATTGGGGCAAAAAATCAAAACTTTATCTATCAACTCATGGGCTCTGAGTTATCTGTGACGGATCAGGAAAGAGATCTTGGTGTGTTGGTGGACAGCTCCATGAAGGTGGCTACCCAATGTATGGCAGCGGTGAAGAAGGCCAATTCCATGCTAGGGATTATCAAAAAGGGGATTGATAATAAAACAGCCAACATTATAATGCCATTATACAAAACAATAGTAAGGCCGCACCTGGAGTATTGTGTACAATTCTGGTCACCGCATCTCAAGAAAGACATAGTGGAACTGGAAAAGGTGCAGAAGAGAGAGACTCAAATGATTACTGGGCTGGGGCGCCTCTCTTATGAGGAAAGGCTAAAACATTTGGGCCTCTTTAGTCTGGAAAAAAGGCGCCCAAGGGGGTATATGATTGAGACGTACAAAATTATGCAGGGCATGAGTAAAGTGGATAGAGGGAAGCTCTTCTCCCTCTCACAAAATACCAGAACTAGGGGACATCCACTCAAATTGAGGGCTGGGAGAGTAAGAACAGACAAAAGAAAATATTTTTTTCACCCAGTGCGTTGTTAGTCTGTGGAACTCCCTGCCACAGGATGTGGTGATGGCATCTGGCCTGGATGCCTTCAAAAGGGGATTGGACAGATTCCTGGAGGAAAAGTCCATCACAGGTTACAAACCATGATGCAGATGTATAATCTCCAGGCTTTACTTCAAGGGCCAGATGCAGGGGAGTGGTATCAGGAGACAGATATCTAGTTTCGTGCGCTCCCAAACGCATCTGGTGGGGCCACTGTGAGATACAGGAAGCTGGACTAGATGGGCCTTTGGCCTGATCCAGCATGGCTCTTCTTCTTATGTTCTTATGTTCTTATGTTCTTAAGACATGTAGGTGGCAATCAGCTATTAGTATTTATTTTATTTATTTATTTTTCAATAATTTTACTCCACCTTTCTCCTTTGATTACATTATTACATGGCAAAGTCCAATGCTTTTAAACTTTAGGGCAGTGTTGATGAAGCTTTGACACTCTAGATATTTTGGACCACAACTCCCAGAACTCCAAGTCTATATTGCCAGTGACAAAGGACTGTGGGGGTTGTGGTCCAAAACATTGGAATGCTGAAGGTTCACCACCAATGCTCTAGGGGAATAGAACTCACCTTGATAGTAAGAAGAACCTTGAAATTGAAAGAAGTATTAGCAATGGTATCAGCCATCTAAAGATAGGGTGGGCTTCACTAGTAACTGTAGATGGTAGTAACTTATTATGGAGTCTTTTACACATGAAGGGTGTTTTCTATCTCCAAAGTATGGTCCCTTCCTTCTCTGTTCTAACCACATGAATTCATGACAAGCTCTAAAACATTGCTTCTTACTTATCCACTTTTCTACAAATGCTAGGACACCTGCATTTTATTTCCCCGTGGATTTGAAGAATACTAAGAATATTCATTACATTTTTGTCTTGTTGGATTTAGGTTGTCTCAATCCAATAAAACATTGCAACAAGGGATTGCTAAATTCTTCCAAATATCTCATTCTCAGAGAAGAACATGACAACAAGAACTACTATGATTTCTTATTAAGTTCTGGCAATTTGCACAAATGAACTATTTCTCATCTTTGAGAAGCAAAGCACACATACAAAACACACACATGCAGAGAGAGCAAGAGAGCACAGAGCAAGCTTCTGTTAAAATTTAGCATAAAATATAAAATATATTTGCATTTCTGTGTGAATATCATGTGTTTATGGTTTTATTCATTACATCCCTGTTCAGACCTTAGAGAAATTCCTCTTGTGGACTACAGTTACCAAAATCCTCTATCTGGAACCTCCAGATATTCTAGGAGTTGTAATCCAGAAAGTAACTTCTTAAACCTTTTGACACATATATCTCATCAAGACTAATATAATAAACTTTGTGGAAGGGTTGAAATCTTTTTGTTGTCTTTAGTAATTCACAACTAGAATAGGCCCTTTGAATCAGTGGGAATTTGGTGATCCAATTTCTCCATAAGTTCTACATTAGATGGACAATGGCTTGGTGTGTGCGACAGTCACACCAATGCAACCCTTCCCAACACACATTCAGTATGGGTCATTAGCTGTGGCCTTTCTGGTGGAGGTGTGAATTGCTTCTGAATTGTCTGGGATCAATGGAGGGGAGACATGATAAGTGGGAGACTGATTGTGCCTAACTCCCACCCTTGTTGAGAGAGGGATTTTCAGTACACACAGTACATATTTTGGGGAACATTTCATGTTCATTTGCTTCATTTGGGCAGATGAAACCCATATGCAAACTGATTTACAGCCCTCTGTTATTGAAGGCTGATAAATTCCCAACATCTATGTTTAAACTGTCTTCTCCTACTTGACAATATTACCTTTCTTTCATGAGTTCATGTGCATGTTTGCATTAGGTGAGGCAATGTATTTTCATCGACACAATTAATCCTTTATTCTACTCTTCACCCAAATCACAGGCATCCAGAAAGATGCTTGTGATTGCAGGCTATATATCTGAATTCTTTTTTTCATGTCTCATTGTCTCACACCATTTTCCCTACTTTTTTGACACTTTCAGATGTTTTTTGACATCTGAGAAAATATATACATCCAAATTATTAGAATGTCACTACCTGGCCTCTGCTCGAGTCAGCCATAAGACATATAAAAGAGCATTACAGTAAAAGGAAATTAAAAGGCAATGATATATTATCTCCTTTCTATGTTATTTATTGAACGATCAGGTTAATGTCAGCTAAAAAACACCTCTGCCTTTCTGGCTTGATTTTTGATCAAGCAATTTCCACATTGATATTCCTGTCAGCATATTTTTAGTATCCCTGCAAATTCAAAATTGACTGTTCTCTATGTGTCAACTTGGGTTATTCGAGGCAAATTGCCACTATATTTTAGCTTCTTTCTTGTCACTGCTAGAAAGATTCTCTCCCCACTCCCCATGTTGATGAGAAGAATAAAAAGCCTTCTCAGACTCTAAAAATCTGGTGCTCCTTTTGCCCTTCTTCTTTACTCGAGTGTATGCCCCACAGACAATAAAACCAGAAATTTTAGATGCCTTTTCAATCCTCAGCTATAGTAGGAACAAGAATGGGATCAACAGGAGTCCATCTGCCTGTGCCCATTATAATTTTGATATCAAAAACTTGCTGGTTTGGGATCAGAACGATGCCTCTACTAAGGGTTTTTGGAACAAGGAAGTTTCATATTAGGAATTTGGTTATTACTTCTATTAGAAAAGCACAGTGCAAACACAGTGAGGGAAAAATTGAGAGAGAGAGAGAGAGAGAGAGAGAGAGAGAGAGAGAGAGAGAGAGAGAGAGAGAGAGAGAGAGAGAGCTCTGTCTCGCCTGCTTCCCTGGAACACACAGGCTATAATAAAATGATCACTGTAGATCAGTAATGGCGAACCTTTTAGAGACCGAGTGCCCAAACTGCAATTCAAAACCCACTAATTTTTCACAAAGTGTCAATACAGCAATTTAATCTGAATACAGGTGGCTGTCAAGGGGTGGTGTTTAGTGCCCACAGAAAGGGCTTCGAGTGCCACTTTTGGCACACATGCCATAGGTTTGCCAACACTGCTCTAGATGTACATGGAGAAGAAAGAGGTTTACTCACTGTTAACAGCTGTTGTTACAATAGGAAGAAAAGGGATAAAATTGAGTTTTCTCGCATGGAAAAATGTGAGAATATAGTCAGACATGAGTAAGGTAAAAAAAGGGACAACTGCTGAGATTGACACTTGTCAAAATAAAAAATAAAATGTTAAAAAACAATGAAAATGAAATGGAACAAAATGAAAATTTCCATTTTGTTTTGTTTCATTTTTTCTTAAAGGCACTTGTTTTTCATTTTGTTAGGAAACAAATTGAAAAATGAAAAAAAATGAAAAGAATTTCATTTCATGCCCATCTCTACCTACTATGATAAGGTTTCCTTAGAGTTACATACAGTTAAACAATTAGATCTGCAAAAGAGCCCCATGTTTACCTCACAGTGATCAAGCACAAAACCAAAGCACACTGATTTGCAACATGCAGAGGTAACAAATGCTTATACTAAATTAAGTTATCTTTTACCCTTTAAGGGAGCTCTGCTTCTAATGATTTGCCAATGATATTGTCTACAATATTTCCTTCCAGAAACAGGCAAAGACCTTTCTCTTCAGGCAAGCTTTCCCTGAATGATGGATTACCTATTACGTGTGTTTTATATGAATGTATAGGTTCACATGGGAAGCTCCGATCCCCACTCTGTTGGGGGAGGGGCGCGTTTGCCTGCCCAGCCCCGGTTTGGGCACGCTATCTTCGCGCCCATCCGGGTTCTTTTGCCCGGGGACGGGAGCCTATAAGAGGGCTCCTGTCCCTCACCGCCATTTTGTCGGCGGTGAGATTTTCGGCTGTGCGGATGGGCGGATTTTTGTCCTAGCCGGTTCCCTCCCCTCCCTTCGAGGCTCTTACCTGAGGAAAGCTCCTGGCTCCATCCCCGCAGCCGAGGATCAGGAACTTTCGGCAACCGCCCTTGGCCGGCTCCAGCGGCGGAGACTCGTCGCTTCGCTGCGCCCCGGCGGCTTTTGACAGGCCGCCTGTCAGCTGAGCACTCCGATCGGAGCCCTTATAAGGGCTCCGGCATCGGGAGCGCTCCCGGCGCCTGCGGCCTCACCGTGCTTCGCCGTTTTTTTCTTTCACAGCCCGCCTGCCAGCTGGGCTTCCTGATCGGAGCCCTGATAAGGGCTCCAGCTGTGGGAGCGGCGGCGGCGGGGGTGGGAGTGGCCTGGAAGGTGGCAGCAGCAGCAGTGGCGAGTGGATTCTTCGGTTGCGGTCCGGATTCGCCTGGGCCGTCGGGTTTGCTCTGGGGGCTGTTTAGGGGAGTTTAGGGGGTGGATTAGTTAGGGCCCTGGGCGGGCGTGTGCTCCGCTCCCCAGGTGGGTGGGACAGTTAGGCGATAGGGGCAGTCCCCGGAGTGCGCCTGGGGTCTGGGATGCCGCGGCCTACCCGCTAACGCTCGACCGTGCGTGCGCCGGCTGCAGGCCTTGGTTTGGAGGCCGCTTGGGGGCACGGGCAACTGGGCTCTGGGTACCTTACTGGGGGGCCTCGGGGGGTATTCCTTCCCCGGTGCTATTGATCTTGACCACCCAATTCCTTCCTTTTTTTCACCCCCCCTTCTGGGAGGGTGTCTTTTTTTGGTCGCCTGTTCTGCCCATCGGTTTCATCAGCCGCTGGCCAGGGCTGCATCCCACTTTGCTCTACCCCTTAGTTGCTGTGTGATGGCACCCAAGAAGCGCCCTTCCTCATCCAAGGGGAAGGCCCCTGCAAAGCGCAGGGCACCCCCTTCTCCGCCCCCTCGGTTTTCGGGATCATCCTCTGATGAGGATCTCCCGGACTATTCTATGGCCTGGCACAAGCTTAGTCAGCTTGTGAAGGCTAGAGCTCGTGCGCGAGGGATTGGGGGCGGGGGCGAGGGTGGCGGGCCAGGTAGGGGCTCCAGGGAGCACAGGAGGGCAGTGAATCGCATGATGGAAGAACTATGTGTTAAGATGGCGCCGCGGACGGCAGCCTTGGTAACATGCTCCTCGACTTTTTCTTTTTATCTTTTTTATTTACTTTTTTATCTACACTGCTTTGCTGTTCCTTGTGCATTTCCTCGGATTTTTTATACTAGAAATGACCTGCTAAGCATTTGTCAACATTATGAGGAACAACTATCAGAAGCTTTGCCTCCCTTGCCTCCTCCGCTGCTTGTTAATGAAGGGGAATTCCTGAGAGCTGTAAATCCCTGGGTTATCAGCAATGAAGGTCGAGGTCGGAGTTGGAGAAGAAGACGAAGGAGAAGGAGGGGTAAGAGGGCAGGAGCTCTGAATCGTCTGAGGAAAAATGGTTTGAAGTCCCCTCTCCCTTCAATTCTTCTATCGAATGTATGCTCACTAGCCAACAAAATGGATGAAATACTCCTTTTGAATAGATATAACAAAGATTTCTCGAATGCAGCACTGATTTGTTTTACAGAATCATGGCTGAGTGACTTAATCCCTGAAAACTTTGTACATATTCCAGGGTTTCAAATTCAAAGAGCGGATAGAATTGTTGATACATCTGGGAAACAGAAGGGCGGAGGATTGTGCTTATATATCAATAATCGTTGGTCTAAAGAAATAACCACCTTAAAGAAATTTTGCAATGTGGACTTAGAAACATTAATCATTTTCTGCAACCCCTTTTATTCCCCACGGAATTTTCTACATTTTTGGTGGTTGCAGTATATATCCCTCCTGATGCTTCTGTGACAAATGCATTAAGTATTTTAACTAGTCAAATTATATGGGCCGAAAATGCATATCCTGATGCTTTTAAAATTATTTTAGGTGATTTTAATCAAGCTGATTTAAGGAAGGAGTTACCAAAGTTCTTCCAGCATGTTAAATGCCCTACTAGAGGGGAAAATATTTTGGATCATTGTTATACAACTTTAAAGGATGCTTATCGCTCTTTATCACGCTCAGCTCTGGGACATTCTGATCACTGCATGGTTCACCTTGTACCTGTTTACAAACAAAAGCTTAAAACACTAAAACCAACAATTAAAACAGTGAAAACTTGGACTGAGGAAGCAAAGTTAAAGTTGCAAGCATGTTTTGACTGCACTGATTGGGACCTATTTGAAAACACTTCTGCTGATTTGGATGAGCTCACAGACACTATAACATCATATGTCAGCTTTTGTGAGGACTTATGTGTGCCATCTAGGAATGTGAAAATTTACAGTAATAACAAACCATGGTTTACAACTAAACTCAAACAGCTACGTCATGCCAAAGAAGAAGCCTATAAAAATGGTGATAGAACATTGTATAATCAGGCTAGGAATATACTGAACAGAGAAATTAGAGCAGCAAAAAGGAACTACACTGAAAAGTTAAAGAACCAGTTTTCAACAAATGAATCAGCAAATATGTGGAAAATTCTTAAAACCATTACTGGTCATAGTAAGACCCCTCTCCATGTTGAAGGAAATCATCAACTGGTGAATGACTTGAATATGTTTTACTGCAGGTTTGAGAGGAAACTGCAGCCATCTATTCCTGAAATTTCCATCTCAGATTTAACAACAACAACTGAGCCTGTGGAAATTTATCCCATGTTATCAGGTCCTCCATCTTTGGTGATCACAGAGAAGGAGGTGCGAAGTCTGTTTCACAATCAGAAGTTAAGAAAAGCACCAGGTCCAGATAAAATCTCTTCTTCTTGTTTAAGAGTCTGTGCTGAACAACTGGCTCCTATTTTTACCCGCATCTTTAATAGATCACTGGAGATGTGTTATGTTCCTTCTTGCTTCAAAAATTCATTGATTATTCCAGTACCAAAAAAATCTTCTGTCAAGGAATTGAATGATTATAGACCAGTTGCTTTAACTTCTGTGGTCATGAAAACTTTTGAGAGACTAGTGTTGGCTCACCTGAAATCTATCACGGATTTGTCATTAGATCCATTGCAATTTGCTTATCGTGCAAATAGATCAATAGATGATGCTATTAATATGTCCTTACACTATATATTGCAACATCTTGAATCTCCAAAATCTTATGCAAGGGTTCTTTTTGTTGATTTTAGTTCTGCATTTAACACTATTATTCCAGGTATCCTTATGACTAAATTAAAACAGCTGGCTGTACCTGATCACATTTGTAAATGGATTGTAAGCTTCCTAACAGACAGAAAGCAGCAGGTGAAGTTAGGTAAAATTATATCAGATATTAGCAAGGTTAGCATAGGAGCCCCTCAGGGCTGTGTGCTTTCTCCATTTCTGTTTTCCTTATATACTAATGATTGTACCTCAAAGGATTCCTCTGTTAAAATAGTGAAGTTTGCAGATGACACTACGGTGATTGGTCTCATTCAAGACAATGATGAATCTGCCTATAGGCAAGAGATTGAACAACTAGTTTTATGGTGTACTCAAAATAATCTTGAATTAAATACATGCAAAACTGTTGAAATGGTGGTGGATTTTAGGAGGACTCGTTCTATACAGCCACCTCTTATGATATCAAATAACTTAGTGTCAATAGTGGAGTCCTTTAAATTTTTAGGTACTATTATATCTCAAGATTTAAAATGGTCATCTAATATTGAAAGTATTATTAAGAAAGCACAACAAAGAATGTTTTTTCTGCGTCAACTTAGGAAGTTTAGACTGCCAAAAGAACTGTTGATTCAATTCTATAGAGGTGTTATTGAATCTATTATCTGTTCCTCTATAACTGTCTGGTTTAGCTCTGCGACTAAGCATGACAGATATAGACTTCAAAGGATAATTGGAACTGCAGAAAAAATTATTGCTACTAATTTGCCATCTATTGTGGAATTGTATACCACACGAGCTAAAAAGAGGGCGATGAAAATATATACAGATTCCACGCATCCTGGACATAATCTGTTTCAATTGTTACCCTCAGGGCGACGTTTTAGGGCATTGCATACTAGGACAACTAGATATAGAGATAGTTTCTTTCCAAGTGCTATCAAACTGTTGAATAATTAATTTTTACATTTCTTCTTCCTTTTTAAATAATAGGTTATATTGTAGTATTGTACTGTGTTTTTATTGTTGAGTATATGATTCTTATATTTCCTTTTATATAGAGAGAGCATTTTTACCAAAACAAATTCTGGGTGTGTCTAACCACACTTGGCCAATAAAAGTATTAAATTAAATTAAATTAATGCTCTCCCGCATTGCTTCCCTCGAGGGTGAGTTGGCTGCTGCGTCCCGCGGGGGTGACCCTGCCCTGACGCCGTCGCGTCAGGATGGGCTGCCCGGTGTGCTGGCCTCCACTTTGGTGTCTGCCGGCGGTGTGACGACAGTTGATGTGGCCAGACTTTCTCTAGGGAGCTCGTCTGCCCAGGAGGGCGTCCTTGATCTGTCCTTTCTGAGCCGGGGACCGGCGGTAGGTGCGGTGTCGTCTGCTGCTCCGCAAGTGCCGGGTGAGTTTGCGACCCCAGTTTCTGTCACTCCTTGTCCATGGCCGTGGGGTCCGCTGCCTGGGTCGGCCAGTGTGGCCAACCTGTCAGCCTACCCAGCTCATCCTGGGTTGGCGCCGGTGGATCTTTCTACTTCGCCAACAGGGACGTTTGGCTTACCTCTTCCTAGGGAGCCTGGCCCCCTGCCTCTGCCGTGTCCTGTTATGCAGGATACGGTGGTGCAGGCTGACCCCCCCGCTACCAGCTCCTCATCGGCTTCCCCGTTGGAGCTTCCAGAGGGCGATGAGTGTATGCCATTAGGCATACACCTGTCTCGAGCTACTATTGATAAAATTCTTAGTGGGGCCTATGTGGATGTCTTCGACCTCTTGAATAGGGAAATTGACCGCGAGACCTTTAAATGGTTGGATGACAAGGAGCGGGAAACGCTCTGCAAGCGGAAGCCAGAGAGGTGCTGGACCAATTGGCTTTCGGCGTTTTTTATCTATGCTGCCATCATTATCAAGGCCCACCCTGAACGTGCCCTGTCGCTGATTGAATACATGGATACAATACATTGCGCCCATTTGGAATTTGCTGGGTCAGCCTGGTTGCGGTACGACGAGCGTTTCCGCTTGCGTGCTGCCCAATCCCCTAAGATGCGTTGGGACGAACCATATGGGCCACTATGGATGAAGGTCATGTCTCCGGCCCGATCCATTACGGCCAATCACTTTGATAGTGGTCATTTGGCCTTTAGGACGGGCCAAGCGGCTTCCTCCCACCCTTCGGTGGGTCAGGCAGTTCAACCCCGCTTGGCTTGCTGGGAGTTCAATGCCAAGGGCTCCTGCAGCCAACGTCAGTGCCGGTTTAAACACGTCTGCTCCGGCTGCGGTGGCGCCCATGCTGCACCTTCTTGCCCAAAGGGCAAGCATTCCGCATCCCCAGGCCGCGATAGTGGTGCCAAGAAAAACTCATCCGGCACAGGCTCATTGGCACAGGCTCAGTTCCTAAAGGGACCTAGCCCTATCAAACTTAATCCGTTGCGTCGCTTGCTTCGACGCTACCCTGATAGGGCTGCCGCCTGGTACCTTTTACGGAGTTTTCTTTGGGGTTTCCGTATTCCTGCGCTGGGGCCCAGGGAATCTATGATGGCCAAGAATTTGAAATCGATCAAGGGCTTTGAGGACCTGGTTCAGGATAAGATCGCTAAGGAGGTGGCTGAGGGGCGGGTGTTGGGCCCCTTCCCTCACCCGCCCACTCCCCACTTCCGTGTGTCCCCCCTCAGCATTGTGCCGAAGAAGACCCTGGGTGAATACAGGCTTATCCACCACCTTTCTTTCCCTGAGGGATTATCAGTCAACGATAGGATCCCCCATGAGTGGTGTACGGTCAGGTATACGTCCCTTGATACTGCCATTGCAATGATTAAGACCTGTGGTCCTGGCGCGGAGATCGGTAAGAGTGATATTAAATCCGCGTTTAGGTTGTTACCTGTGTTTCCAGGTGATTTTGAATTGTTGGGGTTTTCCTTTGAGGGTCAGTTTTATGTTGACCGGGCACTCCCTTCCGGCTGCTCCATTTCATGCACAGCCTTTGAGTTCTTTAGTTCCTTTTTGGAGTGGGCCTTGGTGGATAGAACAGGCAGCCATCGGGTCGTTCACTATTTAGATGACTTCCTGTTCTGCGGTTCTGCCAACTCGGGCCATTGTGCCTTTCTTATGGTGGAGTTTGACTGCCTGGGAGCCGAGTTGGGTGTTCCTTTGGCCCGGGAGAAGACTGAAGGCCCATCCACCTGCCTGACATTTTTGGGCATCGAGTTGGATACTGTCTTGCAGTCCAGCAGACTGCCGGAGGCCAAACTCAGTGATCTTCGGGCCCTCCTACTTGACCTTATGGGCAAGCGCAAGGCTTCCCTTAGAGAGCTTCAGGTGGTCATTGGCCATCTTAATTTTTCCTGCAGGGTAGTTGCGCCTGGCAGGGCATTTCTCCGGCGGCTCTGTGACGCCACGGCCGGGCTGCTTAAGCCGCATCATCGTAGAAGGATTTCTGCGGAAAATGCGGGAAGATCTCAGCGTTTGGCTGAGGTTCTTGTCTCATTTCAATGGGGTTTACTTTTGGCGGTCAGAGCTACTCCTGGGGGCGGAGCTGCAGGTTCAGACGGATGCGTCTGGGTCTTGCGGCTATGGCATTTTTTATCGGAACCAGTGGTGCGCAGGCTTATGGCTGGCCCATTGGGTGGCAGCCGGCATCACGAGGGACCTTACCTTTTTGGAATTGTTTCCCATTGTGGGTGCGGTCTGGTTATGGGCAGAGTCATGGGCGGACACGGCCGTCTGTTTCTGGTGTGATAACCAGGCGGTCGTCCGCGTCATTAACACCTTATCTTCCCATTCGCCTCACGTCATGAAGTTGGTGCGCGCTCTGACCCTTAAATGTTTAGACTTTAATATAGTCTTCCAGGCTTGCCATGTTCCGGGGGTCAGGAATGAGATAGCCGATGCCCTCTCATGTCAACAGATGGAACGCTTTCAGCTGCTGGCCCCTCTGGCATCTCCCGATCCTGTGACACTCCCTGACGAGGTATGGTCCCTTGGCGGATTGAAGCCCACCGAGCTCTAACACTTGCACTTGCCCCTAGGACGCGGCGGGCCTATGTGGCCGCCTGCACTGAATATGCCCAGTTCTGTGCCCAAGAAGGGATTACTTCTTTGTGGCCGGCCACCCCAGACCAGCTGATCCAATTTGCAGTCCACCTGCATTTTAGGGGCTTGGCACCTTGGACTATCCAGGGCAGATTGTCTGCGCTGGCATTTTATGCCAAGGCCCAGCATTTTGACCATCCGCCTGATGATTTTCTCCTCCAGAAGATGCTGGAGGGCTGGTCTAAGGAGAGGGGGAGAACCAAGGACACGCGTGCCCCGTTTACTCCAGAGATTCTGGCTCGGCTTACCGAGCAGTGGCCAGCCGTTTGCAAGGGCTCCTTTGAGGCGGCACTTTTTCGGGCAGCCGCCCTGGTCACTTTCTTTGCTGTGCTTCGCATTAGCGAGTTGCTGGCTTCTTCCAAGCTCGATGTTTCATACTCGGCCCTCCTGCTGTCGGACATTAGCTTATTGCCCGATGGCATTTTGTTGTGTGTTCGGTGGTCAAAAACTGACCAGTGGGCTAGGGGGCAGCAGCTATTTCTGGGCCCTTGCCATCTCCCAGCTATATGCCCCTTTCGCGCTCTGAGCGCTTATCTTGCCCTTTGGGGTAATGCTCCGGGGTATTTGTTTTCTCACCAGGATGGGACCCCTCTTTCTCATTACCAGTTTTGGACCGTTACTGTCGCGGCCCTGGACAGGGCTGGTATTGTGGGATGGCATTTTGGCTCCCATTTGTTCAGAATCGGGGCAGCCTCCACGGCAGCAGCCCTGGGCTATGGTGTGGAGGACATCCAGCGTATTGGACGGTGGAGGTCCCAGAAGTTTCGTGTTTATGTGCGGCCGTTGCTGAAATGTTAACTGTTGCCCAAATGTTTTAATCTTTTTATTGTTCCAGGACCTGTTATGAAGACAAGAGCAAGGGTGGTCATCTTCGGCCATAGCTTTGTCTTCTGGGCAGCCGAGTATGCTGCATCTTCTCAGTGGGGCCGAGATTTGGGCCTGGGCGCGTGTGCCACCATCGATTGGTTGGGCCACAGGGGCATGCAATGGGCAGAGTTCCGCAGCTGGGCATGCTGTATCCCCCTGCATAACCCACCAGATGTCCTGTTGCTGCACTTGGGTGGCAACGACCTGTCTTGAGCGCCTGGCGCTGTTTTGCTCCTCAAGATCCTGCGGGACTTGAGTGAATTTTTGTTTTATTTCCCTGGCACTCGCATCTTGTGGTCCGCGTTGATTTCACGCTTAGCGTGGCGGTCAGCCCATGACCCCCTTTTGATTAACAACGACCTTCGTAGGGTCAATCGCGAGGTTGCCTGTTTTCTTCGGCATGGTGCCGGATCTGTTATATTCCACCCTGCTATTTCGGAAAGTGCCCCTCGTCTCTATCGGAGGGATGGAGTTCACCTAGCTACCCCGGGCCTGGATATTTTTCTGTCTGACCTGCAGGGGGGCCTGAGGGCTGAGCTGCTCGGCATGTTGGGGTAAGAGCCTTAGTCTCAGCTGGTAACCGTATTCAAGTTGAGAGCTAATTTGATGCCATTACGGCGCTGCACAGTCCTCGTTATCAGTCTATCCACATTGGCTATGTCAGTGGACAAATTAAGCTATGTATGACTGGAGGCCTCCCGAGGGCTGTGCTGAGCTCCAGATTTAACTCATTTTCCTAATTGAATATAGAGCTTCTTGGCTGTGGAATTTCATTCCACCCTGTTACCAGCTTGCACTACGGCGTCAGGTCCCCCTTCAGTGTACCTGACTTTATCAGTTAAGAAGTTGAAGAGTTATTAATAAAGTTGTGGCCCATTTGTACCAAATTTGGAAGTTGTCTCGCCTCTTTATTTCGGGGCTTGGGGGGCAAGAGAAGCTCCGATCCCCACTCTGTTGGGGGAGGGGCGTGTTTGCCTGCCCAGCCCCGGTTTGGGCACGCTATCTTCGCGCCCATCCGGGTTCTTTTGCCCGGGGATGGGAGCCTATAAGAGGGCTCCCGTCCCTCACCGCCATTTTGTCGGCGGTGAGATTTTCGGCCCCACCCTCCCCCCTAAGATTGGAGAATGAATTTCGCTGGTCACCTTTTGGGGCCAGATGGGAATTTTTGATGGTTACTCTGATTGGCCGTGAGTAGCCATGCATTTTCGCCCATCCCATTCTCTTCACCGCGGGGGTGGGTTCTCTTCTTCTTGGCCACTAACTTGGCGGGTAGCGCAGCTGGTAACCATATTCAAGTTGAGACCTAATTTGACGCCATTACGGTGCTGCACAGCCCTCGTTATCAGTCTATCCACATTGGCTATGTCAGTGGACAAATTAAGCTATGTATGACTGGAGGCCTCCCGAGGGCTGTGCTGAGCTCCAGATTTAACTCGTTTTCCTAACTGAATATAGAGCTTCTTGGCTGTGGAATTTCATTCCACCCTGTTACCAGCTTGCACTACGGCATCAGGTCCCCCTTCAGTGTACCTGACTTTATCAGTTAAGAAGTTGAAGAGTTATTAATAAAGTTGTGGCCCGTTTGTACCAAATTTGGAAGTTCTCTTGCCTCTTTATTTCGGGGCTTGGGGGCAAAGACTTTGTGTTTATAACTACTTATAAACTTGTAGCTTTATTGTAATGTTGTCTATTAATACTATTAAGATGTCCCTCAATTCCTTGTTCAAAAATACTTGAACATGTCTTAATTGTACTGGACTGTATATTATTCCTCATTACTATAAGCCGCCTTGGGTCCTTTTCCAAGGAGAAAGGGGGGGGAGTAAAAATACTCAAAAACAAACAAACAAACAAAAACAAACAAACAAACAAACAAATAAATATGACAACAAATGTACTCTAGGTCAAAGTAGTGCAATGTCATAATGCCTTTTAATGCTAGCATGTATATGATACATTACAATGTTGTACATGGCATTTCAACAATATTAAACCTGTGTGTGTGTGTGTGTGTGTGTGTGTGTGTGTGTGTGTGTGTGTGTGTGTGTGTGTGTGTGTGTGTGTGTGTGTGTGTGTGTGTGTGTTGTGTCGTTACAGTCGTGACCAACCATTATCTCCAAAATTGTGGATGATGTGGCTGATATTTCAGTGGGGATTTTCTTGGATTATAACTCACTTAGCTCCTGTGTTGATCGAGCTCTCCGTCTTCAGTTACCACAGAGGTTAATTATTCCTCACAGACAAAGCTCCATTATGACAGCGGCACAGAAATGTGTCATTGCTTAGTTCAATATACTAATGTGTCCAATCGCAATGCTCAGCTGCAGCATGATTCAAGCAACAATTTCACAGATGATTCTTCTTCATGCTGGAAAAGTTAAACAAGATCCTACCTACAAGCCAGCTGTTTTCCTTTCAAATTGCATGGACCTTAATGTTATCATTGTCTTCTTACTTTTAATAGAACTTTTGATAGCCAAGCAGTATGTATTTTCCTTCAGTGAGTATTTGCTCTCTTTGGGTCAGCTGTCTTGATTCCTCTTCCAAACATTTCATGAGGTTGCTGTCCTCTGTTTAGACTTATTCTTGTGTTTGTATAGATGGGGGAAAGGAACTGAATACCCAGGCAAATCAACAAGGAAAGTTGGTGCTATGGGTTTGGTTTTAAGGCAGATGAAACTCAACTACAAATTCCAGGTGGCAATACCATAATATATATGGTAGTCAAGTTATGTTCTAAAACTCTAAAAAGAATGGTTAAAAAACAAATACCCGGGCAAGATGGAAGTCCTTCGGATGGGGGTGCCTGGCATTGATGGGTTGGGAAATTCCCTCAGGGTGAGGTGCACAGTCTTGCCATAATTTTGGACCCGGCGCTCACTATGGAGGCCCAGGAAGTGTCAGTGGTCCATACTGCTCATTACTTCCTCCATGGCCTGGGACCTGAATACTTGTTGGAGCGTATCTTCCAAAGATCAACTGAGACCCAACCCACTAGAATGTCGCAGGCGCTCTCACTCCGAGTGGCCACGCCCAGGGAGGCATGGAAATCGGCAACTCATAACTGCACCTTCTCAGTGGCTGGCCCCTCACCATCTGGATCCATCTTCTGAGTGAGTTGTGCCCACCTTTAAAAAAGCACTAAAACCCTTGCTTTTTAGAGAGGCATTTGGCGAACTTTAACTTTTTTAAACCTTTTATCTCCCCCCCTTTTCTTTCTTTCTTTCTTTTTTGTCTCTATGTGTGCATGTGTGTCTCAATTGTTCTATTGATTTTATATTGTTTTGCCTTAGTCTCCTTTGTAAACCACCTGGAATTCCCCTGGGAAGATGGGTGGTATAAAAATAAATAAATAAATAAATAAATAAAATATTACCGTATCTGGTGGATTGCACAGCTGCACACCTTCCTATACCCCGGTCCCTCGTTACATTGGTCCATGTGCTCGTAATCTCAAGATTAGACTACTGTAATGCTCTCTATGTGGGGCTGCCTTGGAAGTTAATGTGAGTCTCCAGCTGGTGCAGAATACTGTGGCCAGGTTAGTTTCAGGCAAAATAAGCTTTCACCTTATCACTCCAAAGCTGGCCATACTGCACACTGCCAGTACATTACTGCATTGATTTCAAGGTTTTAATGCTGGCATACAAAGCACTAAATGGTTTAGTACCTTCCTATCTGTCCTAATGGCTCCTACCCCAAAGTTCGGCCCATGTCATTCATTCATCACAGGTGAGTCATCTGAGGGTGCTAAAACCGAGGGAGGCCCACAAGACAACAACAAGGAATCAGGTCTTCTTGGTGGTGGCCCCCACACTTTGGAACAAACTTCCCTCAGAGATCTGCCATACCCCCATGTTGTTGAACTTCAAAAATGTTTGAAGACATGGTTGTTTAAATCTGCTTTCCCAGGTTACTAACTGTTTTGCTGTTCCACTGATTTCATCTGCCCTTAGCCCATCTTATTCACATTAGACTTTATGAAGGATGGTGACTTACTATGCTTTTATTTGCACTAGTTTTAGTTTTCTATTATGTTCATGACATATTTTATATTGTAACAGTTTGTTTTATGTTATGAACCATCCAGAGTGGCCTTTGGCTAGATGGCCGGTATATAAAGCAAATAAATAAATAAATAAATAAATAAATAAATAAATAAATAAACATCCCCACCTTTTTCAATGCTCTCAAAATACCTTTAAATGCTGTCAACACTGAAAATTCAGAATTTTGATTCACATCATAAAGGTGTGTATTCATTTATGAACTAGAGAATCTTAAAGAATCTTAGAACTACAGAGTTTTAAGGTACCCTGTGGATAATCAAATCCAGCCCTCGTCAAGGAGGAATTAAACTCCCAACCTCTGTCTCCACAGTCTGATATTTAAACCACTGAGCTATCCAGCAGGAATCACCACAATCCCTTAATACAGCAACCATTTCAGACACAATATGCAGACAACTGTATCCGAAAATGAAATATGGGGATTTGATAATAAAAGACATATCCCAAAATGGAAATTCAATCAGAATATCCACAGTTTTGTTATTAAAATGGAATTGCAATAAAACTGTAATTTCTTATAATAACGGTTCATAAACAAGAATGATTTTGAATTTCTTTAAAATGACAGCAAATGTAATAAATTATAAGGTGATTTTTTAATTCAGGAAGTTTTGGGATAAATCAAAAAACTTATTTTAGTGATGAACAATCTAATGCAAAATTTTAAATGTATAAAATATATGAGTTATTTTCTAACTGAGAGAGTGTGGTCTAGAAATGTCATATTCCCAGTTGTGACAACAATAAATTTGAAATGCCAAATATTAGCCTTAGCAACTGTTGTATATAATAATTGCCATGACAGAAGTTGTACCCCTTCTGGAGCACCTTTTCCTTCAGAAAGAAACTACTGTATATACTCAAATATAAGCCTAGCTTTTCAGCCCTAATTTTGGCCTGAAAAAAGGGGCCCTTGACTTATATTTAGGTCAATACTTTTAGCCACTGAGGCAAGTGCTTGGGTCAGTGGCTAAAAGTCATTTTAAACATTGCATGCCGCTTCTCATGACCCCCCTCTGCATCGCAGGGGAGTGGCACACAATGTTTAAAATGACTTTTAGCCACTGACCCAAGCACGTGCGTCAGTGGCTAAAAGTCATTTTAAACATCACACACCACTCCCCCAGCTCACAAAGGAGGAGCTGCCAGGCCTTGCTGCATTTCCCACCCTAGACTTACACTCAAGTCAATATATTTCCCCAGTTTTGGGGGGTTAAATTAGGGGCCTCAACTTATACTCGGGTCGACTTATACTCGAGTATATACAGTAACTTGTATTTTCAAAATTGGAACCAAAGTCCAACTGCTTTTGAACCTATAGAGATGGTTCCCACTTTTTATGGAAAGGGTTTTCCTTTAAAATTAATAGAGTAATTCTTAACATGTCTATTCAGAAAGTATATGCAATGCATTATATTCTGAAAGGCAAACGGAATTTGCAAAGAAGATTGTGTTGTATTTGTATTTGTATCCTGCCTTTCTCCCAATCAGAGACCCAAGGTGACTTGCAAACTAGGTGGACAACGGTTACATCAGATAGCACATGAAAAATTCCAGGAAAATTGTATTTATATTAAGACTACTAAAGCAACAGTGTTTAGAAAATACACATATTTTAATTTCTCCCAGTGCAAATACCATGTGGCTACAAACAAAACCTCATTTTCCCATATCCCATTATGTTGGCCTGTTTTAGCATTGTCAGTCAAGGATTGTCACATTAACTCTTTAATGCAGTGGCTCCCAAACATGGATAACCTAATTGTTCTTGGACTACAACTCCCAGAAGCCTTTGCCACTAGCTGTGGGGTTTCTGAAAGTTGCAGTCCAAGAACACCTGGATTAGCCAAAGTTGGGAACCATTGCTTAAAAAGAATAGTATCCAACACAGTTGTGCACAGTGTGCTTGCTCATGCAGTGCATTGATCAATAGATAGCTTATCCTTTCAAATCTCAGAGGTCCAATATTACATCTGCCAGGACTGTCACTTCACTTCTTTGTTAAATGTGCTGCAAAACAGGTCAATTTCTCCAAAATAGCTGGATGGAACAGTGGCTGTAGGTTTCTCTTCATTCTGCAAAGGCTAGAGATGTGAGGCGTATCTGCACTACACAACTATACCGGTTTCATATCACTTTAATTGTCATGGATCCATGCCAAGAAAACAAGGGTTTGTAGTTTGATAGGATGCTTAGAATTTATTTAGAATAAATAAATAAATTTTCAGCTGGAGAGCTTCAGACTGTTAGCTTGAACTACAATTACCCTGAGTGTCTATCTACTGAATTAAACTGACTTCATTTCCAGTGACTTTTTCCTTGGGAAACTCTATGGCCTTCTACATTCTTCACCAACGACAAATCCCAGCACTCCTTAGAAGAGAGCCATGACAATTAAAAGTAGCATAAAACAGGAATAACTTGGTGGCATTGATATACCTTTACAAGTTTTTTTTAAATGAGAGCTGAGAATCCATTAAGTGACATGGCTGGAATTCAAGTACAACCCAACCAGGAGACCAAAGCCTTCTTTTTCTATCTCACTGTTTGTTTGTTTTTTCGCTTTCCACTTCTCCTACTAATACAGCTTTCTGCTCTCCTCATGTTCCTAACTCCACATATCAGGCAACACAAATTCTCACTCTTTCTTCATCCCAAAAAGGATGTGGTTCTCTCACGCTAGGTTTTTATGGCCGGTTGTTATGAAGATGACATGCATCACACAGGTTGCCCAAAGCAGATGTAGTGCTTGTTTTTTATTTTTTGATTGTTTTCTTTCTTTCTTGCTTTGACATGGGAGTATTCATATTAAGAGGGAGAAGGTATGTCCTGTTCCTGTTTTTTTTTTTTTGAAGAGGTTGGTAATTTTCAATAAAGGGATTGTTGACAGAAGATACTGAAACCTATTAGAAAATTAAGTGCAGGAAGTTAGAGAGGATGAAAACCAGCCTAAAGGCATGTTTCTTTTCTTTTCTTTTCTTTTCTTTTCTTTTCTTTCTTTCTTTCTTTCTTTCTATCTATCTATCTATCTATCTATCTATCTATCTATCTATCTATCTATCTATCTATCTATCTATCTATCTATCTATCTATCTATCTATCTATCTATCTATCTATCATCAATTGATCAATGGGTGGGTATAATTTTAGCAAGTGTCCTAAGACCTTGCTCTTTTCTCTAAACAGTTGCTACCCAAATATAGTTTCCAGGTAGTATTTCTCGATTGCATATTCCATCTGCGTCTGATGCAAAACCGGCTGGAAAACCAAGGGATTTGCAAATAGAAAGCTAACTGGTCTTCATTTCAGTGTCACTGGATTTTGGGCAAGCAGAAAGACCTGGGGCTTGTTTTCAGCCAAAGAACAACACATTTCCAATGGAAAATGTGAGCATAAAGTGTTGGAGAAGAATGCTTTTCCTGCTTGCTTTAGAAGAACCAGTGAATGTGGTTCTTCAGGGGTTGTTAAGTCAAAACCTGAACAGTGAGCAAATGCTCAGTGATCTCATAAAACCAGGTTGCTGCAGAATGCTTCACAACTGAAGTGCTTCATTTTATTATTACAAACCTGGCCTGCTATGATTGCCCCAAAGCAGTTTAAGTTTAATAAAATAAATAAATAAATAAATAAATAAATAAATAAATAAATAAATAAATAAATAAATAAATAAATAAATAAAGGTCCAGAGCATTTGCCACTCTCACAGAAAATTTCCATTGGTTTGTGCTCCAGGGCAATCTTGCCAATGCTAAATGATGTCAAAATGATATTCAAAGTTGCAATCATTGAGATCATTTTTGGTTATTAAAAGGACTACACAGCTGTTGCAGATTTAGACAATTAGCAATGCTGTCTAGCAAACCAATGCTTAAGGTACAGCATATCTCATCATCCCCTTTTGGCAGCAGAATCTCCAGCATCATTTGGGAAATTTTGTTGGAAACTGCAGAGTTTGCTTTGTAGTTTTCCTTGTTCACCACAGCTAACTACTTTGCCTCCTCGTTTAAGGAGACGGTTGACACCTTTAATGAGGGATGACAGAAATTTCAGTGTCACAGAAATCTTCCATAGTGATGATGATACCAATTGAAGCAAACTGACACTGGAAGTCTTAGTTTATTTTTTTATATGCATACCAGGTTTTCTGTTGTTTTTACCATAGTTTGGAAAAACACTTATCTCCTCATTTAAACAACTGGCATCTTTGACAGCCAGTGTGGTACAATGGGCAGAATATCCCTCCTGAGTTGTGAAAAATATGTGTACAACCAAATTCACATTGACTGTGACCTTGGTAAAGGGCTCAAACATTCTCAGCGTGAGACTTTTACACCTTCTTGTGAGCAGAAAGTTGAGAGGAGAACTTGCTAGGAGGTGAGCAGAGGTGAGCCTGCATTCTTTTCTCCCTTTTTTCTCCCTCCCCTCACCGCAGACAGGAGCAATGGAGTGCAGAAGGGTGGGAACACAGGAAGCAGAACAAACCCCCATGATCTCTGGTCCAAATTATGTTGCCAGCAGATTTTAGAGGGTAGGGGACAGGAAAGGGGTAGGGGAAATGTGTCCCTTTTCCTTTGCTAGCATAAGGATTTCTTATAAGAAATAAGCCTCGGTGGTAAAGTGGTTAAATGGCTGTTCTGCAACTAAGGGCCTTTTTACACGACCCCTAAGATCCGCTGGTCCCTTAAATTCGGACCAGAGATCTTGAGGGTTCGTTGCTGCTCTTCCCTCCCCACCCGCTCAGCACTTCTTTGTTCTGTCTGCGGGGGGGGAGAGGAAAAAAAAGCCTTAGACAGAGACAAAAGAATAAAAGGCTTACCTCCCGGTGTTGGGGGAAGTTGCTCCAATCTCCCTTTACTTCCTGGTTCCTCTTTAAGGGGCGGAGGCAAAAGAAAAACAACAGAAAGAAGCGAGGAGACCTCAGGCTTCAAATATTTTTCACCATAAAAAAGTAGGTACAAGAAAACTGCTGTTTGGTCACGCTAAGTGGGCGGGGTCGCACTTAATTGTCTGCAAACTTCGGAGCTGGTGGGTAAACATTTTTATCGTCCGGAGCTTGCAGCCATTTGCGGCGGAGCTTAGGTGTCGTGTATAAACGCCCTAAAACTGTGCTCAAGAGCTGGGATTCAATCCCTGGTAGCTGGCTCATGGCTGACTCAGCCTTCTATCCTTCCAAGGTCAATAAAATGAGTCCCCAACTTGCTGGGGATGGGGACAATGTATAGCCTGCATGATAAATTGTAAACCACCCAGAGAGTACTTTTAGTGGTATGGACTGGTATATAAGCAGAACACTTTATTTTGCTTTTTTCTATAAGAGACTTTAAGAGCAGAAATTAAAAACAAAATCTGAAACTCCCCAAAGGTGGATTGTGTGTTCCCTTTCTCGTTTCTATCTGCTTTCTTTGTAAGTAAAATAATAGCCATTCATATACGGTAGAGGCCATATAGGGGATAACTTGAAACAGTAAACCAAAGTGGATTGGTGGAAGCTCATTATCAGGTTGCTTTCAAAGTACAAAAAATCATTAAGAATTCCTTTGTATTTCATTCTTACAAGTTTGTCTTTGTTTCATGAGCAATTGGAAATTGGAGGGGTGTTACCCTCTGGCCTGCAGAAAGGGCCAGGAATCTGGGTGTGGTCTTTGATTCAGCCCTCTCCCTTGAAGCTCAGGTGATGGCATCTCTCAATGACTATAGACCAATAGCTTTAACATCTGTTATTATTAAGTGTTTTGAGAGATTGGTGCTAGATTATATTAAGGCTAGACTTCCATCTACTCTGGACCCGTTTCAGTTTGCATACAGGAGTAACAGATCCACTGATGATGCTATATCCATTGTTGTCCATACTGTACTGAACCATTTAGAACAACAGGGAACATATGCAAGGCTGTTATTTGTGGATTATAGCTCTGCTTTTAACACAATTCTACCTAATAGGTTGTTTTTCAAAATGGCCAATTTGGGTATACATCAGAAGATTTGTTTGTGGGTAAGGAATTTTCTGATTGATAGGCCACAGTCAGTAAGGATGGGATCCCACCATTCTTCTACTCTTGTATTAAGTACAGGAGCTCCTCAGGGTTGTGTGCTAAGCCCCTTCCTCTACTCCTTGTACACACATGATTGCACCCCACTGTATAACTCCAACACAATCATCAAATTTGCAGATGATACAACAGTGGTGGGGCTCATTAGTAAGAACGATGAGTCTGCTTATAGGAAAGAAGTACAAGGGTTGACTCAGTGGTATAAAGAAAACAATCTTATACTTAACACCAAAAAAACTAAAGAACTTATAATTGATTTTAGGAGGAAGAAAGATGTACATTTACCATTGTACATAAATGGTGAGGAGGTGGAGAGGGTTGGTAGCTTTAAATATCTGGGCACTTACATCTCAGAGGACCTCTCATGGACTGCAAACACCAATATGGTTGTGAAGAAGGCACAGAAGAGGCTGTATTTCCTAAGAATGCTCAGGAAGATGAATTTATCTCAGCATCTACTTCTGTCTTACTATCACAGCACCATTGAGAGTGTCCTAACTTATGGCATGCTATCATGGTATGGGAGCAGCTCTGTAGCGGACAAAAAAGCTCTACAGAGAATAATTAAAATTGCCCAGAATGTTACAGGGCTCCAGCTACCAACCCTGGATGACATCTTCACATCTCGCTGTTTGAGGAAGTCACACAACATTCTGAGGGACTCTACTCATCCTGCTCACAATTTCTTTGAACTGTTGCCTTCTGGCAGAAGATACAGAACAATTAAAACTCGGACCACACGTCTTCTGAACAGTTTTTATCCCAGAGCTAAAATTGCACTTAATAATGAACTCAAGAACCACCAGCAGTGAGCACTTGGACAGGATTACCTAGCCTGTTGTGTAGATGCTTGTGTTTTTAGGGGAGTGGGTGGTGGTGGGGGAGTGTTCGGGGATTTTTTTGTGTGTGTGATGAAGGGTTTTTATTAATGTGTGTGAGAGTGTTTGGAGATATTTGTGTGTGTGTGTGTGTGTGTGTGTGTGTGTGTGTGTGTGTGTGTGTGTGTGTGTGTGTGTGTGTGTGTGTGTGTGTGTTTTGAATCTGGTCTCTGGGTGTCTGAATTTCGTTGTATGTGTATACTGTGTATATACACACAATGACAATAAATTATTATTATTAAAAATACGATTGCTTTCTCATCACATAACAGCATAAAACAAAAATCTATGCAGTGTGACTGAAAGAATAACAATCACTATTGAATGGATTACAATAATAAGTGGTAATAAATCTGTGAAAAATGCCTGATATTATGCAGCCCTACACTACTCCCTCTAGCCTTAATTTAATAATTTAAAAGATTGTTTCCCAGCCTCTCTGAATGGTACAGCATTTTGTGTTAAGTTCATTGTTATTTTAAATCAGTTAATTACAAGACCCACTGGCTATCCACTAGCTTACTAAGTAAGGTATCTGGAATTGGAGCTAGGAGTAGAGATGGGCATGAAACAAAAAACAAAATTCTGTTCCATCATTTCTTTAGGTAATGAATTACTTTGTTACCTAACAAAGCGGTAGGACGCTTTTCATTTTGTTTCAGGATGTAACACAAATTTCCCCCTCTAGGATGGAATTATCCATCTTAGAGGAAATATTTGTCCTCAAAAATATGGATTGCAGTCACGTTTCAGCATGGAAACGGCAGGCATAGTTTCCACAAGCGTTTCTAGGTAAGATCCCAAAATTTGGAGAAGTTTGGGTTTCAGGGAGCTGATTAATGAAGCTCCAAAGGGGGTTCAGGTAGTTAATTGAAAGAATGTACCCCTATATTGGTACCCCTATATTGGTACCAGTGCCAAAGGGTGTGCCGCTAGGAAAAATTATTTATAATTGGATTTAGGATGGAAGCGAAGCTTCTGAATCTAATTAGAAAGAATTTTTCCTAGGGGCACCTTCTTTGGACCTTAAAACTCAGCCCCATGACACCCAAACCTTACTAAATTTTGGGTGCTTACATGGAAGAGATTGAGGAAGCTCCCCTGCCTTTTTGTTGCCTCCAGGAGCCAGTGGAGCATAGCATTTCATTTTGTAGCAAAATTACTTTAAAATTCATTATAAATGAAATAAAATGAAACTACTATGAAACAATATTTTTCCATTTCGTGCCCATCTCTAGTTAGGAGTTTAAGTCCCCACTGAACATCCCATAACAGCCAGCCTGTGTGGCCTTGGGGAAGCTGCACAGTCTCAAGACACAGCAAGAGGAAGGGAATGGTAAACCACTTATGAGTATTCTTTACCTAGAAAACTATGAAAAGGGTCACCATAACTCAGAACTAGCTTGATGGCAAATTGCTATTATTTTAGAACAGCCAAGATCAATTTGCTGCCAACATAGTAGATACAGACAATGAAAAAAAAAGAAAAAGACCAGAAGAGAAAGGAACAGCTGTCATACCAGGTTATCCCTTTTTATTTTCACCTGAGACGGAAGTGGATCTTTGTGTGATTTTTGTAATTGAGACTTAATGTTGTCATTTTTACTTTACGCAAACACCCAAAGATTATCCACAGTCAGGTGTCCTCAGAGCCTCTACAGTTGCTTTGCTGTCCCTCCTTTGCTTTGTAAGTACATCTTATTTTCTCTGAGGGCAGTAACAATTCACCATCCATGACTGCTGAAACATAAACAGATTTTAATATTAAAATAAAACTGATTCAAAAGCCATTAAAAGCACAACTTTTGAAAAAGTACAGGTTTCACTAGTTAAAGCTTGTCCTTTAGTTGTCAGTAAAGACAGGCACAAGATGCTGCCCACTCAGACAAGGGTAGGGCAGGCCAGGGCGGCTCATAGTGCTGCCTTTGGGTGGGCAGCCATTGGAGGAGGCAGAAAAAGGCAGTGTGCTTCATTCGGGAAATGGGTGAATGTGCCAAGGAGATGAGAGAGAGAGGGAGGCATGGTACCCACAGAACACCTGTGATTCACCCCCATTTGTCAGTGACTGACAAAAATACACATGAATAGAAAGATTTCTGCCTACTGGCAGAAGAACAACAGAGGTACAGGACCCTTCTAATAAACAATTTGTCTCCGTAAAGTACCAGCTGATGTGTTGAGGTCACTGCAGGGGGTTGGACTGGATGGCCCTTGAGGTCTCTTCCAACTCCATGATTCTATTATTTTCCCCCACACAATTTCTTATGACAGCTCTCCTTATCTTTCTTGACACACAACTTGGCACACTCCTTATCTTGCTTGATCCACAACTCCTCCCCCCCCCACACACAATACTTTGCTCTCCGTGTTTTCCTTTCCTGAAAGCACAGTTGATTTTTAGTGTTGCATTTGTACAAGGGATCGAGTTTAGTGCTTTCCATTTGCGGTTGGTTGAAAGCTTTCAATTAACATTCAATTAGGGCAAACAAATGAATGAATGAACAAATAAATTACAACAAGAAGAAGAAAAAGAAGAATGGCAACAACAGCCCCAGCAGCAGCAGCAGCAGCAGCAGCAGCAACAACAACAACAACAACAACAACAGGTCCATTAGAAAAACTGCAGCCTGGAAGTGGATTTCTTAAAGACGCCTGTTTTTCTTTAAAAATGTTTTACCTCAGCAATTGTGAAAATATATGCTACATATATATGCAATATTCAGAACATATATTTTGTTCCACCCTGAGATACTTACACAGAACAAGAATATACATGTTTAAAGGTTTCACAAAAGTGGATATAAGTAGATTTCTGAAAGAAAGGAGTGATTTTTTTAAGTGAATGTTGGCCACACAACCTGAACTCCTATTGCAGGATTGCATCATTAGCTGTCTTAATTATACAAATCTTTCCATCCTTCAGATTTTCCAATGCAATTTGGACAATCACATTCCACTCCACGGCCAAGTCAAGTACACTTGCTTTGATCTGTGGCATGCCCAGGTTGACACAAATAACCTGTCCACCCAGAATTTTGCATTTACTACTAGCCCATGCACAAGGTTGTTTCAGTTTTCTGGGTTTTGTGATGTTGGATCTACATATGTGCACACACATTGTCCTGTATAATTACAGTTGACAGATATTTTCAAATTGCTGAAAAACTTTAAATATGTTCAAATTATACATTTTATTTCTTTTAAGCATCTAAAATACGTCTAAGATGTGGGTTGCATAACATGTCATTGTGTTTTCCCTGATTCCTGGATTCTTCCCATCTGCTTTTATAAATAAGCCTTTTCTTCTTGATCCTGGTTCTCTCTTTGCTCAAGAAAATGTTCAGCTGGATTCTCATATGCTATGGAACAATTGCTCAATTTCTATTCTCGCATGTTTTTATTTCAAAATTACTTGAGCAGGTGGTTGCCATTTCTTCCTTCATGAGGTAGTGTGCAATTGAATACTAGCACTTTTTCTTTTTCTTTCCTTTTTTTAAAAAGGTATCTCATTCTGCCAAAAATGCTCCCTTGAAGAATCCTCGTCACACCATTTTTGTCATTGACCCAATATGGTTATTGCTTCCAGTTTAGTATGATATGAATGCAGTTGAAACACTTGATTGTGTTCATTCAGATATATCCCCAGTATTCCCCTATAATGATTTTAAAGGGGAAAAATAACCATTAATACTGAATTTAGGAATGAATGGCTACTTCCTGCTATTTTTGAACACTCTTGAAAATGTTACATTTGGTCTTGGTACATGAATCCACTCTTATTTTAATAGTAATACCCACAATCCTTTTAATTTAAATCTTATAAACTGCAGATTTTCTTAAAAGGGGTGTCAGACTAGATAAACTTCATCAGGACAGTCTTCCCATTTAGGATCCACACTGTATTTTTAGCAAATACACTGTTTATTTAATTCTTCTGCACAGTGTTTCTCCCCTGAGTAGGAAACCATTTTCATTTTGAAACCAGGGATTATCAGAGCATTCTATTACGGGCCCACACATTCACTAATTTCCTGTGTCTGTGTTTGCTGTATGAACTGACATCTGTTTCATTCTGGGAAATATTCAAGAAGGCCTTAAACGAATAGCCCACCTTCTTGACAAGCAGCACCTATAATTTTATTTATTTATTTATTTATTTATTTATTTATTACCCAGCCTCTCTCCTTTGGCTGCTTAATTGTGCAGTTATTTATTTGCAGACGGGACTGCCAGTTTCAGTTATCTCCCCTCAAAATATTCGTTCACATCTGCATCTGTACTTTAGTCATTGACAATTTTCATGAGCACTGTAAAATCTTATATTCCTTTATATAGCTGCATTTATTTTTAAAAGTAATCCGAAATAAGAACTGCCAGCAATACAGACAGAATAAACATACATGTTTATGCCATTTCTGTTTCCCATTGAGTTCACTCGATGATATTTGGAATGGATAACAATGGGTCTCACATGTTTCTTCCAAAAGAGGGCACTGCTATCCACCTCTCAAACCCCAAAGCTCTAGATTGCTTGTTTTACCTTCAGGAGCCACTAGAAATTATGCTAAAATAATGTTATTTTCTTTTCTTTAAATGTGTGAACCCATTGAAACCGTTGTTGTGCTATGGTGGGGATTTTTGCCTACAGCAACTAAGTGAACATTTCTTGTTGCATTGTTGAGTGGCAAATTAATTAACAGCAAGAAAGAGAGATAAAAGAGAAAGCCAAAGACACTGGATGAGAAGTAAAACAAGAAAATTATTCATGGCTTGTTTGTAAGTTTCCCCCTCTTGAATTAGTTAACCCGTATTTTCATATTCCTGGTCCCTTCAATCTATTCTGAGTGTTTCACCAGGCATTCTGCTGCACTGGCTACAAATCAATGTTTAATTTGCTAGGCACACTTTGGTTTGGGTTAGCGTGAAAAGAATCCAGTAACAATATGTCTTAAGGGCAATTCTGAGAAAGGGTTATTTCAAAGAGCAGGGATATTAAATCACATCTATGACACCAGAAGCCTCTGTACAAACCGCTGACTTCATGACTGTAGTTCCAACACAGGTTGTCCCATTCTCATGAACATACCAGCAAAAGAATCATCTGGGTTTCTTTCTCCCCTCTAGAAGAACAGGTTAAGATGCCTATATTGTGATACAACTGCCAGATCAATTGTATTTAAGACACACATGGACCCTTCCTTTAGGATTAAAAATCAAGTTATGAAAAGATCAAAACTATCCATTAAAATGAGCAAACAAAGTTGGAACTTGGTGCTTTCTGGCCTGATTAGTGAATTAGAAAGCCAGTATGCTTCACTTCTACTGCACACCCTGTTTTGCAATCTTAGCTCAGAACATAATATTTTAAAAAGAATTGGTTGTGTTGTTTATTACTTTGAAGCAGCCAAGTTGCCATTCTCATGATCACTATTCCCATTCAACAGGTAATTCATAGCTGTGCATTATTAATAGACTGCATTGATCTTATCAACAGGCAAGAACGCAATACTGGGAACGCTCTTTTGTTTCTTCTAGTGGCCAAATCTAATACTGCAAACTGAATGTATACTGAAATTACAAAGGATAGAACAAGACAGGACCCACAAAATGTCATGACATTCATGTTAGGGCATTCCTAAGAAAATGATAGAAACTCTCAAAACAGCTCTTTTAAAAAGTGAGAATTTGTATGAAAATGTCTCTTAAAATGCCTTAATAGGCCTTTTTAAAATGACATTTCAAAGAAACTAGATATTACTTCTTGCACCTAAGTAACTTAAGTGTTCCTTAACACATATAGATTTTACATTTGTCACCCATGCTGTTCCTAGTTCCATCACTCTGTGCTCCCAAAGTAACTAATTATAGGTAACTATGTGGAATTTATTTATTTATTTATTTATTTATTTATACCCCGCCCATCTTCCCGTAGGAACTCTGGGCGGCTTACAAAAGTTGATGAAGCAACTAATGACACAATCAAAGCAGTAGCAGCATAATAAGACAGTGACTAAGCAATTTAAAAACAGTAAAACAATTAAAACAATTTGCACCCTGTTGTGTACAGAGCCCAGCAACAAGCTCTCTCGGAGAGGGCATATGGGAAGGCGGAAAACAAAAAAAGCTACAGAAGCTCGCCAAAGGCCTCCCGAAAAAGCAGGGTTTTTAACGCTTTACGGAAGGCCAGCAGGGACTCTGCAGATCGCACTTCACTTGGGAGGCTGTTCCATAGGGATGGGGCTGCCACCGAGAAGGCCCGGTTACGTGTGGATGTTTTCCGGGCCTCTCTAGGGGTGGCAACCTGAAGCGAGTGCACTCGCGGCTGCCGGACTGGACGGGCCGAGGTTGATCACTGGACGATCCGCTCTGACAGGTAGTCTGGGCCCAAGCCATGGAGGGTTTTATAAACTAAAACCAGGACCTTGAATCTGATCCAGGATGCAATGGGCAGCCAATGCAGGCGAGCCAGAACTGGGGTGATGCAGTTGTAGCGACGCGCACCCACCACCAGTCTGGCTGCCGCATTTTGTACCCGCTGCAAACGCCGGAGGAGATTCAAGGGCAACCCCATGTAAAGACCATTGCAATAGTCCAACCTCGAGATCACCAGTGCTTGAACCACAGTTCTCAGACAGTCACCATCTAGGTATGGGCGGATCTGGGCAATTTGACAAAGATGGTAAAACGCGGATCTGGTCACGGCAGCCACCTGGGAAATATAACACAAATATTCAGTTGTGTTTGTTCCAACATAAAGTAATGGAAAATGAGACAGAGTAAGTTTGAGTTAACATATGTAAAACTGATGTAGAATGAAAATAGTTTAATCCACCTGCTGCTGCAATTCGTTTTTAGGGCACAAACCGGTGTTTAAGCCACATAAAAAAGAATCAGATTTAAATTAATCCTACAATTGTTTAGTATTTTCTTCCTGCTGCTTTGATGTCTCAGATGAGTTTTGCACCTGCAGATTCCAACCCTTTAAAAGCAGAAGACAAAAAAAATATCAAACCTGTGCTTTATAGTCTCCCCTGCTCTCATTTTCTGTGTAGGTGGAATGATTTACATCCATTGCATGAAATAATAAGATGCAAGGATGCTGACTAGAATTCCCTACATGTGGCTGCACTGGAAGAAAATGAAAACTATGCAACAGATTAATTGGAAATGTAATATCTGATGATCACTGATTAGCATAAGTAATTAACTATATTACTGAGTGAAAGGCCTATGTGGAAAAACTCATCTTCCAGGTGCAGTTAAGAGAACAAGCAACAAATAAGATGGTGGCCACTCAGAAGTGAGAAGGTAAAGCATAATGACAATAAAATGGGAACAATGAGCTTGAAATTTGACAGCCCATTTTTATTTCAATTTACCTCATTTATACGTTCACAGTAATATGTCTTATTTGACATCTTTGTGCAGCTTATTGAAATTTAATGTTTGAGAAGATCACTCAGAGAAACATATTTTACATATTTTTCTATCATTCTCTCTGAAGATTTCTGTCTAGCATGTTCAGGCTTACTATTGTGCTGCCATACTCCACAACGGCATAGCAGAACAGAAAGATGTACCAGATTAGGGATGGGCACCAAAAGAAAAATTTATTATTTATTTATTATTTATTTATTACATTTATATACCACCAATCTTCCGAAGCAGAACTCTGGGTGGTTTACAATTAAAAACAAACAACAGCGAGCGAACAAAAAAACAGAGGCAACTACCAATAAAAATAGGGAGGTACAATGCCCTCCACAAAAGATGACGTGGGCGGCAAAAAAAAATTAAGTAGAAAGGTCGCCAAATGCCTCCTTGAAAAGGAGGGCAGGGACGCTGCTTGGCACAACTCACTAGGGAGCTGATTCTACAGCGTAGGGCCCACCACAGAGAAGGTGCAGTTGCGCGTAAGCGATTTCTGCGCCTCTCTGGGTGTGGCCACCATAAGTGAGTGCACCTGCGCCATCCTCATGGGCCTGGTCCTGGTGGACCTCTGAGAGATACGCTCTGACAGGTACTCTGGTCCCAAGCCGTGGATGGCTTTGAAAATTAAATCCTGTTTCGTCATTTTGTTAGCTAACGAAATGAAACAAAACAAAACAGGGAAGCAGGTTTTTGTTAGTAATGAAACAAAATGGGTTTTTTAAAATTTAAAATGAACTGATTTGTTTTGCTGTAAAATGGCTCCCCTGAGTCCTAGAGGCACCAAATGGTACCTCTAGGACCCAGGGGACCTGTGTTACAGAGTAACGAACCAGCTTGTTACTGTTTCATTTTGTAATTTTAAAAAAATAATAATTTCTAATAAAGTGAAACAAATCATGGGGGACAAAACAAAACAAAACAAAACATATTTTTTTCCATTTCATGCCCGTTCCTATACCAGATTATAGATAAATTATACAATATATTTGCAAACAGTGCAATGAAATGTTTTCAGTAGGTAGATGTGATTATTTCTGGGCTGAATTTGCAAAATGCTGGCACACACACAGAGCATGCAGAAATAGGCAAAACCTGCAGCTACTACATGTGAGGAAGAGTGCATGGCTTTGCAAAAATCTCAAGAAAAAAAATACACAAATGAGTCTTATTGCCCTGTGCAAGAAAGGAGACGTTCTCAGCTCTGGCTTTTGAATAGCTAGGGTTGTTGGTTTTTGTCCCAGGCAGACAATCAATGGAGGAGATAGAAAGCTAGCCCAGGAGAAGCCCAGCAGATAAGTTGGATCAGTGCTATCTAACATATTTTGCTGACTGCAACACACATGACTCTCTGCCTGTTGGACAGAAGTTAGAGGATTATGCAACGAACCCGGAGTCTATATTTGAAGGAAACAAGTTTATTCCCTTAAAACCAAGGTCACTGCGTTGAGGAAGAGTCAAAGATGTTGGCAAATGAAGTATTTAAAGTGGTTACAATGCCAACTGGCTGCTCCTTTTGTGTCATGGAAAGTAAGAGTTTCATTGTAGGAGATCTTTACTCCAAGAATGGCAGAAATTATCTGTTGAAAGGTTTTTGCTTCTTGGAAAATATTCTCTTTTACCAAAGATATACCTTCAGACGGTGTGTGTAGATTTGTGGTGTTGAGAAAGTTAAGGCTGCATTCAGTCCTTAAGGCTGTATTTTGTCACATGATGCTGCTTCCAGTCCCCATGCAGGCCCACCTCCAAGTATCTAGTGGCATTAAAACAAGGGTAAAACAAAATTAATGATTCAGAACTGGCAGGTACTATACTTAAGTGATCAGAGGGCAAGTGTCTCCAAAACCCAAGGCCCTAAGTGGACATCTAAGCATTTCTTTTGATGTATGGTTTCCTTATTTGTATTTTTAAAAATTTCAACATTTGAAGGCCTGCTGTGGGCTATGGTAGGCATTGGGAGAAAAAATAATTAGGAAAGCCAACAAGACCTGATGAACATCTTCATTAGCTAGTTTGTAGAAAAGGTGGGCAACATATCATCCAGGATTGAAGGTCACCCTCTAGGATCCCAAATGTGCCACTAGCATCCGGGAGGTTCCCTGTGTCTCAATGCCTTTGAAAAAAATATATCTTTTTCAAACAAAACAAAAATACTTACATTTTCTAAGGAGGTTATTTCATCATGTTTTAAGAGGACCTAGCACTCTGTTACTCCACAAATTATTTTTTTTGAAGAAATCTTTGAGCAGCTAGAAGTCACAAAGGGTCTTTTTTTTTAGTGAAATCTGCCAATTTTGGCAGATAAACACACGCGCGCGCGCACGCACACACACACACACACACACACACACACAGGATGGTAAAACAATACTTTAATGATTTTCAACATAAAGAGTCCCAGCATTCTGGTGAAACACAGTGTACCAAATTTTATGTAAAGCTAGCATCGTGCCAAATTACTAACTTGCCACCTAAAAAGTTACAGTTTGATGGGCACATGAAAACATTTGAAGAAAAAGACTCATGTTTTGTGCGTGTTTGCAGACAAACTAGAGATGGGCACAGACTGCTTGTTTGGTGGGCTGGTGCATTTTGTTTTCTGGCTGAACAGCTGATCTGCAGTTCAGTGCCCTGCCCTATCCAGCAGGCACCCACTCAGTAGCAGTGCTCTGACTTGCATCTTCTGGGTTCTGTTGCCTAGAGTCTGCCTGCTTAAAACAATAAGGTACTGAATCACAGATGAGCTCTTGGACTGGGAGAAATGGACCCCACTGAACCAGCATTTTCCACTAGCACATTTAAGCTTAAGTTTTTAAACTACTTTGCTGATATAAGGGCATCAGTGAAGACCTCCCACCCCTCCAACAAAAAAGCCTGGTTCTCCTTATTATGGAATGGAAGAGGCAGAAAAAATGCAGCATCTTCAACTTGATTAGGAGCCAGTCCTAAGCAGCACTCAGCAAGCTTCTGTTTTGTTCCATCTTCTGTATTTTTGCATTTCAATGTTGATTATCAGAACTGACCTCCAGGGGGAACCAGAGATGATTTTCCTCCATTTTTCAAATGTGCTGCAAGGGCAGTGCAATATCATGATAAAACACAGTGCCCTGAACTGCTTTGTGAATTCAAGAATAACAGCGGCGGCAGCCACTGCCAACATGATGAATACCAAGTTCCTATGAAATTGAATTTCTAAGCCCTAACTGTGATACAACATCCAAGAGCAAGGAGATGTTGTATGCTTAGGAACAGATATAATAAAGTAATTATGTGCCACCAACTTATGGCAACACTTCCTACGGTATTCTGGGCAAAGAGTGCTCAAAAAGGGTTTAACATTCTCCCTTCCTCTGGGCACACTCTGGGACTATGTAGATTTATCAAGGCCACACAGGGCTAAGAGGCCAAGTGGTGCCCTGATCTCTAGCTCTGCAGGCAGGCATTCAGCTCACTACGTTATCCAACCAGTGGGAATACCCCGTTTCCCTGAAAATAAGACAGTGTCTTATATTAATTTTTGCTTCCAAAGATGCACTAGGTCTTATTTTCAGGGGATGTCTTATTTTACCACGATCATTTTAAGTGATTCCCCCTTCCCCAACCCCAGTAGCTTCAGGGTGGCTTATTACTAGGGAGGCCTTATGTTTGGGGGAGGCCTTATTATCAGGGTGGTCTTATTTTCAGGGGGTGCCTTATATTTCAGCGAGAGGCAAAACTGTAAGTAGGTCTTATTTTCAGGGGATGTCTTACTTTCGGGAAGACAGGGTAGATACAGAGTAGGTACCTCCAGGTATGCTATATCATGCGATAGGGAAGAATTCCTTGCCAATAGGTGTCATGTAAGAAGCGGAACCTGATGTTGCAGAAGACTGGCAAAAATTAGCCTGAACGAGGGGGCTCATCATGCCATTCTAATAGGGAAGCTATTGTTAAGTTAATTTCACCACACTCCCTTTCTTCCAATAAACTTGTTCCCTTCACTGGACCTGGATAGTTTGTAAGTGGTTGCTCTGAAGAAAGAAGAACACAAGGAGGTGTGCATGGGTGAGAAGCAAGTGCCTCTGGATGCCGCACGTATTCAAAGGGGAGTTAGGTGCCAATGATTCCATTCATTTCAATTAAACCATCATTTCTTTAGAATAAAGCAGCCCCTGCTGTGGAATCAATTGAAATTAATTATCTGTGTTTGCTTTTTACAGGCTAAAAGGGGTCAGAGGGCATGTGGCCATGGGGGAGCCGCGGGTTGTGTGGCTTTTAACTGTTTGTACGGCAGGGAAAGTAATGGTGTGATGAGGGAATCACCAGTCCTCGGAGCCTTTCAGCGCCTCTGAATACAGGAAGAGCACTCAACCTTTCGGAAGAAAGGCAAACGCTGGCATTTAAAAGATTTACATTCATCCTTCCCAGGCCTCTGAAGTATAAATATGAAATATCCAGAACCTTGTCACTTCAGTAATAATTAAGCTGATGGCCTATTATGTTCGATTGCAAATCAATATAGTATCTTTTGGTGCCACTTGAGTTCTCGAGGGTTGGCTGGGGGCCAGCACTAGTTATACAATTGAGGAGCTGCAGCTGCATCTAAAAACTTCCCTGCCATTTCCATTCAAAAAGAATAGACTGGTAACAATGGTGGCCAGCCTCTTCACTGTAATTGTGTGCAAGTACACATTTTGAAATAGTGTTTTTGTTCAGCAGGTGCTGTTATTTTAGTTTAATTTCAATTTTGAAATATTGAGGAGCGAGGGGCCCCCTAGTCTTAACAGCATCTAACCTACAGCTGTTCAGAACAGGACAGCAAACAGCATATGTTGCTTTAGATGGAAAAAATCATAATTGCTCATTCTTCCTGGTGTATTAAAAGACCAGATCTGCGCCTCTGAAATTATCCAGTATTCCAGTCTATTCTTACTTGATGATAAAGTGCTCTGCAATGCTCTGGAAGTGCTGTTCTAGAACATCTGAGTGTCTTTTCCCAAAACATGTGACCATGCCTTGTGGCTTTCGTTCCTTCATGTCACATGCAATAAAATTGTGTATGTGAAGCTCAGGGTTGTCTTTTGACTCACCGTGACAACCATGTTGTTAGATTGCATGGACACGTGGCATCTTAGCTGCTTTCTTGATCGTTTTCGTATGCAACAGCATTATTATGTGGACATTAATACAGTAGGCAGTGAGACAGGTACTAAAAATCTTCTGAAGGACATTGTTTCTTGGGAATCATTCCTAAAAAAGGATGCACTCATAAGAAAATAAGAACCATACTGGACCAGCTCAGAGACTTGTTTAGTCTTACATTTTGTTTATACAGAAGCTCACACGTTGCCTATGAGAAGCCATCGCTAGGATGTGAGTACAACTGCATCCCATCTCAAATTCCCCAACAACGGATACAGAGAGCCTTATTTTCTCTGATGCAGGAGGCAATAGACAGCCAATCTGACTGGGACATCTTGCTTGCCCTGACTTCCAAGAGTTTATCAGATCTTCCTATTTTGATCCAAGTCTAAATATTTGGGCTTCACCTTAGGAGGAAAGCAGAAGGTGCAGATGAGCACACTGTATGCAAAATCCATAGAGGAGATTAAATGGCAAGCCTAACAGAAAGGGAAAAAAGAAATGTTCTCAGCCCTAAGAGAGGCATAATTATGACAACAGTTGTACTAGGTAATGACTGAGTAGGATTATAGCTAGCATTTGGATTCTGCACTTCTCTGTATTTTGCAGTGCATTAATCAGACCAACAACTGGATACAAAGAAACCTCCACGATTGGAAACTGTGTACAAATGGGGTATATTTCAGAAAGATTATTCCTTTATACCAGAAATGCATATATTAAGGAAAGAGGCAAGCTAAATGCATATATCAAAGAAAGTTGGGTGTGAAAATAAATGCATATTTCTGTGCTTTAAAAATATTACAAATTGATGCAGAAATTGGACAGAACTCGCTTAGGACTGAATAAACATGATACCAAGATGATCATATAATTGACTGATTGGAACGCTCCCAGTGATTAGTGTCTCTCCCTTCCAGCCGTCTCTCCTCAGGCACTGAGAAACTCTTTCCAAAATAATTCAGTCCTGAAAGCCCTCATCACCTTAAAGCTGCCTCAGAGCACACTTACCTGTCTACTACTTTTCCTTGGGGAATCTGAAAAATACTGACAAAATTGCTTGTTTGTAACAAGTCAGGCTACCATGTCATTCCAAGATAGCCTGTCAAGAAATTGCTGGCCCCCAATGAGTCTTCTCACCTCCAGCACAAGAATGACAGAAGAACCCTTCTCCCTCTTTCCCACCTTCCTGAAACTGCTATGGCACGTCTACGTACAGAGATTTCTTTGGCCTTTTGTGAAACGAAACACTTGCTCTGAGCAAGAACAGAGGAACCGAGTGTTCCATCTCTGGCGGAGCAGATCTCTCAGATGTCACCTTTGTCCCAACTGACCAGAGCCTCACTCTTCTTTTCACTCCGGGTGGCCACTCCGAGAGATGCCCAAAGGCTTTCTACCCGGAATCGGGCCTTCTCAGTGGCTGCCCTGGCACTTTGGAACACTCTGCCACCAGAGATAAGACTGGCAGGGTCTCTGCCGGCTTTTAGAAGAGCTCTAAAGACCTGGCTCTTTAAGGAGAGCTTCAGTGATTGCTGAGTGCTTTAAGATATTTTAGTTTACTTGGTTTTGTCTATCCCAGCTATTTTCTTGTTGGAGTTTTGTTTGTTTGTTTGTTTGTTTGCTGTTGTATTTTATCCTTTTTTATCTATTTTGTTTGTGGGTTGTTTTTTTTGGTGGGTCTAGTTGTTTTGTTTTATAATTTGTTATACATCGCCCAAAGTTCCTGAGGGAAGTTGGGGGATTAATAAGTACCAATATAAATAAATAAATTTAAATAAATTAATCAAACACACTAAAACAACCTATCCCAAGCTACATGCTGGAAGTCTGTGCAACAAGGCAATTTGCCCACAGTGCACAGAAACCATTCATGCAAATGTGAGAACTGTCGCCGACAATAACAGGTAAGGCAAGGAAAGAAATGTTGGGCTTCTCATTGGTGTACATGTGAAGAACATGAGCAAGATTGCTATCCCTACTTTCCCCCACACAGAGATGCTTTGTTAGACATGCCAGGAATTCACTGCCATGTGCCCAGGTAAAGAGTATGAAAAGCGGGTGAGAACAAAAAAAAGAATATCCATTTGTCAACTAGTAGCAGCATGGTGCACAGAGGACAAATTTGAACAAATTAAAGGGTGGAGAAAAGCATACCAATGGAAAAAGACAAATGACTTCCCCATGAAGCTTGGGTAAGTAACCCAGTGGCTTCAAATGGGAAAACAGAAAAGGAACCAATTATATTTAAGTTCTCATGGCACTCATTTTGGGATGAATGCCAAACAGATTAAGTTTAATTCCATTCAGCTTTTCGTTTTGAATGAAACACACATAAACACACATATCTAAAATTTCAGTCCCCAGAAATCAAACCTGCGTATCCTAGGAGCATGAGTGTCAATACCTGGATACCAAAACACAGTTTTCTGCCTCAGTGGTTATATTATTGAACTGCTAGCTGACAAATACGAGGAAAGAATCACTGCCCACTCAGATAATGGGCAAAGAAATTATAAGACTTTAAAAATGCATATGCACAGGCCTAACACACAAATAGTAACCTTTTAGATGAGTTTTTCAATTGATTGATAAAATATTGCCACCCACTAAAGATAATTTAACACTATCATGAGGGCGGTCACGTGGACTTGAAAACACTGCCCACACACATACATATATATATCAAAAAGGCAAATGAATATTCATAATGGTATTATTTCCTCCCATCACTTCCAGAATATATAGAGATTCTTGCAGTGGTTCTTTATAATGGCTGTCAACACAGAGCCATCAAATGGCTTCTCCTGGCAATTCTGTTCAGATATCAGAGCTTGCTTAAAGAACTGAATGTGTACACCTGCATCTTCTGCCAGTTTCACTGTTGCTTGCATTTTTGTAGACTCCAGTAAATTATTATTCAAAAAACTAAGTTGAAAAGGAACTCTCCTCCATCCCAGCCCCTTGGAAATTGTAAAACTGAACTATGCCAAGAGTTGTCATCAAGATTTTCCCTGGACTAACCTTTCAACAAAAAGCAAGATTCCAGTATAATTTTTACAATTATTTAATGTTGTCTCTCTCTTTTAATTTTGTTCTTTTGTCCCAAAAGAACAAATTCTATGCCAAATTCTATGCAGGTCGTTGCCCTTCCCAGGGAGTCATCCGCAGTAAATATGTAACTTTCACTCTAGAATTGTAATAGTTTGGCACAAATATTCAGCCATCACTGTCCTTTTTTTCTTTGGTACCCATTAGGTCTTTCTGGATGCAGTTTATTACTTCAGTTTTCACTTCTCAGAGTCAGTGTATGTTTTCTTTGCTTTTTAATTACCTCATGAATGGTGGATTGGACAGGAAAGAGTCATGGAAAGGGGTGGGTAATTTTTTTGCTATGGGAGATTAGCAAGTAGTTTCTTTGATACAAGATCAGCCCCAAATTCAAATCCTAGTTTCAATCTATTTTCACACATTGTTGGACAAGAGTGCGCATCTCTCCCCTCATAGGAAAGTACTCACATTTTGTTGAGATTTCCAGGAAGATAACCTTATTATGTTGCACCAAAACCAAGGTATGTTATACAGTACTATCTTAATTACAAGCAAGTTTTAGGGGACATTAGGTTTTGTGGATTGCAAACCACAAATGTTATGTCTTTGTTTTTAATTTGCCACAGAATACTTTGTTGTTATTTTGCATTTGCATTATTCTCAAGAAGCCTTTGAAATCTTGGTGAAATATATTATTGAAGGAAGCTCAGAAAGCTGTTACAGTTGAAGCTGGAGAATGTATGTTTGGCAGAAGAGCAATAGGTAAGTTAGTGTTGACATTACTATCTAGAATACCTGCCCATATAGTGCTAAGGGGCACAAAATATTTTGATGTGGGCAAAAAAAAATTACGTTTCTCTCTCAAAAGCATTAGCTTCTTTTATCTGAGGATTAAAAATAAAATAAAAAAATTATAAAGCAATTTCATCTAGATTGCTGTATAGATAAAGAAGGAAGCCCCTTGTCTTTTAACATTTTCATGGAGTATGAAAGGGTTTTCAAGGTAAACAAGGGCAGGAGATTTTGGAGAGTATTCATTCATAGTGTTGCATAAATCAAAGGCAATGTGACATTAAGTAACAACAAACATTTGAATCATAGCTAAAGCAAGTGTCACACGAGCGCTAGAAGTGCGAACAGAGGCAACTATTGCACAAACACCAGTTTCTCTTTGTTCATAGATGAACCTTTATTCATTCTGTTGTTAATGGATTATTCCAGCTGGTCTGGGATGCCCATCATCACCTCTACCTGCTTATTAACAGTCCATTTGCTTAAGTACCAAGTGTAATGATGGCTATAGTACCTCAGAGAGGCATACTCAATTTAAGAAAGTCGAGGAAAAGTTCTGATTGTCTGACTGATTATCAGATAGCCTTCTACCTACCACCTGGTATCAGTTCTGCAGCCAAATAAGGAGTTGATAAGCCAAAGGATTCAGCCACTGAAGCCTGCTTATTTCAAGGGAGTTTGTGGTACAGATGCTGGGAACAGATTCAGACCAGTTTGCACAAGCAAAAGAGTTTCTTTCTTTCTTTCTTTCTTTCTTTCTTTCTTTCTTTCTTTCTTTCTTTCTTTCTTTCTTTCTTTCTTTCTTTCTTTCTTTCTTTCTTTCTCTCTCCCCTCCCCCTCCCTTCCTTGTCATCCATGCACACAGTGGTTTATAGTAAATTAAATTAAACTAAATTAGTTCCATGCCAAACAAATATCATGGCAGGATAGGGCCTGATATGGCACTTGAACTCAATCATTGCTCCACAGATATCTTTATGAATAGCTAGGTGTGTGTGTGTGTGTGTGTGTGTGTGTGTGTGTGTGTGTGTGTGTGTGTTGCTGGTTGCTATTCCACACTGTCCACTTTTTCCTTCTCTGGCAGCAACGTGTGTAGAAAGGTGTGGAAGCATTGCTGCCTTAAGCAGAAAGCGTTTGGACAGCTCCCACTCCACTGGCAGGTGATGCAGAGGTTTCAGAGAGCAGCACATAGTGGCAGCTCTTTGAAATGGAACTGGGGTGGCTGTGGTGACAGCATCAATGAGGAAGGAAATGGATTACCTAGCCCCCATCCCTATGCTCCACCACCCGAGGCAACCATCTCACTGCAACAAATAGCAGGGTCAAATGTGCTGGACACTTTGATGACTATCCTGAAACACTGCCATTGAGAGCACTGAAGTTCTTCCACACCAGCTCTCCCTTTTGTCACCTTCCCTCACCTTTGTCAAATTTTAAATACAGTGGTACCTCGGATAACGATGGTAATTCATTCTCCGATATTAGTCATTACCCAAAACACATCGTTATCTGAAACACGGTTTCCCATAGGAATGAATGGGAAACCATTTAATCCATTCTGGAGCCTAGGAAAAAGGCACAGACACCTAGTTTTTTGCTCAAAACTCTTTATAAAGGTACAGATGCAATGCCATCCAGGATAACTCTTTTTTACTGATGCATGGTGGAAATTCGTTATTCGAGGCAGTCCATAGGGAAAATTCATTATCCGAGGCAGCCCATAGGAAAATTTGTTATCCAAGGCAGCCCATAGAGAAAATTCATTATCCGAGGCAGACCTATACCTAGAAATTGTGATTCGTTATCTGAGGCAGCCCATAGGGAAAATTCGTTATCAGAGGCAGTCCTATAACCGGAAATTTGCAGTCGTTATCTGAAAAATTTGTTATCCGGGGCAGTTGTTATCCGAGGTACCACTGTACATGACCCCGTGAAGAGGGCTAGCAAATTCTTTCCTGGACTTGATGCTTTCACCGAGCTTTCTTTGAAAATGCTTAGAATGCCCAAGGAACAGCCCAGGACATTTTAGTGCCTGAAGCAAATAAGCAATTGGAGTACCTAATCTTACTTGCATCCAGTACCCAGAGCAGGCAAAGTTATGGTGATACAGGAGGAAGAAAATTCCAAAAGCTGCCACTTCTCCTTCTCCCTGATAGTAAAGATGCACCAACAATACAAATTATAAATAACCAACAATTTACTTTATTTTCACCTGAAATCTCCAAACTAAGGTGGCTGCTTCATTGTGTCTGATTGTAGGCCCTAAGATAGCGCTGGTCCTAGAAAGGCTGCCAGAGTATCCAAAAATTTGGCGTGAAAGAAAAAAAGTGATGTGATTCAGATGGAGCTTACTTCACTCCATCTGAGTAAATCAAGCTATTATTTTCTCAATAACTTCTGGTGGACTCATGAATAGTTTATACGTCATGACTTCAGAGATCTGGAAGTTGAGTCATGGCAACTGGACTTCTTTTTCTTGAGAGATTGAAACATTTGCTGCTCATCCAAACAGCTTTGTGAGTCTGAAGAAAGCTAGTTGTGAGTCCTTCATCTTATAGTCCACTTTGACCTCTTGTCACCCTGGTCTGAAATAGGCTCATAAGATGAACAATGGCCTGAATAGGCTCATTAGGTAGACAACAGTCTCAATAGCCTTAAGGGGAACAATGGCCTAAAGTGCTGAAACCCATAAAGTATGGGTCGTTAGCTATGGCCTTGGTGGTAACGACATGAAGTATTTTTGATTTGTCTAGGTATTGTTGAAAGAACAGACTGTTAAGTGGCAGGTAGACTGTGCCTGAGTCCCCCATCTCTGTTGAGAAATGGGATTTCAATACTCACATGAATGGCTTCCCTGATGCCCCTCTCAAACCACCTATTTTCTCTGTCTAATATGTGTACATCCTCACCACCAAGGCCATAGCTAATAATGACCCATACTTTATGGGTTTCAGCACTTTAGGCCATTATTCACCTTAAAGCTATTGAGACTGTTGTCTACCTAACGAGCCACTTATAATGGCACCTTAGGCCATTATCCAACTAACAAGCCTATTCAGACCATTGTCCACCTACAAACCTATTCAGGCCATTGTCCAACTTATGAGCCTCACCTGGATGACTGAGAATCTTCAGAGAAATAACAGCAGCAGCAGCAACAACAACAACAACACACTACCAACAAGTATTAGATTCCACAACGATGTGCTGCATTCAGTCTAACTGCAAGGAGGAAAATAATTATTGCACAGCAAAGAAAATGCATCCTAAGTCTCAAATATATGCTTATAACATGGACATGCATGCTTTTTAAAAAAGCTATGGGATAATATGGCATGTGACTTTTCATTGTTACTTAGTTGGGTGTTTACTAGAGATGGGCACGACCAGAAAAAATTACTTTTCGAGTTGTCGTTTGTCGGGACGGGTCCGTTTCGGGTCGTTTCCGTTTGTCGCAATAATTTTCAAAAATTTGTCGTTTCCGTTTGTTGTTTGTCGTTTGTCGTTTCCACCGTGATTTAGCGCGATTTGACATCCCAGGGAGCATGTGGGCGTCCCACAATCAGGGCCGGCGCTAGGTGGGCAGGCAGGCTGATAGCCTGGAGGAAGGGGGATAACCCTTGCAGTCCCTGGATCTGGTACTCTAGCACTTGGTCCTTTTTAAGGAGCTCCGAGGTGACAGGAGAAGTGCGCCTTCCTTCCTGAAGAGACGAAGGGAGGTGGCACCTTTTATTCCCGGAGCGCTTCCTGATCCACCAGACACATACAGTCCTTCGGGGTGGGGGGTGGGGAGAGTCAGGAGGAGAAATGGGCCTTTTTCTTCCTCTCTACCGCTTCCCACTACGGAATCCACTCTTTCCGCTTCCCGCACTCGCCTTCTGTAAATGTTCCCCGGCTGGGAGATTAAAAGAGCGATGGGGGTTTTACTTCTTTATTTAAACCCGCCGCTGCTCATTGCCTCCAATCCATTTCAAAATGTGCTCACAGCAAGCCTCTTGAACTCGGCTGGCACTCATGCCGTGCTGCGCGCGTGTGCCCGCTGCGTGCGCATTTGGTGTCCCCTCCTCCGGGTTCCGTGTGGGTCTGTGCCTTCGGCGTTGTCCCTCTGCCAAGGTGTGTGTGTGTGTGTGTGTGTGTGTGTGTGTGTGTGTGTGTGAGAGAGAGAGAGAGAGAGAGAGAGAGAGAGAGAGAGAGAGAGATCAAGGCAACATAGTCCGGGCTGTGCGGGATGTAATCGTGGCACCTCTTCACCGCTGCCAGCGCTTACGAGGGGGAAACGTGACCCACAAGCGTGTCATCCACCTGCTCCCCCGGCTGTGTAGTCCAGTCGGCGCGGAGCTGAACTGGGACTCTGTATGTGTCTGTGGATCAGGAAGTGTCCCGGGGACCCCTCTTTGCTGCACCATCCCTCACACCCGCCCCTCCCCCCCTCCCCTGCACACAGCTCAGTTTGGGATCCTTCCTTTTCCAGGTTTCAGAATTCTGGGGGCTGAAGTCCCACAACAGGAACACTCCCCAACTTCCTGTTGCATGCGCAGTTAGTTACTCCATACCCAGGGTGGGTAGTTCATCCCTCTGGGCTTGGTTTACGTTTGGAGAGCAAGGCTTCCAAACTGCGGGAGGGGTGGGGGAGACAGATCCTTAACACAGGCCTGGGCCGAGTTGATTTCCACAGTTTCCAGCATATCTTTGGGACTGGAGAGTAAGAGAAGACTCTCCCCGCTAAGAGACTAAAGGCGAAATCACATTGCACCCCCATTTTGCACCCTAGGTGGCAGGCGGGGCGGGGGCCCCCGGCGGTGGGTGGGGAGGTGCAGGCGGGCGGCGGTGGCGGGGGGCCATGGGTCGGCGGCAAAAGCGGCAGGGGGGAGGCGTGGGTGGGCGAGCGGTCGGCCGGTGGCAGCAGGCGGGCGAGTGGGCGGGCGGCGGCGCAGGCGGGCAGGCGACATCCAGAAGTGTCAGTCAAAACCTGGCTATGCCATTGGTGGAATGGTTCAAAAAATTTGCATGGTCCCATCCCATGCCCAGCCCACATGGGCAGGTCTAAAAAAATAAAAAATAAAATAAAATAAATAAAATCAGTGCGACCTTTTACTGCTATAAAAAACCCACTGCTGCTACTATAAAAATTAGGCATTTAAAATACCTAATTTTCACATGTTTCTGTTGTGCTTTGGTGGGTTTTTGGACCACGATTTAAAAATAAATATTGCGGTCGCCATTTGGATTTTCCCCCACACACTGCATGGCATGGACTCGTCTGGAGATGACGAAGATGACCCCCCCCCAGCCTGGTGCAAGCAGCCCAGGACAGGAGAGGGGGGGACGCCGGGGACCCCCCCCAAGAAACCACCCCTCAGGTAGGTGTCCTCAGGCAGGCATATGTTTGCCTGCTTTTTTGGCCGGGAGTCGGTTTTTTTTTTTTTTTACTTTTAAAAACTTTTTTTCTGTGCTGCTTGCTTGCCGATGGCATTGCGCGATCACCGCGATGCCATGAATGACAACGAAAAACCTGACCAAATTTTTCTTTTGTCGGTTCGAGTTCGAGTTCTGACAGGTTAATAATTGTTACCGTTTCCGTTACGTAACGGAAACGACAACCGAAAACGGAAACGACAATTTCGCCGAGTCGTGCCCATGTCTAGTGTTTACCTTAGCATTCTTCACTTATTTACTGCTACCAAGATTACCTTAGCACATCTGTTTTATTTATGTTATATTATATGGTTCATGTTGTGTGGCCTATTTAGGTGGGAGGTAAGGGAGAAGGAGAGAGGAGGAATGGGGGGCACCTTTATGTTATTTTCCCCCAGGGCCCACCACAGCCTTGAATTGGCCCTGCCAAGCTAGAAGAATAACTCCGAGTGATAGCTGCTATAGAAAGAAATTTTACATTTTATTGCATATGGCGGGTGGCTCTAATGCCTGGATGCTTTTCTTCTTCCCACTCTTACCTGGTCTCAGGGATCACTGGAGCACAGCAAGTGCATTTACTGTTGGTGTGGGTCAGCTCATGGTCAGCTCATACCCAGCTGGCTAAATTGGGGGATCTTCCCTATCACCCCAATTCTGTCCAATTCTCTTGAATTTAGGTAAACAGCATCCAGGGCTGACTCCCCCATTCATCCATCATCCTAGCAATCGTATATCAGTATCCTAGTTGCTGAGGCAATAACATCCTCATGCCTCTTGGGAACTCACCAATACACACTTCTCATTCCACATTACTCACCAGTGTGATCAATTAAAATCCAGCACCACTTACAATGTCCCATGGGTAAAGCAGTGTGGCGTGGGCAAAATATACCCACCAACCTTTTCAAGCCAAAATTCCTATCCACTTCCGAAGTGACTACATTAGCCAAACTGGACCCAATGAGGGTTGGTAGGTTGGCCCAAATGAAAGAGGGCTGGCTGGGTGTGAGCTGGGCCTACCCCAGCTAGCCTTGGGGTGTCCCCACCTGTCCTTCTCCCACCGGGAAAGGAATGCAAGGAATCCCAATCAGAGCATTATTCAGCTCTGGTGGAGAGAACACACTAAGAATGGTCAACAAAACCAACACCAAAAACATTCAAAGCAGCACAGTAAGCATGCCATTTGAAAGATTCTGTCATACAACCAACCAATCATTAAGGGAAAGCCTGTCTGAGGATAAATGTCTTTGTCTGCTTGCTAAGGATAGCAAAGATAGCAAAGATGGAGCTAACCTGGAGTCCCATGGCAGGGCATTCCAGACTCCGGGTGCAGTGAAATATGTCCCCACCAAATGTACTTGTGAAGGTCATTAGAACAAGAGAAAGGGCTCCCCTGATTATCTTAATGCCCAGGCAGGTTCAAGTGATTATCACCTGTTCTCAGGTTTTGAGACTGGAATCTCAGTTGGAAGGTCTTGATTGGGCAACCACCTACACATCACAAATCAGCGGAGCAGTTAAAACACAGTTAAGGGACTCTCTAGGGCAAAATTCAACCAGGGTTTGAAAGAAGAACATCAAACCTGCCCTTCATATTTTGGTCCACCAGAGCTCCTCATTCTTTTCCACTGGCCACCATTCTTTCAGTTTTATACCTATAAGGTAATGTTCAGCCCAGGAAGAGGCAGTAATATACCTGTCAGATTAGATGGATGCCATGTGACTGACTTCTGCAGGGCATTATATAATTTGTACCTCCTTTATGAAGCTGTTCCTGCTATTTCCTAAAAATAGGTGTTTCAACTGGAAGATGACACGTTGAGGCGGAGAGGTGTGAGCAGAACCGGTGCCGAATTGTTAAACATTAAGTATGTAAAGAGGCAGGCGAGACCCCTGTGGCTCATCAAATGCCAAATTAGATATTATAATGAATGGTAATTGGTTAAATTATTAATCATTCTATTGCTTATCCCACAGTAACTAAATGGCCTTTCAGTTGCTATATAATTACCAGGTGACTGATGCTCTGTTTTCTTTCTTTGTAGGCCTTATAAGCACATAGATAAAGTCTGAATCCTGTCAAAACACAGTAGGAGAAAAAGTTATAGGGAATCTTTGTAGCTCAACTGTATGGAGTTTGAAGTAGGGATACATTTTTAATGTCTTTGGACTGCAGTTCCAGGAATTCTGGGAACTGCAGCTGGGAAAACCAACTCTGTATCCCACCCCTGCCTGCAGAAGGGCTTTGTATAATCTACCTGCACGCATCAGTTTCTGTAACCATGATTCTGTTCTTGGTTTCTTTATTATTATTATTTTAAGGAAGCTGACAAAGTACTTCCAGGGAGTCATGGTTAGAGATGTAAACTTTCCGGAAATTTTGTGGCTCATAAAAAATAACAGTTTTTTCCATTTTTATTTTTTTTTTTTTGAGGGGGGGGAGGCAAATGGAAATTTTTGGAAACTTTGAAAAAATGCTACATTAGCACTCCCCCCTTTACAGCTTGAAAATCATTCTGTTACTTTAGGAACATAAAATATGACTCTTGGACAATTTGAGTAGGTGCCCTGAGCACATCCAATCTCGCCCAATCTCGGAAGCTAAGCAGAGCCAGCCCTGGCTAGCACCTGGATGGGAGATCACCAGGGAATACCAGGTGCTGTAGGAACTGGCAACCCACTCCAGTATTCCTGCCAAGAAAACTCCATGGACATGGGGTCATGAAGAGTCGGTCACAACTAACGCCACAAAACAACAAAATTATCACAACTAGCATATGAAAATATAGTGTATCCAGACAACATAAGAACATAAGAACATAAGAAGAGCCATGCTGGATCAGGCCAAAGGCCCATCAAGTCCAGCTTCCTGTATCTCACAGTGGCCCCACCAGATGCGTTTGGGAGCGCAGGAGACTAGATATCTGTCTCCTGATACCACTCCCCTGCATCTGGCCCTTGAAGTACCCCGGTTTTAAGCCTGGAGATTACACATCTCCATCATGGTTTGTAACCTGTGATGGACTTTTCCTCCAGGAATCTGTCCAATCCCCTTTTGAAGGCATCCAGGCCAGATGCCATCACTACATCCTGTGGCAGGTAGTTCCACAGACTAACAACGCACTGGGTGAAAAAATATTTTCTTTTGTCTGTTATTACTCTCCCAGCCCTCAATTTGAGTGTATGTCCCCTAGTTCTGGTATTTTGTGAGAGGGAGAAGAGCTTTCCTCTATCCACTTTACTCATGCTCTGCATTATTTTGTACGTCTCAATCATATCCCCCCTCAGGCAACTTTTTCCCAGACTAAAGAGCCCAAAATGTTTTAGCCTTTCCTCATAAGAGAGGTGCCCCAGCCCAGTAATCATTTTAGTCGCTCTCTTCTGCACCTTTTCCAGTTCCACTATGTCTTTCTTGAGATGTGGTGACCAGAATTGTACACAATACTCTAGGTGCGGCCTTACTATTGTTTTGTATAATGGCATTATAATGTTGGCTGTTTTATTTCCAATCCCCTTTTTGATAATCCCTAGAATGGAATTGGCCTTCTCCACTGCTGCCACACATTGGGTAGACACCTTCATGGAGCTGTCCACCAACACACCAAGATCTCTTTCCTGATCTGTCATGGATAAGTCAGAGCCCATGAGTTGATAGATAAAGTTTTGATTTTTTGCCCCAATATGCATTACTTTACATTTGGCTACATTAAAACACATTTGCCATTTCGCAGCCCATTCCCCCATTTGGAGAGATCCTTCTGGAGCTCTTCACAGTCTTCTCTAGTTTTTACCACATGGAAAAGTTTTGTGTCATCTGCAAACTTGGCCACCTCACTGCTTATCCCTGTCTCCAGGTCATTTATGAACAGATTGAAAAGCACCGGTCCCAGGACAGAGCCCTGGGACACACCGCTTTTCACTTCTCTCCATTGCGAAAATTTCCCTTTGACACCTACTCTTTGTTTCCTGGATCTCAACCAGTTCTCAATCCATAAGAGGACCTGCCCTCTTATCCCCTGACAGTGCAATTTTCTCAGCAGCCTTTGTTGAGGAACTGTGTCAAAAGCCTTTTGAAAATCCAGATAGACTATATCCACCGGTTCACCCAAATCCACATGCCTGTTGACTTTTTCAAAAAATTCTAAAAGATTTGTCAGACAAGACTTACCTTTACAGAAGCCATGCTGATTTTCTCTCAGCAACTATTACAAACACAATTTACTTTATATTTAACAAATGGAGTAAGTATCTCCTGAACTGTTTACTAGTTTATGTGGAACAAAAAAATTTCTCTACAAAACAATGTTTAAAAATCCAGAATTAACAATTCATATTTTCTCTCCACAGTAATAAAAATAAAATAAAAACCTCATTTTCCTAAAAAAGAATTGAAGGGGGGAAATGTATAGAAGGAAGTGGGACTAAGTTTCAATGAATGGGCAAGAAATTTAATCAGAATCAGAATCAGAATCAGACGTAATTACATTAAATATTATCTCGATGCGGGGTAAGAGGAACCGCACGTCCCCTGGGAGCGGAACGAAAAGCGGATTGAGGAGATTCCCGAGCTCCAGGATGGGAATCTCTAACCCCAGTTCCAGCTCAGTTCAGGGGGCGTGGTTGGGGTGAACCCGCATTGACCCCACAAGGACGTGAGGTTCTGTTCCTTCGTACCGGTCCACAGCGGGGCCGCGAACAGCAGCGAGAGGGACGTGAAGTATCAGCCTTTGTAACTTAGGACTTGCTTGTCCTCAGTGCACAGAAATTAGAATAATCTGATACTATGTGTATTATTTAGAAATGATTTGGAAAATATTTGAACACCCTTCTTAAAATATTTCATTCATCATGCTAAAATAAAACATTTCATAATCATTTTTTCTTTTTTCAATTTTTCCAATTTTTCAGAAAAAAAACAAAATGCTTCTGGAAAAAAATGGAAAACTCCTGTTTTTTTCCTGATTTTTTCCAGTTTGTTTTCCCCAGGCCTTCACGTCTCTAGTCATGGTTTCACTCCCAATAGGCTCTATAGAAGGCTTGTTCCAAAGAACTACAAGTCCCAGTGGTTTACCCCGAGTGTGCCTTAGTTCTGCTGCCCAGGTACTCACTCCGGATGAGCAGCTTCAAGGCCCTTGATCTCTCAAGTTAGGATTCTTTATCTTTAAATCAGACTTAGAGTGGACAGCCCTTCAGATAGAAGTCATTCATTTTCAAAAAGAGAACCATCCTCTAGCAAGCCCTCAAATGAATACTTGTCCAACATGAACCAGGTCATGTGGCCTCTCAACCTTCACAGGTTCTCTGGAGAGCCATGCCAGTGGGCTGCCCACATCTTTCTTACTGCACATTTATAGTCCTGGAGCAAAAGCCATGAGGTGTGACATCTTCTTTCTTGAGGGAGACTCAGTTCCTGGCTATAAATAGTTCATTCTACCTATAAGGTGAGAACACTATAGAGTGTTCAATCTACCATATTGCCAGGACCCTGCCTGTCACAGAACCTGACTCTGAGGGGTTAAATGGTGAAGAGCTACTGGAGGAGCCTTGCAGCTCAAGACAGCAGGCAGCTGGGTCTGATGACTCAGCTGAAAACATATCTTCTCCCCCTAGAAGGGCTATGAGGAGGATTCTGCAAAGACGTGCTACCAGGAGAGCTAGGGAAAGGGTCTTTGATGCTAGACGGGGAATCAGGTCGGGAAGCCCTGAGTACTAGCCGAAGCCTTTCCAGAAGTAAGGGTGTGTTCCCTGTTTTGGGATAAAGCTGGTAAGCTCACCTTGAGCTCTCTGTGGGAGCAACGTGTCATTTGAACTTGCAACCATGTTCCTGTCTGTGACCTTGGCTCTGTTTCCTGATTTCGGACTGGCTTCGTGGACCACGGTTTGATCTGTTCCCTTGAGTTTGGCATCTGGTTTCCGTGAGATATTCTGGTTTTGACTTGGACTGGTAATTGCTGGGAGTTGGATTCTGTTATTTATCTGGCACTTGATTGTAACAAAAGACTTGAACTTGCCTGGCTTTCCACTAAAGATCTTGGCAAAGAACTGAATCCTGTTTGTGTGTGTGCTCTGTGTGTGGGGCTTGACACATATAGGCAGGGCCATCGCTAGGGTTTTTTGTGCCCTAGGCGAGGGGCGGGGGTAGGCGGGAGCGGGCAGTGGCAGCGGGGGCGGGGGCGGGGTGGTGGTCGTTGGTGGTGGGGCAGTGGGTGGGGTGACAGGGGGCGGCAGATGACAGGGGACAGCAACAGGCACAGGGCGTGGGCGGCGATGGGCGTGGGGGGAGGACGGCGATGGGTGGCGGGCAGTGGGGGGATGGGAGGCGGTGGCCAGCGGTGGGGGAGCAGCGGGGGGGTGGCAGGCTGGCCAGCGCCCCCTCTCCATATTGGCGCCCTAGGTAACTGCCTAGTTTGCCTTAATGGACGCGCCAGCCCTGCATATAGGATAACTTTCCCTCTCTTTTATGCAAGTATATACATCTGCAGGAACCTGATGAATGAATTTAAAGAGAGATATTACAAATCTAAACTTTCACATTGCAAATTTTCCTTCTATATCCTGGAGTTAGAATTTGTCAACAGACCAGAACTATGCTTAATTTGAAAGCCTAAGGACCATGTACAATTTACATGGAAGTGTCTATTCAAATTGAATAATCTATGTTACCTGTTTAATTTTAGATTTTTCATACAAATATAAGCAGAGACAAGTAGCGCTGTATATGAAATGCTTTCAGAGAAGGCTGGGCCATAGCCACCACTGCCATTTCAGTAGTAATTTTGAAACAGTTTTATGTAGACCTTAAACTTGAAGAAAAGGGGGGAACGCTAATCCTGTTCTGAAACACTGCAAGCTCTGGTGGCGTAATGGGTAACAAGATATTCAAGAGTTCAAAAATTTTACTATTATTATTTATTGGATTGCATATACCAGAATAATATTTCTTCAGTTCATTTAAAGAAAAAAAGCTAGAAAGACCAAACCAGACCTGTGTCTCATCCAAAGAAATAGAAATATCTGTTTTTTAAGTTAAACTAACTTGAGGTAAAGGGTGACTTGCATTAAAAGTAATAGTTTTTCCATATATCTACTGAGACATTGGTTGCTAGGATAATTATATTTTGGAAGCATGTTTTATTTCACATGCAAAGTACTAGAAGCATAAGGTAGCCAAAGGGTTCAAACACTATCAGTAATCTGTTATATGGCACTGTTCTCACTGCCTTCAGGCTTGTACCATCCCATCCTCTCATGTGAATGTGAGGGGGCTGAAAGCTTTGTTTATTCATCAGTCTTTCCTATGTAGGAATCCAGATGTATATTTGACTTAGGAAAATTTGGCATACCAAAAATGCCATGACCAAACCCTAATTTGAGATTGGGTTGTTTCTTAGGTCTGTACAGTTGGTCAGAATTCAGATATGACAACCCACTGCTAGTTGAAAATGAGATAACAGCTTTCAGTCATTATCCGGTGGCAACGCTGTTGGAAGAATGGGGAATTTTTTATTTTTTATTCAATTTGTATACCATACCATTTCGTGATTACCACTCTTGGCAGTATAAGAAGGGGCAAAGCTAATGCACTAAATGAAAAAAATAGAAAAGCAATAAGCAAAGCATGCTGATTATATACCAACTCATAGCACTTACTGCATTCTTTGTACAGTTTGCAATTTATTTATTCAGGCTACACATTGCTCTCCCAGTGAGTTTAGCAACTTAAGAAGGATAGAAGACTGAGTGAACCCTTGAGCTGACTACCCATGGTTTGTGAGCAGAGTTTAGACTGCAGTTCAGCCACTGTGCCATGAGGCTTCCCTATCAACTATGTTACTTCCACATATGAGGATTAGCCACAAGGACTGTGGCTAATATTTGCTGTTTCTGGAGGAAATTGGTGAAATCCCTCATCCTGTGCTTCCTGCACACTGATGGCATGGAGAAGTTTCTTTCATCATCTTATGGTTGAGCTTGGTAAAAAGAGAAACTCAGTATCCTATTTATATATTTACAGTGGGTTTATATGTTTATCTGTCACATCCAAACCAGCAAGGAGTCTTGTGGCACGCTAAAGATCACACACTTTATTCAGGGTAAGTTTATGTGGACTGCAGACCTGTGCTTCACAGGCATCCAGAAACACCTTTGCCAAGGCAAACCTGCTAATTTTAAGGTGCCACAAAACTTGGTGGTTTTGTTATGTAAATAACTCTTTAAAATGCCTAACGTCATATTCACTGAATGCTAAAATTCTGGAGGCATTTCTTCCTGCTTTTAAAAGCCATATGCAATTTTTTTCAGGTTAGCTTTTTCTTCTGCAAAACAACCAGAGGGACATTTGAGCTTTCTTGTATTCTTCATGCCATCAAGCTATACTTAGGCTTTATTGACTCTAACCCCCTCCGTCAAATCCGTTTGCATTTTTCAAAAATGTAAATGCTCCTTGAGTGTCAATACTGTGCTTTGTGGATGGTTGAAATCAAAAGATCTGCTTTTCCAGAGTGATTCAATTGACATTTTGTTTCCCTGCTCTAGACTTTCAGAATGCTAAGAGTATTGATTAAACATCTGGTATTTTGGTAGGTTTCCTTGTATCTTTAAAAGGAACTGTTCTCAAATGAATTGGAGACTCAAATAGCTCAAAAGAAGAGCATGCTGTTTCACATTTGAGTAAAAAAAAATGGACTGACTTTTTTAAGGAACAGAAGGATATGCACAATCCCCAACAGAACCTTTTCCGATATTGTACTGTTGTCACATTAATTAATTAGAGTGAGTCTCATAGGGAAAGTTTTTTTCTCAATCCAACAGAAGAAGAGAATGCAACAGAACTCTGAAGAATAAGTGGTTATCGGCAATTTTAAAAAAATACCACTAAAGCATGCACACCCCCACCCCCACACACTCTGTATATGTGTGCACTAAAGGAGAAGAGGCCAAAATAGTCCCTCACAACAATTTCCGAGATTTCTAAGCTATGGACAAATTAGGAAACACTCTTGTTATTTTCTCCCATCTCTCTACTTTGTATAACAACTTCAATACTTAGATATAAAAATATGATGGTATGTTGTTATATGAACCTTCCAGTGTGAAACTAACAAGCACAAAGAACATTATGTACTGTTCAGCTTTTCTTATTCTATAATATTAAAACTACATTGAATGTCTCTTTGAAGAATGACTTAGTAGTAGGGGGGAACTCAGTCCATGAGGTTCGTGGTCTTATAATTTCTTTAGGACTTTGGGGCTAGACAGCAGGGACTGAGAAGTTTAATTTAAAAAAAGTATGGAAACTGGAAACTTATAGAATCCCTGAATGGTTTGTGAGATGTTCTGCCAAAATGGCTGCCATTGCTGTTGAGGCCCTCGTCCCATGAATGGTAAAATGAGAAAGGTCATTGTTATCATTCTGAAAACAATGAATTTTGGGTAATGACATGGGCTGGAGATCAGTCAAGTGCCATCAACATGAATGCAATAGGTATGAGATATTTTGAGAATAAATCATTCACATATTTTACAACTGGTGCTAGAAAGGCCTGTTTCCCTCCTCTTCACACTGTTATCTGGTGGCAGCCAGAGTACTCACATACAGCAGGCCTGCCCAACTTGTTGCCTGTGGGTGACACGTCACCCGTGGGGCCCTCGCAGGTCACCCGCCAGGTCGCCTCCCACCTCCCCACCCACCACCATTTGTTTTGTGTGGGGGACTTTGTGGGTGGGTGTGTAGATGAGGCTCCACTGCTTTTGCTGCCAGTGTTGGGGCCTGGGGTGGAACATTGACAGGGAGTGTTCGTGGGTGCAGCATGGGGGACCTTAATGCTGCCACAGTGGCTGCCAGTGCTGGGGACCTTGGGTTGGGGGGCATGAAGTGGCAGCAGGGATTGCAGGGAACCTGGGCAGGTGAGCTGGTGGGACTCCACTGCCGCCAGTACTATGGACTTTGGGGGGGGCTGAGTGGGGGTGGATCTGCATGCACCTGTGCAGAGAGAGTTCTACTCTCTTTCAAGCCCTGACACAAGCTACAAAGCTAAGAAAAGGAGGGGATCAGCGACCTTGGTTTGTGATTTTGCAGATCACAAGAGGATTGTGCTAAGAGGAACAAGGAAAGACAGAAATGGCCAAACTCTTGATTTCCTAACCTCTAATGGGCAGTGTCCTCAGTTACCCCTTTATATTCCCACCTTCAAGCACCTGGCAGATGATTATACTTTATTTTTTTATTATTTATTTATATAGCTTGTATGCCGCCCACTACCCAAAGGTCTCCGGGCGGCTCACAATCAAAACAATTAAAACATCAAAACAATTAAAACATCAAAACTTTATTGCAAGATCACTTACTGATTCCAGTGTAATGGCCACCATCAAGTGATGGTAAGGTCCACCACCAAGTGAGGCAAGATGATATGTTGTCCTTAGGATGCCAAAGGATTCAACTGGAGGCAGGGCTTTGTCCCTGCTACTCCAAATGTCCATAAGGGCACCCATATTGAAAGTGCCTTTTAGGATTCTTAGAAAGATCCATTGTGCTGGATTGTGCCACATACTTTCCCAAAGCCATACCTCTGCAAGGTCATGTAACACAGAGTGCAATGTAGAACAAAGTGGCTCTGGGTGAGGGTTCTAAATAATGATATAATTAATGCATAGTATGGGAAAAGAGAGTCAATTTGCTGTCCAGAATTTTCCACCTGTGACAAGTAAGATCTAGGAGGGGAGGACTGACAGAGCAGGACTTGTGGGTGATTAATCTTTACCTGCAGGAAGGTGTGGTATGAATCACTTGCAAATGTAGTATGGCTGTTATGAAAAGATCCTTCCTGGCCTACCAAGATACTGAATCATGGGGAAAAGGAAACATACCATTTCCATGTTCATAGACCACATCCATATCCACATTATATACTGCACTAGGTTGCATTGATCACAAAGAACATATTACATTTATATCCAACCTATCTTCCAACAAGTTCAAGGTAGCACGTGTTGCTTTTGTCCCCTGCACTTCATCTTCACAACAAACTTGCAAGGTAGGTCATATATGAGAATGCTTAGTGGCCTTGGGTGTCAATGGTGATGGAAAATTTGAATCCAGTTTTCCCATGTCCAAATCCAACAGTTCAGCACTACAGCTGACAGGATCTTCATTACACAGATATTGGTGGCTCTGACTCTGATGCAGTTTGGGGCGGGGCTTATTTGCCTGCATGCCTGGACTTCTGGTGCAAAAACTTGCACTGATCTGGGCCCCTAAATGTCCAAGGCAAGGGAACCTATAAAAGGATGCCCCTGCCCTAGTCTGGTCTCTTCTTTGGTAAGACGATCAGCTAGAGGGGCTGCAGCACTTCACAGCTGATAGCAGAAATTTAAAGCAGATCAGAGATAAGGAAGCAGCCCGAGCTTCAGCTGAGCCATGCAGTTTGATAGATTGCTTTTAATCTTTTGAGTTTATTTGGAATGATTTACTGATTTACATAGGCAGTAGAGGGGGGTCTTTAAGGGGGTGGGGAATGCAAAGCACACTTCTTGTGAGTCCACTTGGGAGGGCAGGAGGGGGATTAGGGCTCTTTGTATTTTTTTAATCGTCCCTGTTGTTGCCCTGGAGAGGAGTCCTGCAGGCTTGAATAGCCCAGTGGTGTGGTTTGCTGGTGGCACAGCAGTGATTGAGCTCTATATTCCTCACTGGGACCCTGGAAAAAGGCCATCAGGCCAGGGAGACCCTTGCTGCTTTTATATGTGGTTGCTTTCCATGGGCTTTGTTCGAGCTTACTGGTTGGGTTTACCCCCAGTGTATATCCGTTTGGTTTTATTGGCTGGGCATTTTCATTCTTGGTCTCAGTTTTGGCTGCTACATATTGTGCATGGCCTTTGAAAGTTTTAGTTGTTTCCTTGAGTGGATGATTAAGTCTAGGACAGACAGTTCTCAGGTAGTGCACTACCTGGACGACTACCTTTTCTGTGGCAAAGTGGGCTCTGGCCAGTGAGCACGCCTCATGGTAGCACTCCATCGAATTGGAGATGAGTTAGGAGTTCCCCTAGCAACCACTAAAAATGAGGGCCCTGCCATCTGTTTGATGCACAGGGCGGCTTGTTCCAGCACAGGCATGGTGTCCCATTGACCCAATGTCAGTTTTGGAAGGTGACATCTTCCGCCCTTAAAGGGGCTGGAATTCAAGGGTGGCATTTCAGGACACATTCCTTTTGTATACCCACCGCTATGGGATACGGTTCACCAGATATCCAGCATACTGCAAGATAGAGAACCCAGAAATTCCAGGATTACATTCAGCCATTGCTGAATTGTTAGGCCTTGGCTGGTCTGTTTATGTTTATGTTGTTCCAGGTTTGTTGCCAGAATCTCAGGCCAGAGTAGTGGTGTGCAGCCACAGTTTCGTTTTTTGGGTGGCCAAGTGTGCTGCAAATTCCAGTTGGGGCTGAGATCTTGGCCTAGGCACCATCAAATGGAGGGGCAGGAGAGGTATGTGATAGTATGGCTTCTGCAGCTGTGCATGCCAGGGTGTTCCAGAATTGCCTCCAGATGTCCTGGTGATCCACATGGGTGTAAATGATCTGCCACAAACACCTGGCAAGACATTGATCCTCAAGATCACGAAAGACTTGAGTAAATTGCAGAGAATATTTCCTAGAGCTAGACTAGTTTGGTCCAAGTTGGTTCCACACTGAGAGTGGCAACCAGCCCATGACCCTAGATGGGTGGACAAGGACCATATGGCTGTGAATAGGGAGATAGCCAGGTATATCACGAATGGGCAGGGATCAGTTATTAACCACCCTGGCATTACTGTGCATTGCCTTGACCTATGTAGGGAAGATGGCATCCACTGGTCCAACTGGAGTTTGGGTATATTCCTGAATGACCTGCAAGGGAGCCTGAGGTCTGAGCTACTCAGCCATGTGGGGTAAAGAGGCCAGACTGCCTCTGACATGCAGGGCAAGAGGTGCTGGTATTCAGTCATGCCCTTGGTAAGTTTCACTTAAAGTGCTAGACAGCCCTCAGATAAAATTAAATGTCATTGGTAGGTTGAGGATTAAAACAAAGTTATTAAGGTAATATAAGATGAACCGAGGGCTGTGATGGGCTAGCAGATTCACACATGTTGGAATGATGCTGAACACGATTATCCTGCCATTACCTGCTTGCACTACAGTTCAGGTCCCCTTGTCAGATTGTAGGCATATTAGTTTAAATAAGTTAAATACAGTATGTTATAAATAAATTTTCACCCATTTTATCCCAACTGAAGTTGTCTCACTTGTTTATTTCTGGGTTGGGGAGGGGACAAAGCTCCTGAGCAATGTCAAAATGTGTTCAGTACATTTATTATCTATTTTCCTCTTGTTTTTCCTCCCCCATACTTGCTTCTCCAGCATTTCTGATCATGACATTCTCCAGAATTATTAGGATTCTCTAATTTTCAGCTTTCCAACCTTGAGATATAAGGACACCTTTGGTTTAAAACAAAAAAGGAAGTTGCAAAAGTCTGAAGAAAATTAGTACCTTGCTTCTTCATCTCAGAAATTAAGACTAAAAAGAAATGAACAACAAAAAAAAGAAATGGGTTTAATTCGGTCTTGATACATGTCAAGAGAGCATCATTAGAAATCCAGCAGTTTTGCCCTGCTGTATTTTTCCGCTGTCTGATAGAGGAACCGTGTTCCCACGGCTGTCAATCTGGGACTTTCTCTATGTTCTCCTACCTGCTAAATATGTTTTAGCCCTGGAGCACAAAAGCAGCATGAGTGAAAATTGAAACAGAGTGTGCTGAATTTTCTTGTCATTTACAGTGGTAACAATTGGTTCATCTCAGCAGGATTCTCAAAACACCCTATCCGGCATCCACCCCATTCACCTTGTCTGGATGTTGCTGCAGTGGAGTGCCTTGAGAAACAGACTGCTGGGGTTATTGCCAGACAGCAAAACTTGTCCGAGATTTTGTTACAGAATACAGAACATGTTGCCAAAGGCAAGGCAAGGAATACTTTCCCAAATACTTCTGGGAAAAAAAAGTTTAATTAGTTATCGTAATGCCCACAACTCACCTCAGCTTTTCACACTCTGCCTACAATCAGCACTTGCTATGCCAATTATAATGGCTAATCATTCAAGGGTCACAGGTAAGGTCTTACAACTCCCCCCCCCACTACATACACACACATTACCTTTAAATCACCCTACACCACCTATTAAATTATATAGCTCCTTAAACTACATATATTTAGGGCATGTTTTCATGGTTTGCTTCTCTGCTGAGAAGAAATTCCATTTCTTTTTTAAAAACAGGAATTGTGAAAATAAAGACTCAGTATAGGGCCAAGCAGTTCTGGCCTTCAGGGGACTTTCAAATGCTACCTTATTTGACTGTAATGTTCCAAAAGGTGAAACAAAAAGCATTTCATCATCTCTCATTTCCTCCCGCAATAGGAATGTAGCACATGCCAAGGGTCAAATCAAGAATATTCTTAGTAAATCAAAGCTGATACACAGCTAGAATTTGCCTTACAAGAGACCTTAGCATAGTCAGTGAGAGTACGACTATTTACCTGTTTTCCACAATATCAGGAAATAACCTCAGAATAAAAACTTTCCTTTGGAATTTGAAATATTTTCAGCCTTGGCATTCGAAATTTGCCTTAGTTGCCCGTTAAGAAATTTGTTTCCAAAGAATTAGTAAAGTGAATTCATGGACTACCCTCCACTTCTTCGGATACATGGAATATAGTCCACGCATGACAAGTTTATATGTGCCCCATGATGCAGTGGTTAAACTGCTGTACTGCAGCTACCTCTGTGCTTATGGCCTAAGGTTCATTTCCAGGTAGCAGGCACAAGGTTCACTCATCCTTCCATCTTTGTGAGATTGGTAAAATGAGTACCTAGCTTGCGGGGGAGGGGGAGTTTGTGTAGCCTGTATAATTACTTGTAAACCACCCAGAGAATGCTTTAAGTGCTATGGGGTGCTATATAAGCAGCACACTCTGCTTTTTTGCTTTTACAATGCACATGGTTGTTTGGATGTAGCAAGGATGAAATAGTCTCCTAATATTAATGGTGGTAACAAAAACACCTGCCAAAATGTTGATTACTTAAGCATCCTGCCAATAGGTAGAATAATTAGCTATTGTTAAACATATGCAGGGTAATACACAAATGTTCATCTTTTGTCTTTGAAGCATTGAAGCTGTTAAGTTCTGCTCTGAAAAAGAAATATTTTATGATAAAATTAGTTTAAAAAATTAAATAAAATAAAAAACCAAAAATGCAGCTCAAGACATAAAAACCAGCTTTTTAACACGTGTAGTGTGATAATAAGTAGAGATGGGCACGAAATGAACTTTTTTCGTTTCTGTTATTTGTTATTTGTTTCATTATGTAACAAAACGAATAACGAACATTGTGATGAAATTGGAACGAACCAAACAGAACCACAAAAATTAGGTTCATTATGTTTTGTTTTTCATTAATGGCGACGCGCAATGAAATGAGCTGTTTTAAATGTTAAAAAATGCCCTGGACATCCATAAAAATGCAGCGATAATTATTTATACTGTCTGATAATGCCTACCGGGGGTGTCTCCTTAAAACATTTGTTTTTTTCTTCTCCCATCGCAATGTATTTTTCTTTTCCCTTTAAGGATGACAAAATGGATGTCGCCTCCAGCCACAAAATGGAGGCAAGCCATGTGATGGGATCATGTAAATTTCTGGACAACTTCAACCAATAGCATGCCCAGGTTGCAGACTGGGCAGGCCTGGCAGCCACAGAGGGCATAAAAAGCTCTGGCAGCCCCCATCCTCCTTGCGGTCTCTGGTGGGAGTTAGGGTGGGATTGCTGTCTCTGCGATTCGTTATTTTCACTTTAGGCCAGCCAGCCAGGTGTATGTCTCTGTGTTCCTGCCGGCTGCAGCCTGGCTCTTTAGGGGAGAGGAAGAAGAGATTTCTCTCTAGCTTCAGTCCTGCAGCCTCCCTGTGTGCGTGCATACCTCTCAGTGAGTACCTCCCCTGCCTCTCAGTGCAGTCACTCTGCGACCCTGGGCAATGCCCTCCCCTGCCTGCGCCTAGTCATAAGAACATAAGAACATAAGAAGAGCCATGCTGGATCAGGCCAAAGGCCCTCTAGTCCAGCTTCCTGTATCTGACAGCGGCCCCACCAGATGCGTTTGGGACCATGAGACTAGATATCTGTCTCCTGATACCACTCCCCTGCATCTGGCCCTTGAAGTACCCTGTTTAAAGCCTAGAGCCTCCCATCATGGTTTGTAACCCGTGATGGACTTTTCCTCTAGTAATCTATACTGTGTCTCTGCCAGCATCATTTTTTTAGTGTTTTCCCTCTGGTCTGGGGGGTTGGGGGACGCCCGTGCACGGAAATGCTTTAAAAATCATGCAAAAAGCGGGTAAAAATGAACAATGAAAAATGAATAAACAAAAATGATTTTTTTTCAAAAAATCACAGGAAAAAATGAACCAAAACGGACCCCTCAACGAAAAATGAAAAACCAAACTGCCATTTTTTCGATTCGTGCCCATCTCTAATAATAAGAGCACCTTATCTCTGCTCAATTCTGTACTTGCAGACTAATCTATGTGAATATACTCTACTTCTGGATCTCACTCCCTTGTAACATCTCCTTGAAATAAGTGACAATGGCCAGGGAGTCCGAAGTATTCAGAATGTTTGCAACGTTCCTGAGATCAGATTTGTATATTTGGGGAAAGAAATCCTACAAAGTGAACATTTTATTACAAAACCAATCAGGGATCCTTCCAAGTCATAGGAGTGCACTCATCAGGACTCATCAGGATACTTGGTGAAGGAGTCTGAATATGCTACTGAAGCTGACAGTAAAGATGTCAGGAGGCGAGACTTCCTTGTGAGCCTGGACTCCTAGCACAGTCACCCAAGCGGAATGGTCACAGTGGTGACAACAGACTAAGATGCACCCACTCACTCTCTTCAAGGGCAACAAGCCACATCAGCAGAAGATTATAGATAGTTTTAATTAGAGATGGGGATGAAACAGAAAAATGGTGTTTCGGTTTTTCATTTGTCATTGAGAGGTCTGTTTCGGTTCGTTTCCGTTTGTCGGGAAATTTTTGAAAAAATTTGTTACCGTTTTTTGTTTTTTGTTTGTCATTTCTACCCACGTTTTGCACAATTTTTAAAGCATTTCTGTGCGCAGGCATCCCCCAACGCCCTAGACCAGAGGGAAAACACTAAAAAAATGGATGCTGGCAGAGACACAGTATAGACTAGGTATGAAGGGATGCTGTAGAGGCAGCTGCGGGCGTTGCCCAGGGTGCAAGGCAGCCACAGAGTGACTGCACTGCAGGGCAGGGGAGGGTACTCACCGAGAGGTACGCAGCACGCATGCACACAGGGAGGCTGCAGGACTGAAGCTAGAGTTGCAGAGACAGCAATCCCACCCTAACTCCCACCAGAGACTGCAAGGAGGACAGGGGCTGCCAGAGCTTTTTATGCCCTCTGTGGCTGCCAGACCTGCCTGCCCAGTCTGCAACCTGGGCATGCTATTGGTTGAACATGATCCCACATTGCATGGCTTGCCTCCATTTTGTGGCTGGTGGTGACATCCATTTTAAAGGGAAAAGAAAAATACATCGCGATGGAAGAAGACAAAAACAAACATTTTAAGGACTCCAACCCCCCTGGTAGGTATTATCAGACAATATAAATAATTATCATTGCATTTTTACGGATGTTCAGGGCGTTTTTTAACATTTAAAACAGCTCATTTCATTGCGTGTCGTCATTAACGGAAACGAAACGTAACACCCACAATTTTTGTGGTTCTGTTCGTTTCGTTTCATTTTCATCACAAATTTCATTTGTCATTTCGTTACATAACGGAAACAACAAACGGTAACGGAAATGAAAAAATGTTCGTTCTGTGGTCATCTCTAGTTTTAATGTGATGGGGACAGCAACTCCTGGTCTGCAGTGGTTTCTGAAGATGTTGCTGGTGGTGACACTCAAGCTAACTTTTGTTAGTACTGAGCAGAAGGTGACAATGCTAAACCTCTACTGAGCTTAATTCCCATTAATACCCTAGGGTGTGGAGATGGGCACGACTAGGGAAATTGACGTTTTCGAGTTGTCGTGTGTCGGAGGCAGCCCGTTTCGGCTCGTTTTTGTTTTTTGCGAAATTTCGTAAAAATTTATTGTTTCGTTTTTTGTTTTTTCGTTTGTCGTTAGTACTGGTTTTGGGGGGGTAGTGGGCTCCTGGAGGCACCTCTCTGTGGTGGGTGCCTCCTATCCTCACCCGCCAGCGCTGCTACAAAAGGGCATGCATAGCCATATGCTATGGATATGCATATTGCAGACGCAGCAGACTGGCAGAGGCACCCCTCTTTTTGGGGTGCCTTCCCTGCAACAGTCGGTGAGACACAGTCAGGCAGCACTTGCAGGCATGGTTTGCATGGCACACAAATGCTGCTGCAGGAGTCAGCCAGAGCCACAAGTGATGGACTGGCAGACTCTTTGCACCCGCTCCAAGGGAAATGTACTTGCGTATAGTGCAATGCAAGTAGATCTGGCTTAGGGTTTAGACGGGTTAGCGCAAGGGCTAGGGTTAGGCTAGTTACGGGTGAGGTTAGGGTGAGTATTGGGGTGCACCTCTGGGTGCCTCCCTGACCCACTTAGAAGGACAGTGTACTGGCGTATGGGTTAGGCTTAGGGTTCGGGTTCGGGTTCAGGCTACGGATAGTGGGCTTTCTATGCCTGATTGGCACATCCCAGAAGTCTCTGTGGTCAACCTGGCCAAGTGGCCATGCGATTGGTGGAAAATTTGCATGGTCCACTCCCATGGGCGAGCCCATCATTGCGAATGTGCAGTTGTAAAAAAATAAAATAAAATAAAATAAAATAAAATAAAATAAAATAAAATCAACGGAGACTTTTTTTGCAAGAAAAACCCACTGCTGCTACTGTAAAAATTCAAGCATTTAAAATAGCTAAATTTTGCATGTTTCTGTGGTGCTTTGGTGGGCTTTTGGACCACGATTTAAAAAAAATATTGCGGTCGCCATTTTAGATCCCCCTGCACTGCATGGCAAATGGATGTGCACTCCCAGCCTGGTACAGTCTCCAAAACCTGGCCATGCGATTGGTGGAATGGCTCCAAAAATTTGCATGGTCCACTCCCATGGGCGAGCCCATCATTGCGAATGCGCAGGTGTAAAAAAATAAAATAAAATAAAATAAAATCAACGGAGATGTATTTTGGCAAGACAAACCCACTGCTGCTACTGTAAAAATTCAAGCATTTAAAATAGCTAATTTTCGCATGTTTCTGTGGTGCTTTGGTGGGTTTTTGGACCCACCATTTTTTTTTTCAAAAAAAATATTGCGGTCGCCATTTTGGATCCCCCTGCCCGCACACCGCATGGCAAAGCCAGACGAGACAATGCCCCCCCGCCTGGTACCAGCAGCGCAGCAGTAGCACTAGCCAAGGAGAGGGGGGGCGGGGAAACACCCCCCAAATAAAACACCCTTCTGGCCTGTTTTCGCCTGCTTTTAGGGCCGGGAATCGGTTTTTTTTTTAACTTAAAAACTTTTTTTCTGTGCCACTTGGCATCACAGGATCGCCGTGATGCCAGGAACGACCACGACAAATCAGACCCAATTATTCTTTAGTCGGTTCGAGTTCGAGTTCTGGCGGAGTAATTCCCGTTACCGTTTCCGTTGTGTAACGGAAACGAGTAACGGAAACGGAAACGGGATTTCCGCTAAGTCGTGCCCATCTCTACTAGGGTGAGACAATCCAACATATAACTATGCTTTCATATAAAATATAGACAAGTAACCGGGGTTTTTGACCACTGCAAATATTCCACCTCAGTAGCATAAACATTGGGTTTTCAGTTTTATGCCACTTCTCTCTTGCATATCTCGGGGAATTTTACAAGCATTTTTAACATTAAGAGGAGGAAACAATTCAAATTAATAAAATAGCACTTGAATAAACTTTAGCAATAGATCATTAGACTGCATGACGGTAGGAAAGCCCTCACTGTTTTTGCCTTCATATACAGTAGTACCTAATTTGGTTAAACATGAGACCATTTCTACAGATTGTGTAACTGTATCATTTTTTCAAAACTTTCAGAAAGAGGAATGTGAACCTTTTCCCCAATTCATAGACTCATAGAACAGTAAAGTTGGAAGGAGCCTAGAAGGCCATCGGGTCCAACCCCCTGTTCCACGCAGGAATACAAAGCAAAGGATAGCTGCTAGGTGGTTGTCCAAATTTCTCTTGAATGCCTCCAATGCTGGAGCATTCACCACCTCTTGAGGTAGTTGGTTCCATTGCTATACCCCTCTAACAGTTACAAAGTTTTTCCTGATAGTCAGTTGAAAGCAGGTTTCTCTGAACTTGAGCCCACTGTTGTATATCCTGCACTCCAGGATGGCCAAGAACAGATTCTGCCCCTCCCCTATGTGACAGTCCTTCCAAAATTTGAAAGGTGCTATCACGGTGCCCCCCGGTCTTCTTTTCTCTAGACTAAAGATGTCCAGTTCTTTCAGTCTTTCCTCCTGGGGCTTGGTTTCCAGCCCCCTAATCATCCTTGTTGCCCTCCTCTAAACTTGTTCCAATTTGTCCACATCTTTCTTGAATTGCCATGTTCAGAAGCACCTCACGGGATTTGGAAATTATACTACAGATTTGTAGACTGTGTATCGAAAAATGGGAAGAGACATAGTCACTGGACTTCTTTGGGTTTCAAATTCCATACCGAGAAGGAGATCTCCAAAAAAGTTTTTCTCTGTTCCTTGACACAGCCCAACTGCTCATGAGTGGCACCTGGAGTAGAACATCTCCCATCTGTAATATGAAAAGGTAAGAGAACTGATATAAGGAGTGGCATTTCTTTTGATATTATTGGCCCAGGTCATATAGGGCTCTAGAGAGTTAAACCTAACCCTAGAGAAATCTGAGAAATCAAGTATTAGCTGTCAGCCTGCCATTAATTTATATACTGTATTTGTACACTGAAGGCAGAATTCTATACATGTCAACTACCTATATGATGGACCCCTGTTGCAGAATTGGGTGCAGTATGATTGGCTGCAAAATAACCAGATAACCAAATGTACCAGGGGGATGGCGTGGGAAGGGAAAAGGAAGTGAGGGCGGTGCATGTTTGGTTCTTTATTGAATGTAATGTTACTTAATAGTTATTTTTCAAATACCAGCCTCCTTCTGATTCCACTGGGACCGACTGAAATGAGGTAGAGGCTATCTTTATTTCAGTTTCTCGGTATCATGATGTAATTTTTAAGCCACGATTTTTGTCTTCTTACTATTGAACCATAACTTTGTTTTGCAATTTTTCTTTAACCTCCCCCAATAGTTCTTCCAAGTTATTGCAGATTTCTACCAGTAATATGGTCTCTTGTGTACATTTCGGGTTATTGATGTTTCTTCTAGCAATTTGCACTCCTCTTCCACTTGCCTCTAAGCCAACTTTCTATATGATATATTCTTTATACAGACTGGAGAAAGAGGGATAAAACAATACACTCTTGTCTGACGTTTTGCCAGTGGGATACCTTTTTGGGGGGTCTAGATTCTGTCCCAACCCTAGCCTTTTGTCCAGTATAGGTTATGTATTGGGACAATCAAATATTGTGACACATCCATTCCTTTCAGAACAATCCATAGCTTTTCTTCAAAAATACTTTATGCACTCTAGTAGTTGACATATATTTGCAATATGATCTTTAGTGCCTTTCCCTTTTTGGATTCCAGCTTGAACATTTGGCACTTCTCACTTCATATGTGAGTCATTGTTGCCAAATCATAAGTATCACTTCTCTTGTGTGAGAAATAAATGCAGATATCCTATAATTGCTGCACTCTTTGGCATCTTCTTTCTTTTGGATTGAAATATTCATTGATATTTTTTTCAGTTTGTGGATCTTTGTTTTCCATTATATATTTATTTATTTATTTATTTATTTATTTATTTTTCAGATTTTAGAATATTGATAGATTTGGCCACTGAACCTTGAAATAATTCTAATTATTCTTAGTGATCTACTTTTTCCAATTGCTTTGAGAACAGTTTTCGTTCTGTTTCCTAAAATTATGTTATTGATAACTTTCTTCTTCTTGGGTGCATGCCTTAATGTGACATGTGAGGCTAAGTGTGCAAAGGAAATGGAGAACAATATCTTCAGGTTTTTAATTCTGTTACAAAAGAAGAACCTTGCGGGGTAGAACAACCCAGTATGGTAAAGGTGAGACACAATCATATCTATCCTTTCAAAATAATTACAAAAAGAACAGAAACGTCAGTTCCAATGGCCAGGCGGGCAGCAAAATTTTAGCAAAGCAACTACTGGACTATAGCAGTTGGGAAAGACCTCATAGGTCTTTCATTAAAAATGACACCCAAACTAACTTTTGTTGGTCCAGAGGCAATAGTAAAGCATTTCTGAATATTTTGTATCTTGAAAGTCTTATGATGTGATGGCACGTGTACTGCCAAAAATATCAACAGAAACCTCTCAATTTTTAGCAATGAATCTTTAACTGGGCAAGCCATGAAAAGCCAGGAGGAAGGTTTAAGGACTAAGAATAACCATCAGACATTTGTAGCATTGATAGAGCTCCAGCAAACTCTCCATTAAAAACCGAGGGTACTTCCAAACTTGCGAACAGGCTAGCGAAACGTACAGTGGCCCGTGCTGATGTTCTCAGACGCTTCCTTGCTTCAGCATTTAAACTCCTACAAAATGCTGGCTGGCTCCCAACTACAAAATCAAACATCTGTGCACCAGATGTCTATAACATTATATCCAGCTGTGTTACTGCTCCTACATCTGCAAACCACAGCATATGTTGGTTGCTATTGTAAGATTATTTTGAGAACAGAAGGCATCTGAAAGAAACCCCTGAAGCAGAAGGAGCAGAAGTGTGCATTTTACACGTGCATATCTAGCTTCTGCATTTGGGACATCCATGCCCTTAGAACACTTTTCAGTAAATAGGGAAAAAGCTTGGCAGAGAAGTTTGTCCTTGATCAGCATATTCCCAAGTAAATATGCATTGGAGCAAGTCCTAATGAGCACAGCAGGACTTACTTCCAAGTGCACATGCATAGTATTGCAACGCATATCACTTCGAGTATGGGCCAAGACAAAAAAACAAACAAACATATTTTAGTCCCATTGGTTTCTGTACATGAACTACAGGCAGTGAAATCAATGCATCATTTTTCGGCGCAAGACCACTGCAGTTCAAACTGTGATGCCTACTCTTCCCTTCAGTCACAAGCGCATATGTGTATACATTGATTCTTTATATTTTATCTGTCCCTGGAGCATCACCTAGCACCATGTTTTATGTAGTTTAACAGATGTCTGGATTGGACTTTAATAGAATCCCCATGCACAGCAGTTTACTCAAGGAGCTCTGAATGGTAACACTTCCTGGATTTCTGCTGCCTAAGAAAACTATTCTAAACCACAGAAATAGGTGGAGATAGTTATAAAAATTACTACAGAAGTTCAACCATGTTTGGTCCTTGAGTTTCTTGAACATGCAAGTATGTTTGACCACACTCATAGTGATGTATGTAAGATTGACAAACAAACAAATATTTGGAGAGAAAACAAAACAGGAAGAAGCGGGAATTCACTTCTACATAAAAACAACCTTTGGCACAGGCCACAGCCCATCCAATCCAGCATTCTGTCTCACACAGTGGCTCACCATTTGCTTTAGGGTATTCCCAAGCAGATGTCTTCACCTGCTTATGATTCCCTGAAAATGGCATTGAGAGATATCCTGCTTATCTCTTCAAGCTGGAGGTTGTCCTGAGGCATCCATAATGATAGCCCTTGATACACCTGTTCTCCATGAACTTGTCCAATCCTTTCTTAAAGCTGTCAAGGCTGACAGCTGTCACCACTTCTTCTGGCAGGGAGTTCCATAGACCAGTTATCCTCTGGGTGAAAAAGTATTTAAGAGCCTCGTGGTGCAGTGGTTAAATGCCTGTACTGCAGGTAAAACTGTGCTCACAACCTGGGGTTCAATCTCCGGTAACCAGCTCATAGTTGACTCAGCCTTCCAGCCTTTCGAGGTCGGTAAAATGAGTACCTACCCAGCTTGTTAAGGGGGCAATGTGTAGCCTGCATAATTAACCTGTAACCCCCGGGACTACTTGAAGTGGTATAGAGCAGTATATAAGCAGAACACTTTGCTTTGCTTTTATTTTTGTTTGAAATCTAGCACCCAAAAGTTTCATGGAGTGTTCCCTAGGTCTAGTGTTGTATGATAGGGAAAACAGGTTTTCCTTATCTATTTTGTCCACACCATGTATGATTTTATAAACTTCAATCAGGTCACCTCTTTGGTGCCATCGTTCAAGAGTGAAGAGGCCCAGCCATTGTAGTCTCAGATGGTAAGGAAGGTGTTCCAGTCCCCTAATCATTCTGGTTGCCCTCCTCTATACTTTTTCCATTTCCATAATATCCTTCTAGAAGTATGGTGACCAGAACTGTACTCAGTACTCCAGGTGAGGCATCACCACAGATTTATAAAGAGGTAAAATGACCCTTCCTGACTTATTTTCTATACCCTTCCTAATGATCCCTAGCATTGAGTTTGCTTTTTTCACTGCTGTGGCACACTCGGTTGATACCTTCATTGAGCCAGGACCAGGACACCATGGTCCCTTTCCTGGTTTGTTGCAGAAAGTTCTACAACAAACATTTATCAGTTTATAAATGTAACTGGATTTTTTTTTTGCCCCAACATGCACCACTCTGCACTCACTAATATTGAAACTTATTTGCCACTGGTTTGCCCGCTCCCTTATCCACATGCTTGTTGACACTATCAAAAAATTCTAACAGATTAGTGAGGCATGATTTGCCCTTGTAAAAGCCATGTTGGCACTCCTTCAGCAGCACCTTCTGTTCTATGTGCCTATTAATTTTGTCTTTTGGATGTTTTCCATCAATTTACCTGGGACACTTGTCAAACTGACCGATAGGTAATTTCCTGGATCACCTCTGGGTCCTTTTTTGAAAATTGGTGTTACATTCGCTACCTTCCAGTCATCAGGCACAAGACCTGGTTTGAGGGAAAGATTATATATTTTGGTTAGGACCTCAGCAATTTCATATTTAAGTTCCTTGAGAACTCGTGGATGGATGCCATCGGGTCCTGGTGATGTGTTAGCATTTAGTTTAACAAGACATGGTGGTTTCTATCTGGCTTAATTCTTTGGGTTCCCTCTCTATGAAGATAGGGTCTGTTTTAGTAAAAAAAACCAAACCCCAACTTTAGTTTTAATGGAGAATTCTCACTCTTGGGAGCCCTCTGAATTGAGATAGGCAAACCTCCTCTTTTCACCATTTTAATGGGATGGGGGAGTCCCAGTATTCAGGAAGACCAAAATGTCCTTGAGGGTTGCATGCAGGCCACATGTTCTCCAATCCTGATCTAAAAGCTGAGAGAGATCTAATTCCTTACTGATGTCCTGTTGTGAATTGAAAAGATATTGAGTGGCCACAGTTTGATTCCTTCCACTACATACAATTGCACAAGTCTATAAACCAAGCCCAATCCAAACTCAAACAAGTCAGGTAAAGGACTCTTTCAGTGGCCCCACAGACTCATGGTGTACCATGCACACACATTCTCCCTTTCATATTCTTGCTTTAAGACTCAGACAAATAGATATTTTGGTTTTGATTTCTTGTGGTTCAATGGCAACCTCTCCTTTATGCCATTAACAGCTTGCATACTGCCAGCTGAGTGAGGTGTATAAAGGATGGTGGAGGCCCTGGGAGTCTTCAGCATCTGGCAGAGAACTATAGTGAGTGTTGTCACATTGAGGTGTTCCAATGGAGTTTGGAAGCACCTCTACTTGCCTCTTCCAAAGCTGCAGAATCTATCCCTCGGTACTCACACTCACTCACCAATGGAACAGACTGTACATAAGATCTAGTTTTAAGAGGTGAACCCTTTGACTTGGTCTGGCCCATTAATTGTGAAAAAGACATGCCTGAATGTCAATTTATACCTGTAATCCTTCCTGAGTCAGACTCTGGAACTGAGGGAAGAACATTCCGTTAATGTCAGAGGCAAATTTGTTACATTTACTTCACATATCCCAGTGGTGGCGAACCTTTGGCACTCCAGATGTTTTGGACCACAACTACCACAGTCCTTTGCCATTGGCAATCTAGGCTTGGAATTCTGGGAGTTGTGGTCCAAATCATCTGGAGTGCCAAAGGTTCGCCACCACTGACATATCCCATAAATGAGCCCTACTTATCATTACTTCGAATATGAATCTATTCTCCTACGAACATGATGTTTTAAAACTTCTCTTGGCTTTATGCTCATCGGCCGCCTCCAGCTCTGCCTCAGAGCATTAACTGGGTTTCAGACAAGATTTGTCCTTTCATTTGCTTTTTCTCTGACACTGTCAAAGAACAGACAATACTTGTGGAAGTTGTAGACATAAACAAGATAAAGACGGCTTTATTTTTTGTGACCCTAAATCACAGGAATTGTTATCTGAATGATGAACTTTATTTGCATCCGGCTCATAAAGGGGCAGCACAATGATGCATTTTTGTGTTCATTCCAAGCCTTTCCATAAGAAACCATTCAGCCTGGCCAAAAAGTAGTCAAATTTTCAACTTGCACAAAATCATTTTCTAGTCCAGCAGGCCTTTTCTACTAATGAATATCGGAAATCTTGTGATATACTTTGGCCTCACTGGGAAAATAACTGTATTTTCAGCAATCACTGTTTTCTTTCTCCAACTCTCACATCTTTAGAAGATATCCATTTGTGGTTTCAAGGGCCTATATTCTGATTCCCAGTAATAAAGAAATGGAAAGTTGGTTCTAGCAAAATCCTTCAATAGGTAGAAGAATTCCTTCCAAGTGACATCTGAGGTCTTGAGCATTTCTGTGTGGGAGTGTTGGACAAGGTCCAGAACAGAGGAGGATATAGTGCTACTAGTAAGCTCCAGAGGGAAGAGACCAATCAGTAAAGTTTCCTGCCATACAGTACTCCCCTGTTTATCATGGGGGTTATGTTCCTGACCCAACCCGCTGTAAAGGAAAATATGTGTTATGTGGATGCCTTTATCTGCAGGTCAGACTGAGACCAGGGGGCCTGTTTGGGGCCTCCTGTACTTACCTCAGGCCTGGCACAGCCTGGAAAGCGATGGGCTTCTGGTGAACCAGAAATGACTTCCAAAAAACTGAAAGTGACTTCTGGGCCACCAGAAGCCACTTCTGGAGCTTGTGCAGACCTGGGAAGGTTGCCGGAGGCCCTTCTCAGGCAGCACCAGGCTTGGGGTAAGTACAGGAGACTCTACTCAGGCCCACAGGTCCCAACCCGCAGCTTGACCTGGGTTCAGCACTGCCTGGCTACTTCCCTGCTGCCCGGCAAAGTCTGCATTCCCAGTAAATCTGCACTATACCCAGACTGCAGCATATGAAGCGTGATATGGCAGGGGAGTACTTTATTAGAAAGAATAGCACTTACCGATGCTCAAGGAATTGCTGGACACCTGGACTGCACTTCTGGGTCAGTTATGAAAGAACTGAACAGAAGATAACAGTCCTTCCAAGCTTTCCTGGTTTGGGCAGCTATGCAAGGGTGAATGGGATCAGGATTGGGTTTAAAGAAAAGAAAAAAATATAGAAATGAATGACAGGAGCATAAGCTTTGTCACAGCAAATGCACAGATAAAAGCCAAATTTAGTCCAATCATTTCCCCATTGAGTGTATTCTGATTATGAAATACCATTTGATCTTATATATTTAGTATACAGTACTTCTCTATGGTGTTGAAACCTGAACCTTTATGGACCCATTATGCAGGAAGCTGGAAGCATTCAAAATGTGAATGTACAGATGAATTCTGAAGATACCTCAGACAGCCAGAGTCACTAATGCGGCCGTATTACAGCACATGAATAAAAAGCTAGAAATGCTCAATACCATAAACAGCACAAAATTGCAATATTTCAGATACATAGTGTGCAATAAGAAATACCATCTGCTGCAGGTTATCCTTCAAAGAAAATAGATGGGAAGCATGATCCAGGGTGTAGAAGAACATTCTGGCTTAAGAACTTAAGCCAATGGTTTGCAGCAAGCACAGCTGCTCTATTTAGAATAGCTTTAGATAAAAACAAGTTCAGGCTACTGATCACCAATGTTCTATGAAGACATGGCACTTGAAGAAGAAGGAATATCACTGTAGACTTGGTTATTTGAGGACAGGGACAGCATTCACTGAATTGCAATTTCAGACCATGCCATCAGGATTTTTGACTTGGTCTGTTTTAGGTACTGGCGCAGGTTAAATGGCTTGGAGGATTAATCTTTGAGCAAGTTTTGTTGGGTGGAGCAATTCCAGACCGGAGAATGGGCAAAGCAGTGCCATGATAAGCTAAAGGTTTATGGACTCATTATGGAAAAGTTCTTCTGTCTTGGCTCTAATACATTAAGGAACGGGAGATTTGATTTTGATGCTTTCCAAGACAGGGCTATAATTGTTGGGGCTCATTTCTCTATTGGGTATCCCCTACTTCAGATTAACCATACAAGGCCATGCTGTTTTGATGAACTGTCTTTTCCACAGCTTTGCTGAGTTCGCAGAACTTAGATCTCAACTAATGCCCTATGCATATCATGAAGGGAGACATAAAAGAACTCCAGTTATGGAACAAAAATGTGTCTTCAGCTGTAATCGGAAAAAAGACATCATTCGTTATTTACTGATCTGCCCCCTTTGCAAGGACCTCAGAGAAAGATTTCTGTTACTTATCATCCAGATGTATCCCAATTGTATCCCCAAGGAAACAGTATTAAGCCTGCTTACTGACTAGAGATGTGCATGACCAGGAAAAATTACGTTTCGAGTTGTCGTGTGCCGGAGCCGGCCCGTTTCGGCTCGTTTCCGTTTTTCGCGAAATTTTCCAAAAATTTGTCGTTTTGTTTGTCGTTTCTTTGTCTGTCGTTAGTACTGGTTTTAGAGGGGCGGGCTCCTGGAGGCACCTCCCTGGGGTGGGTGCTTCCTCTGGCCCGCCATGAAGGGAAAGCGGGCTCCTGGAGGCACCTCTCTGGGGTGGGTGCCTCCTCTGGCCCGCTACAAAATGGCATGCATAGCCAATTGGATATGCATACCATTAAGTTGCAGTTGCACTGCAGTAGCAGGCAGAGGCACCTCTCTTTCGGGTGCCTCTGTGACTCACTGCCTGCGGTGCACTTGGGCTGGGGAACGAAGTGAGAGAGGACCCCTACGGGCGCCCTGTGACTCACTAAGAAGGGAAGTGTACTTGCGGTAGTGCAATGCGAGTACACATCTGGCTTACTGGTTAGGGGTTAGCGCAAGTGCTAGGCTTAGGGTTACGGGTAAGGTTAGGGTGAGTTAGTGGGGTGCACCTCTGGGTGCCTCTCTGACCCACTAAGAAGGACAGTGTACTGGCGTATGGGTTAGGGTTAGGGTTAGGGTTCGGGTTCGGGCTATGGTTAGTGGGCTTTTTATGCCCGACTGGCACATCCCAGAAGTCTCGGTCAAAACCTGGCCAAGTGGCCATGCAATTGGTGGAATGGCTCCAAAAATTTGCATGGTCCACTCCCATGGCCAGCCCATCATTGTGCAGGTGTAAAAATAAAAATAAAAATAAAATAAAATAAAATCAATGGAGACGTTTTGTTGCAAGAAAAACCCACTGCTGCTACTGTAAAAATTCAGGCAGTTTTAAAATAGCTATTTCCGCATGTTTCTGTGGTGCTTTGGTGTGTTTTTGGACCACGCGATTTCAAAATAAATATTGCGGTCGCCCCATTTGGATCCCCCGCCCACACCGCATGGCATGGCAAGTTGGTGAGACAACAAGGATGCGCGCAGCCCAGGAGAGGAGAGGGGGGGAGGCCGGGGACCCTCCCCCAGAAACCACCCTTCTGGTAGGTGCCCTCACTCAGGCAGGCATATTTTCGCCTGCTTTTTTGGCCAGGAATCGGGGTTTTTTATTTTTAAAACTTTTTTTCTGTGCCGCGCCGCTTGGCGTGTTGGTGTGGCGACTCGATGAGGATGCGCACTTTGCGCAGCCCAGGAGAGGAGGGGGGAGGCCAGGGACCCCCCAGAAACCACCCCTCTGGTAGGTGCCCTCACTCAGGCAGGCATATTTTCGCCTGCTTTTTTGGCCGGGAATCTGGGTTTTTTATTTTTAAAACATTTTTTCTGTGCCGTGCCGCTTGGCGAGTTGGTTTGGCGACTCGATGAGGATGCGCACTTTGCGCAGCCCAGGAGAGGAGGGGGGAGGCCGGGGACCCCCACCCCCCCAGAAACCACCCCTCTGGTAGGTGCCTTCACTCAGACAGGCATATTTTCGCCTGCTTTTTTGGCCGGGAATTGGGTTTTTTTATTTTTAAAACTTTTTTCCTGTGCCGCTTGGCATCATGCGATCGCTGCGATGCCAGGAACGACCATGACAAATCAGACCCAATTTTTCTTTAGTCGGTTCGAGTTCGAGTTCTGGCGGAGTAATTGTCGTTACCGTTTCCGTTATGTAACGGAAACGAGAAACGGAAACGGAAACGAGAATTTTGCCAAGTCGTGCCCATGTCTATTACTGACAATCAGCCATTCATTATATAAGCTCTAGCGCTATTTACATTGGCAGCCAAGAAGCTGAGATATGGTTTTCTCAAGGACCCAAAAGCCATCTATTTTAAAGGTCCTTAGATCAGTTGGAGCCACTCTAAAGAAGGGCACATTTTAAAACACTCTGAAATATCAATGCTTGTAAAAGTTGAAATTTCTTTTATATTATACATTGTATATTGTAAAGGCCTGCCTGGGCCGTAAACAATAAAGTTTTGGCTGATGTGAGTTTCACATGTGTTGATTATGAACATGCTGACCTTAGTCTGGGACTTGTGGCTGTTACTAGTCTGTGGAGCATCAGTGGAGGAAAAAGAGGAATGAGTTAATGGGGTAATTGTTCAGTCATCAAACAAACCATAAGATTTTAAATGCCTGTGTATTTTATCCGAAGTTCCATGCACCATAAGGACTGAGGTAGTAACATGGGACTTCCTCTATTTTATTTTGCTTTTATAATTTGATCAGGACATTTGTAAACCTCCCAGAAGACTTTGCCAATGGATAGGAAAAATACCATAAATAAATAATAGTTCATCATATGCACAACCTTCCATGCATATCAGACATCTGCAGAGACAGAATAATAAGGGAGATGAGAGAGGGTGCTGTTCAGGAAGGATGTTATTCTTTGACATAGTGTGGATGATTCTCTTTTAAAACTTTACTGTATTTCTGAAATTGTGTGTGTGTGTGTGTGTGTGTATTTCTCCACACCATTCTTTTTTACTCATATATAAAAGTCATTTAAGGCAGTGGTCCTCAACCCCCGGGCCGCGGACCGGTGCCGGTCCGTGGAGCAATCTACGCCGGGCCGCCGCCCGAGGAACTTCCAATCATTCCCCTGTGGCGGCGGCCCGGTTCCCGGAAATGAGAGAGAGAGAGAGAGAGAGAGAGAAAGGAGCCCTGCTCGGAAGGGCCGCTTTCTCCCGGCGACTCCCGAACCCCTCGGGCTCTTGGCTGGCGGCGGCGAGGCAGGCAGGCCGTGCCTGTTTTGAGGTGAGGGGAGGGGGGAGGGGAGGGGGAGGGGGGCGGCTCAGGCCGGGCCGGGCTCAGGCCGGGCCGGGCTTTGCGCCGGCGCCGTGCCTCTTGGGGGGGGGGCGGCTCAGGCCGGGCCGGGCTTTGGCGGCCGCGCCGCACGTGCCTCTTTTTGGGGGAGGGGGCGGCTCAGGCCGGGCCGGGCTTTGCCGGCCGGCGCCGCGCGTGCCTCTTTTTGGGGGAGGGGGCGGCTCAGGCCGGGCCGGGCTTTGGCGGCGGCCGGCGCCGCGCGTCCTCTTTTTAGGGGAGGGGGCGTCTCAGGCTGGCCGGGGCTCTTTTTAGGGGGGGGAGGGGGTCTCAGGCCGGCCGGGCCTCTTTTTAGGGGAGGGGGAGGGGGCGTCTCAGGCCGGCCGGGCCTCTTTTTAGGGGGAGGGGGAGGGGGCGTCTCAGGCTGGCCGGGCCTCTTTTTAGGGGGAGGGGGAGGGGGTCTCAGGCCGGCCTGGGTCTTTTCCCCGCCGCCGCGCCTGTGTTGAGGTGGGCGGGGGCGGCGCAGGCCGGCCCGGGTGTTTTCCCGCTGCCGCCGCGCGACCCCCCAGCAATCGCGCCGCCGCCGTGACCCCCGCCATGCCCCGCCATCGCCGCCACCATCGTGTCGCGCCCGCCATCGCCGCCGCCGCTGCCGCGACTCCCGCCATCGCCCCGCCATCGCCGCCGTGCGCGACCCCCGCCATCACCGCGAACCCCCGCACCGCGCGCCGCCCACTACAACCCCCGCCATCGCGCCCGCCCGCCATAGCCGTGCCCGCGCGCCGCGCGACTCCCCGCCATCGCGCCCGCCCGCCATCCCGCCCGCCCGCGCGCGGCCTGTGCGCCATTTCTCCCCGCCATTCTTTTTACCATCGCCCCGCTGCCGCCGCGACCCCGCAAGTGGGCCAGGGAAAAATTATCAAACGTTTACCGGTCCCCGGTGATAAAAAGGTTGGGGAGCACTGATTTAAGGCATAAATGGAAAGTGAAACATTTTACTGTAAAGGGAATAGAAAAACCGATTTATTCCACTATTGCTCTGTTGCAATTCAGGTTTCAAAGCACCTATTATATACGGCCATCTTTATCCCTGCATTTTTCACATCAGTCCCATCAGTCACTGCTGCCTTTTTATGTTACCCTTCATTTGTTTTGACATCTTCTGCAAACAAGAGGAGGTGGAGTCAGGTGGAAGTTTTTGCTCTATTGCCATTTCTTTTTTGATGGCAGGTGTCTAAGACTTTAACATGGCCAGGCTTCAATTCATAACATGATTGTGAAAATATGGAACTAATGTCTGTCCGGCTCTGCCTAAGGAACAGAACCACAGCAGAAAAGGTTACATACGAGAGAAATGAATGTGGTACGGCACAGGCACAGAGGGAACACTGGAAACAAGAGTGTCATTTGAAATGCCTTTCTGGTGGTTGTGATGAAAACATGTAGTAACATCCCAAGGATGCTAGAAAAGTAAACAAATAACGTAGGTCAAGAAAATTACACCTTTTGGAATACAATAAATAGTGTAGTATAAACTGTGTGTTGTCACTGGTCATGAAAAGAAAATTCTAAAGCCATACTTTAACCACAGTTAAGCATGTCTAACAAAGAAATGTTACCACATATTTATGGCTACAGGGGTTACACCACAGCTGTATCACTCTGGTTCCCTGTGGGTAGGGTGGACCTCCACTGCTTGTCTTCCATTCCAAAATGGGTAAGACCCTTTTTGATGGGGATGCTGAAAAACAAAGCGGTCTGGGATATGGCACAAGTGTTTGCATTTTTGCACCACACTTTACTCCCCAGTACAATATAAGAGGAGCATGTTTGCTAGTAGAATACCCACACTGGCAGGATTTTTTTTAGCGGGGCTCCAATTGATCTTTCAGTGCTACTGGTGCAATCCCAGCAGTATACTAATGCCTCTGTCAGAAGAACAGCACTGAATACTGCTTCCAATAGCTTTTTAATAAGCTTTCTGCTGAGGCTTGGATTGTAACTTTTCAAAAGTTGCAGCAGATAATTGCGATATTCGATCGTCATTCAATTTCATCCTAACATTTTTAGTTACTAAAACAAAAAAGTTTAATTGGTGCATAGATAAATGTTGCATCCACATAGAAAACTTTAATCAGTATTAATCTAACAGTCCTGCAAAATGTAACTGAAAACATGCAACCAAAATAATCAGCAGGATCCCGCATAGAATAGTAGGTTCCAGCAAACATGAAAGGAAGCAAGATGTTCTTCCTTTCCCACAAGCAATCCTTCTTGTGCAGGTTGAGCACCTGCTTTGGGGAGGTAAGCAGGGAACCCCTAGGGTTTTCAAGTAACTCTGAAGCCACAAACAGGATGGGAAGGGAAGGACGTTCTTATTTTTGAGAATTATTTTAGCTAAGACTAGATACCATGCTTGATCCAGGTCAATAATTTAGTAGGGTTTTCACAAAAAAGAGACAAGGTTTTCTGGGGATTTGATTACTCATCCAAACCTTTCCCAATTTCAAGAGGTTCCCTAAAATCACTTGCAGAAAGTACCCCTGCCATTCGCATGCCTGGGATCAATAATTAAAAAAAAATGCAATGGAAAATAACTGATCCCAAGCATGCAAATGGCAGGTACCTTCTGCAAGTGATTTTAGGGAACCCCTTGATATTTGGAAATGTTGTGTTTCAGGGAATGGAGTTATTAAGCTCAAAAGGGGGTGCGGGGGTACTTAATTGAAGGAGTGTGTTTGGTGCACTTTGCCAATAAAGGGTTAATTTACAGCTTCCCCTCTTTATTGTTAAAGTGTGCCAAACACACTCCTTCAGTTAAGTGCCCTCGCAACCCCTTTGGAGCTTAATAACTCTGTTCCCTGAAAGCGGAACTTTTCCAAATTTCAGGGGATTATCTAAAATTGCTTGCTTCCCTGGGTCCTAAAGGGTGTGTGTGTGTGTGTGAGAGGGAGAGAGAGAGAGAGAGAGAGAGAGAGAGAGAGAGAGAGAGAGAGAGAGAGAGAGAGAGAGAGAGAGTCTGTGTGTGACTCTTACCTGGGACCCAAGGCTTTTATTGGTTACAGTAAACAGCATAACACATACAACACAATAGGAGTGGAGTGAAGCATTAACATAGAAGAGGCTACCTGATGGGGGTCATGAACCTAAATTCCATTGGTGAGGGTCTTGGACAGACCTGGGGCTCCACACATATGCAATCTTATCTAGAGGAAATCCTTGCCATTGGGGAATCATTGATAGGGGAGAGGAAGGGGCTTGAGCTGGTCATGTATGCCTCCAGATATCTCTCCTAATCTCCTGGTGCAAGGCCTTGTTTCTTTGCCTTGCAGGTTCCTAAGTCAGCCAGTTGGCCTTGGCTTGCTCTTGGGTCATCTGGAGGCCTGGCCTGCCCTTATGGTGACTTCAGTCTCTGGGCTAGTTTGGCTTGCTCCAGTGCTTTGCTGGGGCTTATTGGGGTATGTGGAATCCCCATAGGTTCAACATTGCACCCCTATTAAAGCAGCTTCACCAGCTGTCAATCAGCTGTTGGGCACAATTCAAGGTGCTGATCTTGACCTACAAAGCACTGTATGGCCTGGGTCCTAGCTTCCTCAAAGAATGAATCTTTCAGTATGAACTTACTCGGGTGTTAAGGTCAAAAGGAGAGGTTCTTCTCTACATCCTGCCACCCTCACAGATACATCATGTGGGAACCCATGAAAGGGCCTTCTCGGATGCTGCTCCCAGACTCTGGAACTCCCTCCCACTAGAGGCCAGGACTGCCTCATCTCTGTTGTCTTTCTGGAAAGAGGCAAAGGCCTTTCTCTTCAGGCAAGCTTTCCCTGAATGATGGTCTACCTATTATGTGTCTTTTATATGAATCTACAGGATCACATAGACTTTGTGTTCATATACTTATAACCTTTTGTGTTTACATTGACATTATGTTTTCAATGTTAGTTTCCATCACACATAACTTTACATGGAACTTTACTCCCCTTTAACTGCTCACGTTCTCTTGTAGCTTTAATGCAATGTTGTCTATTAATGCTGTAATGTCCCTCAATTCCCTGTTCTCAATACCTGAACATGTCTTAATTGTACTGGACTGTATATTATCCCTCATTCTGTAAGCTGCTTTGGGTCCTTTTTCCACGGAGAAAGGTGAGGTAAAAATACTCTAAAATAAATAAATAAATAAATAAATAAATAAATAAATAAATAAATAAATAAATAAATAAATGGTGTTTGAACAACCAGTGTAAGAGGCATTCCTAGAAAATAAAATGTAAAACCATGCCAGGTTCCAAAAACCATATAGAGGTGAAAAAGCAGATGCAATATTCCAGGTAGATCATGTCATAAAAGAAAGGGTTACTGAAGAATGAAAATTGATTCACTCTGTACTTGCCTGTGGATCCGAAAGAGATTTTGACTGTCTATGTGAAGCTGAATGACTCTCATAACCCACTATGTGTTGCATCCAGCATAATAACTGTTACAGGTCACTGGTGGAGGTTGTGCTTGTCTAATACATTTGTGTGATGTTGCTGCAGTGTTAGGAGTTTTGTTTCAAATTGTGATACATGTCCCTCCTTATCTTTACCTCTTTTATTCCCCCCATGTGGCAACACAGTCCTATCTGTTATGATTAGCATCATGTCCTTGTAATTCCATAGACTCGCAATATAGATATCGTTTTTTCTTTAACACTTCTGGCAGAAGGGCAAGTTCTACTTTGTAAGGAGTATCACTTATTCCAAACTGGAAAGATTAATTTATTTGGTCAAAGGTTCTTCCCCTGCCACACACACACATACCTCCATGTAAAGTCAGCAACAGAAAGAAATACACTGCATTTTTCTCAAACCCATAGAGTGTACAGGCTCAGGAGCTCAGAATCTTCAAAATCAATGCTATTTATTTAGTTTTATATATACAGAGGACCTCCAGTCCAAAACAGCTAAGGGATCGTATGCCAACCCAAACAGGCAAAACCCATGCAGGAAATTACACACTCAGATGTGTCATATTTAGGCAAGAGGATATCAGCGATAAACTTTCCAATACTTTGCTTAGTGAATTCACAGCATATTCTAGGATATAATTTTGTTTTCTTTTTGAAATGATTTGTTTTTAATTTTTTTAAGGATGGGAATGGAAGATTTTTAAAAAATTCATTCCCTATAATAGAAAAGTGGTGTTGTTTACAGATGGCAAATGTTTGAGCAAAGATATGCAGAATTTGGCTCTTTGTCTCTTTATATCAGTGCCACAGCAATGCCACACTGAGGTTTTGCCCTGGGGCAACAACATTTACAGGGCGCCAAGATCTAGTGATGAACTTATTGGTGAATATAAGGCAGGAACCTCTGACCCCCCACCTATTTTGAAAGCATAAACTATCTTCCTTTCACATTTCTATCATATTCTATAAATAAATAAATAAATAAAATATTATCCTCCTTTTCCATGGGGAAACCCATGCCCTTGACTGTGGGTGGAAGGAAGGAAAACGGTGCTGCTCACCCCACCTGCTAGAATGTCTAGTTACAGCTGTGCTCTCATGTTTTCCAGACCACCTGGAATACTGCATGTACGAGAACTGCAGGGACATCTGCAGATCACCACAGAAGAGCCGACACTGTCTACGACATGAAGATAACATAAAAACCGAGCCTAATGCAGGTACTGCCATTTGATTGGGTTCATGCAAATGGATGGATTTTCCCACTGTATTGCAGAATTGCTGGCCAAGTACCTTTTCAAAATTTGCTGCTATCTGTCCTTGTAATCTTTTATACTCTTGGTTGGATTTTGTTTTCCTCTGAAAGGAAGCTATTTCTAAAACCAGGTACTAACTGCCACAAGACTGCTACAGCTCTAAAATAAGCATGACTCTCTTTTGATGTCTCCTCTACATATGCTTGCAATTTTTTCCTCTCTGTGTATGTCACAAATCATGCTCCCCTTCTCCCCCTCTTCTATGCCTTGTTCCTCACTGTTTTCTCCCCTATTTTCTCTTGGTTTTAGCTACTGGTCTTAAGGAATGTCAGTGTTGCATGATTGTCTGTGGTTTGGCTTTCTCTATCTGGTTTCATGTTCAGTCCCAGCCACTAAACCAACTGGCACTGCCTTCTGGGTTTTAACGTAGCACTACAAAGTGGAAAAACTAGTTCTATCCAGCTCCCCTTGTTAGAGATGAGCTCTTTGTTAAATGTTTTTTCCAGAATTCAAGCATGAGTGTTGGATTTATTCTGACCGCATATGCCATTATCATAGGCTATTTCTAGGGACTGCCAACTGTTTTGAGTCACGAGTTGCTACTTTTACATTCGTGCCCGGGGGGTGAGGATAGAGTTGCATATGAAGTTTTAGACTAGGAAGGGGGTGAACCTGCAGATCCCAGATATTTTGGACTCCAATTTTCATCATCCTTTACTGTTGGCCATACTGGCTGGGGCTGATTTGACCCTGAGTCCAGCACCATCTGGAAGGGCTACAGCAGGCATGTTCAAACTTTGGCCCTCCAGATGTTTTGGACTACAAATCCCACAGTCCTTTGCCATTGTCAATCTAAACTTAGAATTCTGGGAGTTGTGGTCTAAAACATCAGGAGGGCCGAATTTTGGACTTGCCTGGTACAGCTTCTGCAGTTATGTGTGAACATATTCAGGTTCCTGTCCTGTGGCATCAGAGTCAGAACTTAATCCTGGGAAAAGGGACAGATAAATCTACCTTATTCACACAGGCCAGGTGGCATCAGAAATGTTTGAGTTGCCATGAGTGCAAGGGTACGATGATCAATTTTTCTTAAAATGGATACTGTCACTGTAAGTGAAGAAAGGAATGCAGCAAATCAAATAACTTATATCTGAAAGTGGGGAGGTAAAGGGGATTCTGTAGAACAGGACCAAGGCACGTCAAAGGCATGCACAAACTGTAGATCTAAGGTTTCATTGGGTTCTAGAGGAGGAGGGTGCAGGGAGAAGGTCTCCTGTACCTAGTTCCAGGAGCCCTGAGGTTGAATCCTCCATTGGCCATGGAAACTCACTATAAAACCACTTCTTGAAATATCTCCCTTATTTTGAGAGCCCTATGAAGGTCATTATAAGTTGGTTTTGACTTCCAAGCACATAGCAGACAACTTGGATTAGGATCACACCAGCTGGGAAAAATGCATTGAATTTCCCTTAGAAGGAATGGCCATTGCTCAGTGGGAGAACACATGCATTGGTTTAGAAAGACCTTGGGTTGGTTTCAGTCGCTGGCCTGGCCAGGAAAGGCTGTGAAGGGATGCTGACTGAAACCCTGGAAGCCTGCTGAAAGTTGATTTGGACAGTAGCTTGAAGGCCTAACTTTGCACCAGGGTCCTTCCCGTGTTCCAGCAGCTGTAAAATTTGATCTATTCAGTGGAGTGTTGGGGAAAAAAATCACCTTTTTGGCTTGCAAATCACCAAACATCCCAGCAAACACAGTCACTGTCCATGCTGGTTGTGGAAATTCTAACAGTTGTACTCTCCTCACCCCCAAAAAAGAGAACTTTCCCTAACTTTGCTCTTCAGCGCGCAGAGATTTGCATGCAGGATCCTATGCAATGTTCCCTCTCACCGACCCTGATCAGTCAACCCAATGGTGATCTTTGCTGGCTCAACTAATTCCCTCTACTTGCAGTGCACAAACCCTCCCCCCCTGCCCCCATTCATGAAGGTCTCCCATCTGCGTCTGTGCATCTTGCAGTTTAATTATCTTAAATATTATGAAATGAGAAGTAATATTGTGACACGTGTGCGTACGATGACGCTCTCTCTCTCCAGCCCTAAATCGGTAAAGGAGTGCTTATGTGTGTTTTTCTTCTTCTTCTTCTTAATAACAAGTTTGATTGCTCTGCTGCTGGCAAATGGTCGGGGGGGGTGCTGCTGTGAGGGGGGATGTATCCTGACATAAAGAAGGTATCTGCAAGATAAAGTTGTACAAGGGATGATTAGCAGCACTTAAGTTTCCTTTCTGTTGAAAGGAAGAATCCCTGATTGAACAGTGCATTGAATGATATGACAAGCAAGTACTTGATCCCTGTCCAGCTGGAAAGGAATTGTATTCATCAGCAGCTTTTTAAGCTAAGGATGTCTTTATATTTTCACTCTTTGTCTGAGTCTCTCCAGATCCTCCCTTTACTTCATGTCAGCACTATATAGTAGGTATGCCAAGTGGTTTTGAAATTTAAATTACAGTCTCTCTTTCAGATGTTATTGGAAAGAACATGTAATTTATAACCACGTGTTAGAAGTACAGGATGTTCATGGTTCACTGCCAATTCTTCTTTTGTAAAGTTAATAAAACTTTTCATAAAACACTTACATACTTGTATATTTCATGGTAAAGATTCTTTTTTTATCTCAGAGGCTAATGTAAAGATTTATGAAAACCATTTTTGTTAAGGGGAGTGTCAATAGTTTGCAGCTGAGTATAATTTTGCATTCCCACTAGATGACGGTCTGACTGAGGAAAAATAAATGACAGTAACAGCTTTGTGGATTTAGCACTAAAAATACAAAAAGAGAGAGAGAGAGAGAGATACTTTCAAGTGATGGAACACTCCTAATGCTCAGGCCACATGTTACTGAAACACACAAGGCCCCTGAACAAAGCTGTAGTGAAAGGCTCACATGCCTTGTAGATGTTCCTAGAGATGCCTGACTAGAACCAGAAAAAAATAAAATAATTAAGCTCAATAGGCTAACATAAGGCATCTTGCAGGAAGGAAGGAAGGAAGGAAGGAAGGAAGGAAGGAAGGAAGGAAGAAAGAAAGAAAGAAAGAAAGAAAGAAGAGAAGATTCTAATAAACATCTGAACTCAGCACCATAACTTAGGGATAATGTTCAAGAAAAATATGAGGAAAAAAATCAACAGTGTGTGGGCCAGGCCCTTGATTAGTCCAGCTGTTGGTCCCCAACCTTGGATAACCCAGATGTACCTAGACTGCAACTCCCAGAAGCCTTCACATCTAGTTATGCTGGCCAGGCTTCTGGGAGTTGCAGTCCAAGACATCAAAGGAACTAGTGGTCTACAATGATAGGTGTCAGCTCTCTTGAGTTTCAGGCAGGAATCTTTTCCAATACCAAATGCAGATGCAAAGGATCTATACTGTGATTGTAAGCAGAATAGAGATGGGCAGGACCAGGAAAAATTACATTTCGAGTTGTCGTGTGTCAGAGCCGGCCCGTTTTGGCTCGTTTCCGTTTGTCGCGAAATTTTTCAAAAATTTGTCGTTTCATTTGTCGTTTTTTCATCTGTTGTTAGTACTGGTTTTGGGGGGGTAGCGGGCTCCTGGAGGCACCTCTCTGGGGTGGGTGCCTCCTCTGGCCCGCTATGAAGGGAAAGCGGGCTCCTGGAGGCACCTCTCTGGGGTGGGTGCCTCCTCTGGCCCGCTATGAAGGAAAAGCGGGCTCCTGGAGGCACCTCTCTGGGGTGGGTACCTCCTCTGGCCCGCCATGAAGGGAAAGCGGGCTCCTGGAGGCTCCTCTCTGGGGTGGGTGCCTCCTCTGGCCCGCCATGAAGGGAAAGCGGGCTCCTGGAGGCTCCTCTCTGGGGTGGGTGCCTCCTCTGGCCCGCTACAAAAGGGTATGCATAGCCAATTGGATATGCATACCAAGTTGCAGTGGCAGGCAGAGGCACCTCTCTTTCGGGTGCCTCTGTGACTCACTGCCTGGCATATGGTGCACTTGGGCTGGGGATGGGGAGGAGGAAGGAACAAAGTGAGAGAGGACCCCTATGGGCACCCTCTGGCTCACTAAGAAGGGAAGTGTACTTGCTGTAGTGCAATGCGACTACACAGATCTGGCTTAGGGTTAGGGTTAGCACAAGGGCTAGGCTTAGGGTTACGGGTAAGGTTAGGGTGAGTTACTGGGGTGCACCTCTGGGTGCCTCAATGACCCACTAAGAAGGACAGTGTACTGGCGTATGGGTTAGGGTTAGGGTTAGGTTCGGGTTCGGGCTAGGGTTAGTGGGCTTTTTATGCCCGACTGGCACATCCCAGAAGTCTCGGTCAAAACCTGGCCAAGTGGCCATGGAATTGGTGGAATGGCTCCAAAAATCTGCATGGTCTGGCCAGCCCATCATTGCGCAGGTGTAAAAAAAATAAATAAAAATAAAATAAAATAAAATCAATGGAGACGTTTTGTTGCAAGAAAAACCCACTGCTGCTACTGTAAAAATTCAGGCAGTTTTAAAAGAGCTATTTTTGCATGTTTCTGTGGTGCTTTGGTGTGTTTTTGGACCACGATTTCAAAATAAATATTGCGGTCTCCCCATTTTGGATCCCCCGCCCGCACCGCATGGCATGGCGAGTTGGCGAGACGACGAAGATGCCCCCCACCAGAGCAGCCCAGGACAGGAGAGGGGGGGAGGCCGGGGGACCCCCCAGAAACCACCCCTCTGGTAGGTGCCCTCACTCAGGCAGGCATATTTTCACCTGCTTTTTTGGCCGGGAATCGGGGTTTTTTATTTTTAAAACTTCTTTTCTGTGCCGCTTGCGCTTGGCATTGCGCAATCGCCGCGCGATGCCAGGAACGACAATGACAAATCAGACCCAATTTTTCTTTTTTCAGTTCAAGTTCGAGTTCTGGTGGAGTAATTGTCGTTACCGTTTCCGTTGCATAACAAAAACAAGGAATGGAAACGGAAACGAGAATTTTGCCAAGTTGTGCCCATGTCTAAAGCAGAACACTTCGCTTTCTTGCCTGCAGAGCAATGGAAAAGATTGCAAACATGGAGAGAAGAAAGCAGCAAGACTACCCCAGCCTGTTCCTGCCAAAAATGCAATGGGAAAAAAGATGCAAACAGACAAACATAAACAGCAAGATAAATCCAGGAGACAGATATCTAGTCTCATGTGCTCCCAGAAGCATTTGGTGGGGCCACTGTGAGATACAGGAAATTGGACTAGATGGGCCTTTGGCCTGATCCAGCATGGCTCTTCTTATGTTCTTTTGTTCTTTTGTTCTCAGAGTAGCAAGATCCTTGATCATGTGGAATTGGGAGTGGTTCCCATGATGTCTCACCACCCCAAGCAGCTACCTCATCCAACAAAACAGTAGGGCCAAATATCCTGTTATAGTAAGCCAAAACATATAATTCTTAAGAATTCTGAAGGATCTTAAAAATGAAGCACTAAAAATGGAAACCACACACATACACACACACACACACACACACATGAGGAAACAAAAAGTTCTAGGACAATGGAAGACAAATTATAGCATAGCCTCCTTTCACTTTTCTCCTAGAGCTGGCTCCTTCACATCCCCTTTAGGACTTACATAAGCATCTTTATTTCATAAGCATCTAATGCCATAAGCATTAGAGATAAACTATATCAGAAATAGCCCCTCACAAAAGTAACATATCACTAGCCTGGGAAAGGAGATGAAACTTGGTGAATGAATGGGCAGCCAAAAATTCTAAGAAAACAGCCTGAGATGTTTATATACTGCCCCGAAATAGAAAGCTACTTTGTAGACTTTTTTCGACTCCTCTCTCTCTCTCTCTCTCTCTCTCTCTCTCTCTCTCTCTCTCTCTGCTTGCTGCCTATCTGGTTTTTGGCAGCTGCCTCCTGCTATCACCACCATGGTACCCTAGAATAAACTAGATAGCAGGGAATGTGGAGGAAGCAGCATGGCAGCCACTTGCAAAACAAAGTCAAAACAAATTTTTTCAACAGGAAGAAGGGTGAGCAGTTTTACAGTTTCTCTTCCCGATCCCGCCGAAATAAATAAATAAATAAAATATGCAGAATTTCAAAAAGCTACTTGCACACACTTGAGTAAAAACTTGATTTCTCTTCATCTGTGGCATGGGTTGTGAGCATAAAGAGAGACGTTTGATGGGGTAGGAATCAATGAAGTATCCAGAGGTTACTCGACCATCCAGAATATGCTAAAGGGACACTTTCCACCCATTACAAGTCACCACTTGCTGCATTTTGCTCAGCCCTGAAACAAACATGAGGAATGTATGCTGTGACGATGGAAAGAGCCAAGAGGATTTGCACTTGGATCATGAGTATCCACAACAGCTTTGCTCACAACTAAATAGGAAAGTGGTGATATGAAAAAGTCTCTTTGATCTGCTGTGATGGCTTATTCGCACATGCAGGCCTGTGGCTAATGCCCCATTCAGTCCTTAAACTGGGAAATGAATGTACAAATGAATCTCAGGGCTCTACTTTGAATGAATCTGGAGCAAACCAGAAATGATAAACATGGTAGGGAACCTGATTAATATCCACTCCATATATTTGGGGGTGGAAATCACAATAGGATTTGGGGACACTTACCAGTCAAACTTGGTCATGTTACTTGACTTCATCCTCCCTGTGTGAATAAATAAGAGCATAGAGCCTTGGAGAATCAATTAGTGAGCATAAATATAATGAGGAGGTAAGTACACAAAGGCACTCAGAAAGAAACTAGTTGAAAACTGAATATGTTTATGAAACAGGACTGAGTTATTGCTGCTTCCTGACCTAAATTGGTCAGAAATTGCAAGTCTTAAAGAGAAATGTAGTGCTTCATGAAATGGCATTGTGTAATTCAGCTTCTGACACACTTTTTTTCTGCTTGGAGTCTTTTAAAATGTATGTAAATAAAGCCCTGAGCCCTGGCCCTGGAGGAAACATGCATTTCTTCCACACTTTGGAGGAAAAGGCCCATTGAGACTAAGACCGAAAAATGTAATATTTACCTATTTCTTGGATTAAAACAAAGATTTGTAAAGTCATTTGATGCTGTAACAGATTGTTATTGTCTCTTTTCTTTCTAAACATGAGACTTCTCTGTTCAGATGTTGTTAGAGGGTTTGGTCTGTACACAGCCTGAGAGGAGTGTATTAGCCCTGCCTCTCTCTAGTCTCGCTTTCCACACACCAAACTGACAAGGTGTAGAGGAGGAGGTCCTCCATCCAACTAAGATTTTCATGTGAGCCAAATCCCCATTTTGTCATGTCGTGGCTCATGTGGAGAACTAATGTGGATAGAACAACCTCTCATTCAGGTGATCACTCATGGTTACTTCACATCCACTCTCATCCCGGGAGGAAGTTCGTTGCGTGTTGATGTCGGTCGTGGTCACATGGTCTTCTCGCAGTTCAATCCCTGTTCCCGTATACACACGGGCGTGATTGATGATACCGGCATGACTGTTTCCGCACGTCCTTGTTTCGGGATGAGATGTGAAATTCCATGCCTTTGTTCTCAGTTTTTTTTCCGGCCTGACCTTCTGTTTTTTGATGTTTCAGTTCTCCGAAGCCTTGCCTTCAATGTGTTACAGAGCTAAGTTTGAGGCATTCGTCTTTTAATGGCCATCACCCATCCTGCAGCGAGTGGTTCCCCAGACTAACAACATGCTGGGTAAACAAATATTTTGCCTCTTCCCACTCTCCCAACCCTCATTTTGGGAGGATGACCACCTGGCTCTGGTATTGTGTGAGTGGGAAAAGAGATTCCCTCTATCCACTTTATCCATCCCCTGCATAATTGTACGTCTCAATCATGTCCACCTTCAGCACCATTTTTGCAGACTAAAGAGGCCCAAATGCTGTAACCTTTCCTCATAAAGGTGGTGCCCCAGCCTAGTAATCATTGCAGTCACTCTCTTCTGCACCTTTTCCAGTTCCACTGTGTCTTTGAGATGAAGTTCTGAGCATAGATTTCAAAATCTGCTCTCTCTGTAAATCTGAATATCATGTGCCCCCTTTACCTTTTCCCCTTTCTACATGCTTTTGTCAAACTGCTGTGGAAAGTCCTCAACCTGACTTTTCCCCCTGTTCAGCTACAGCTAGCTAACCACAAGGCTTAGCGAAAAGGAAGGGTTTTTCCTGTTTATCATCTATCAGCTAGACGCAAAAGGGGTGTGTTTTGGGGTACTTGGCCACAGTTAGTTTCGGACACCTGTTAGAGTTGTTTTTATTGAAACTTACAGGAGAAGGGAGACACCCAGTATCTTAACTAATCATCATATGTAGACAATGCTGATGTATTTACCCACCAGCCAATCATGATTTTTCTGTATGTTCCCTTGTGGTTAGAAGGCATAAATGCTCTGTTCAGAGCAAAGGGAATTTGTCCCTCTATGGCACCCGACATGAATTCTGTCGTTCTTTGTTTCAATAAAAGAGCTCTTTGAATATAGTGCTGCATCCGGAGTCATTCCTGTTCTGCAGAGTCCTTGGGACCCCCAAATAGTTTTGTTCGACTGACCAAGTGACCAGAACTCTACACAATACTCCCGGTGTGGCCTTACTACTGTTTTGTCCAATGGCATTATAATGCTAGCTAGACATGGGCACAATCAGAAAAAATGATGTTTCGAGTTTTCGTTTGTCGGAACGGGTCCGTTTCGGGTTGTTTCTGTTTGTTGCGAAATTTTTCAAAATTTTGTTGTTTCCGTTTGTCATTTGTCATTTGTCGTTTCCACCGCGATTTAGCGCAATTTGACATCCCAGAACATAGGGGCGTCCTACAATCAGGGCCGGTGCTAGGTGTTTTTGCGCCCTACGCGGCGGGCGGGGCGGGGGTGGGCAGCGGGGGAGGTGTGGGTGGGCAGTGGTGGCAGGGGGCCATGGGTGGGCGGTGGCTGCGGGCGGGTGAGTGGGCGGGCGGTGGCGTGGGCCACAGGAGGGTGGCGGTGCTGGCGGACGGGCGAGTGGGCAGTTAGGATATCACTTAGGATAGAGGTTCTGTTCTTGGCTTACACCCCAAATGTGTGTGTGTGTGCAAGCAAATTGAAGTTGGGAAAATAGAAAATAAATGGTAGTATAAAATATATATTTAAAATAAATCCACACCTCCCACTCCCAGTCGAACCTCCTCCTTTATCCAATATCAGAAAAAAATCCTCAAACTGCCAGAGAAGAAATAAAGAATAAACTGCTATTCCCTTCAGCAAACAAAGCTGCAGGGAATCAAAGAAATTATTTTCTAAATTCAATTCCCTCCCTGCCTGCCTAACTGAAATCCTAAAGCCTCCAGCCTCCCTCCTCAATCTCGATCGGATCACACCAGCACCAGCAGCCAGCCCTCCTCCCTCAACCACATCCATACACCGACCCGACTGTGATTTCTGGAAGGTGCCTCGGCTTTTTATGCCCTCCGAGACATCCAGAAGGGTCAGTCAAAAACCTGGCGATGCCATTGGTGGAATGGTTCAAAACAGTTGCATGGTCCCATCCCATGCCCAGCCCAAATGGGCAGGTCTAAAAAAATAAAAAATAAAATAAAATAAAATGAAATCAATATGACATTTTATTGCTATAAAAAACCCACTGCTACTACTATAAAATTCAGGCATTTAAAATAAATAAATTTCACATGTTTCTGTGGTGATTTGGTGTTTTTTGACCACGATTTCAAAAGAAAAATTGTGGTCGCCATTTTGGACCCCCCCCCACCGCATGGCATGCAGCGAGACAGACGACAAGGATGACCCCCCCCCCCAGCCTGGTACAAGCAGCCCAGGACAGGAGAAGAGGGGGGGAGGCCAGGGACCCCCCAGAAACCACCCCTCTGGTAGGTGGCAAAGCCTCAGGCAGGCATATTTTCGCCTGCTTTTTTGGACGGGAGTCAGGTTTTTTTTAAAAAACTTTTAAAAACTTTTTCTGTGCTTTGCATCGCGCGATCACCGCGATGCCACAAACGGAAACAAAAAACCCGACCAAATTTTTCTTTTTTCAGTTCGAGTTTGAGTTCTGACCGCTTAATTATCGTTACCGTTTCCGTTACGTAATGGAAACGATAACCAAAAACGGAAACGACAATTTCGCTGAGTCGTGCCCATGTCTAATGCTAGCTGTTTTATTTTCAATCCCCTTTTTGAAGATACCTAGCATGGAATTGGCCTTCTTCACTGCTGTCACACACTGGGTAGACTCTTTCTTTGAGCTGTCCACCAGCATACCAAGATTTCTTTCTTTCTTGTTCTTTTTGTTTGAATATCACTTTTTTTCTTCATGACATGTGTGTGCATACTTCAAAAGAAAAAAAAATCTTTAGTTTTCTTTTCCCCTGACAAATTGAGTGTGGAAGAAACTGAAATGGATCCAGGATCAAGTCTATTGGATTCTATCATTAAGTCTTCCTTGTTGGATCACTTTATATTCAGCCAAGCTTGTGGTGTTGAATCAGGTTTGCCAGCACATTTCCCCCTTACAGTCTGCTCATCTTTAACAGGCTGACATTACATGTGCTCTGGAGATGTGGAAGGAGGGAGTTGTTTGCTTTGCTATTGCATTATTTACCTCTGAGGAGAAATTAACAAATTCTCAAAATTCTACATAAAAGGTAGGGGAAAAACTTGAGATTCTTAAACATTGACTGTCTGAGAAAGTAAAGATTGCAAACCCATTTCTGTTTATTATAATATTTGCTTCTCTTTCATCTCTCCTCTTTCTGTTTCTATCTTTTCCCTTTTCTATTTGGAATCTGTGAATCTGTCAAGGTTAATCTTGCTAAATTATTTTTCCATGATTAAGTTCACTCCACTTAGGGTGTGCCCTGGATTGTGAACCTTCCCACATACGTGGAAATGCCTATGCAATTTCCCCTATGTTTTATACATGTTTTTCAAAGGTATATGCTTGGGTACACATTATTCCATGCAGTGACATTCAAGACAATAATAGAGGCCCAAATGGAATGCATACTGTCAAGCTCCACACACAGAGCACACACACAAACAGGAAACCAGATGCCAAACCCAAGGGAACAGATCAAGCCGTTGTCCAGGAAGCCAGTCTGAAGTCAGGAAACACAGCCAAGGTCACAGACAGGAACGTGGTTGCAAGTTCAAATGATGCGTTGCTCCCACAGAGAGCTCAAGGTGAGCTTACCAGCTTTATCCCAAAACAGGGAACACACCCTTAGTTCTGGAAAGGCTTCTGCTAGTACTCAGGGCTTCCTGACCTCATTCCCCATCTAGCATCAAAGACCCTTTCCCTAGCTCTTCTGGTAGCACGTCTTTGCAGAATCCTGCTCATGGCCCTTCTAGGAGGAGAAGATATGTTTTCAGCTGAGTCATCAGACCCAGCTGCCTGCTGATTTGAGCTGCAAGGGTCCTCCAGCAGCTCTTCACCATTTAACCCCTCAGAGTCAGGTTCTGTGACAGGCAGGGTCCTGGCACTATCCCCCTCCCCATGGTCCCCCTCTTCCGATGGGCCAGGCCTATCAGGGTAATTGTCATGGAATTGTTGAACCAACTCAGGAGCATGCAAGTTGGACGCAGGTTCCCATGACTGATCTTCAGTTCCATAACCTTCCCAGTCTACCAAATACTGCAATCCTCCATGATGTATTCGAGAATCCAAGATTTGACAGACTTCATATTCTTCTTCTCCTTCTACTAAAATCGGTGGAGGAGGTTCAGGAGTCGGTGGTTGGTTGGGGTCAGGGTCTGCAGCTGGAACCAAGAGGGATCGGTGGAATACCAGATGAATATGAAGGGAAGCAGGTAGTTGCAGATGAAAAGCAACTGGATTGATTCTTTCTAAGATGGGATAAGGACCGATGAACCAAGGATCTAGTGTTCGGGATTGCCCAGGATGTCTCAGGTATCGAGTAGAGAGCCAAACTTTCATGCCTGGATTTAACTGTGGCCCTTCCTGTCTTTTCTTGTCCGCTGCTTTCTTATATACTTCCTTAGCATGATTAAGTTGTTCTTTTAATAATTTTTGAATGCTATGAAGTTCTTGAAGGTAAACATCGGTAGCTGGTACAGAGGTGGAAGGAAGGGTGGTGGGAAAGTACCGAGGATGGTATCCATAATTAGCCGTGAATGGGGTCCGGCGAGTGGAAGAATGTACAGCATTGTTATATGCAAATTCAGCTAAAGATAACAAATCCACCCAGTTATCTTGTTGGTAGCATGTATAATAGCGTAAATATTGTTCTAAGGTGGCATTAGTGCACTCAGTCTGACCATCTGACTGGGGGTGGTAAGCTGATGACAGGTGAACTTGTGTTCCTAGTGCCTTATGCATTGCTTGCCAGAAGCGGGAGGCGAATTGTGGCCCAGGATCCGAAATGAGGTGCGCAGGTAAACCATGAAGTCTGAAGAGGTGTTGCAAGTAGTGATGAGCTGTTTCTGATGCTGTAGGGGATTTAGGGCAAGGAACAAAGTGAGCCATTTTGGTGAATAAATCCACGAAGACCAGGATGCAGGTAAACCCTTTTGAGCGAGGAAGATCCGTGATGAAATCTAAGGAGACAGCATTCCAGGGACCAGAGGGTGTTGGCAAAGGATGCAACAGACCCGAGGGTTTGGTCACAACATCCTTTGCCTGCTGACAAACTTCACAGGAATTCATGTATTGGGCAACATCACCACGGAATGTGGCCACCAGAACTCCCTTGTGAGAAGATGCAGGGTTTTGTAAAGTCCAAAGTGTCCAGCAGGTAAAGAGTCATGTGAGAGATGCAACACCTGGTTATGAAGAGGACCAGCAAGAACATATAACCACCCTCAATGTAATAATAACCCTTGCTGTGCAGAAAACTCTCCATGATTCCCATTCTGGAGTTCCTGAAGACGTTGCTGAGTCCATGAATCGCGAGCTTGAGATTCACGGATTTCTTCTGCCAAGCTGAGACATGGATTCGTGGCTGCGAACACACTGGGCACCACTAATGTCTCTTTCACAGGCGCTGCATACTCAGGTTTTCTGGATAACGCATCAGCTTTTTTATTCTGAGCCTCAGGAATGTACTTGATCCGGAAATTGAACCGGGAAAAGAATAATGACTACCGGATTTGTCACTGAGTCAATCGCTGTGCTGTTTGTAGATGTTCAAGGTTTCGATGATCAGTCAATACTTGAACAGAGTGTCGAGCTCCCTCAAGGTAATGCCTCCATACCTCAGAAGCTGTCTTGATGGCCAGCAGTTCATGCTCCCAGATAGTATAATTCTTCTCTGCAGGTTTTAACTGCCGAGAGTAATAGGCACAGGGATGCGGGGTTTGGGAGGGATCATCCTGTTGAGATAGCACTGCTCCCAGAGCAACGCTAGATGTGTCAGCCTCCACTATGAAGGGTAATTGTGGATCAGGATAACGGAGCAAGGGTTCCGAGGTGAAGCGGGTTTTCAAAGTAGAGAAAGCCTCTTCTGCTTCTGGAGTCCACCGGAAAAGCTCTTTGGGCTGAAGGAGATGGTTTAAAGGTGCAGCAATGTCGGCGTAGGCAGGAATAAACTGGCGATAGTAGTTGGCGAAACCGAGGAACTGTTGCAAATCCTTACAGTTTTGTGGTCGCTGCCAGGACAACACAGCCTCTACTTTCTTAGGGTCCATGCGGATTCCCTGGGGAGAAATAATATGCCCCAGGAATTCACCTTCCTTAATGTCGAACTCACATTTTTCCAGCTTAGCATATAGTCCGTTTTCCTGGAGACGCTGCAAGACCTGATGAACATCTTGAACATGCTGAGCTGGGTCAGCGGAATAAATCAGGATATCATCTAAATAAATGACCACACAACGATCTAGTAGATCATGGAAAATGTCATTCATCATCCGCTGGAATACACTGGGTGCGTTTGTCAGTCCAAAAGGTATTATTAAATGTTCATATTGACCGTACCGGGTCTGAAACGTGGTTTTCCACTCATCTTTATGGATACGCAACAAATTATACACCCCACGAAGGTCCAGCTTGGTATAACACTTTACCCCTTTTAACTGGTGCAAAAGTTCAGAGATTAGGGGTAAAGGGTACCGGTCCTGAATAGTGATCTTGTTTAATGCCCAGTAATCATTACAAGGATGAAGATCCCCTCTCTTCTTCTTTACAAAGATCACCAGTGCGGACAATGGTGATTTGGAAGGGCGTATGAACCCACGTCGAAGGTTCTTGTCTAAGAAATCCCTCAAATCTTCTAACTCAGGTTCAGACATAGGATAGACTCATCCCACAGGGAGGGGTGTCCCAGGTATCAGATCAATAGCACAGTCATAGGGCCGATGCGGAGGTAATTTATCATCCCCCTTTTCCTCAAATACATCCGCAAAGTCTTGGTATACCTGGGGCAAGACAGGGTCAGATGTAGCATGGGCAGCTGCCAGGATGGTAGAAGAATTTTTCTTTGAGCAAGGAACCTTGAAGTACAATTCCCCTTTCACCCAATCCACCAATGGGTTATGAGCTCGCAACCAGGAAAGTCCCAAGACAAGAGGAAACTGGGGCATCCGAGTTACATTAAAGCAAATCTGCTCATTGTGGTCCATTACCTGAAGATTAAGTGGACAGGTTTCCTGAGCTATCAGCCCAGAACGAAGTAACCTACCCTCAATGGATTCTACCAGCAAAGGAGTTTCCTTGTTCTGTACTAGAATCCGATGGCACCGCACAAACCCAGCATCCACAAAGCAGTGAGCTGCCCCAGAGTCTACCATAGCATACACAGGTACTTTCTGGCCATCAGGAAGCCCTAGAGTTACAGGTACCAGGAAAGGTCCTTGGGGTGTGATGGTATTGTCTGGGAACCCTTCGGTATGCTCCACTCCTGTGGGTTCCTTCAAGGATGGAGCTGCCCTTTTACTGCTGAAGAGGTAGCAGCACTTACTGAGGAGCACTTCAAAGGGCAAATGGACGCGAAATGTCCTCCTCCTCCACAGTACAGGCAGAGATTATGAGAGTGTCATCTTGCCTTTTCCTCTGGGGTGAGGCATGGTCGAGCAGCTCCCAGTTGCATAGGTTCTGGATCCATTCTGTGGGCTTCACCGGATTGCAGATTAGGCACAGCTGGCAGAGGTTGCTGGTTGTAGTTCTTGCCTCGGGAGAGGCGAGGGCTTTCCAGGCATCCATCTATCCTGAAGCACAGGGTAATAAGTTCCTGTAACGTGCTTAGTTGTTCCACCCTAGAGAGTTCATCAAGCACTTCATCTGCCAATCCTTCCATATACTGAGAAATCAGTGCCGGTTCATTCCAATGCAGATCCTATGCTATCAAACGGAATGCAGTGGTGTAGTCAAACACTGAATCTTTGCCCTGTTTCAGAGCTCTGAGTCTCCTGTTGGCAGTAGCTGCCTGCACGGGGTTCTGAAAAGCTGAAGAAATGTGATTCAGGAAAGCCTGATAATTATCCAGTAGAGGTGAGGCACTGAGGAGTAAAGGAGTAGCCCATTTAGCTGCCTGTCCTTTCAGCAAACTGATGATAAAGCAGACCTTAGACCTCTCAGTAGGAAATTCTTGAGCACGCACCTCAATAAACAGCTTGCATTGAGCCAAGAATGCAGGGAATTCCTCTAACTTGCCTTCAAACCGGTCAGGAGGCAGCAAAGGGCAACGGGGCTGCAACCCAGCCAGTGCTGGAGCTTGCTGCAATTGAGCAATCGCCTGAGACAAAAGCAGCACTTGGTTTTGCAAAGCTGCCAGCGGTGTCATCCCAACAGCCCCCTCCTCTTCCCTTCTGCTTGAAGAAGTTTCGGTGGGAGCAAACTGTCAAGCCCCACACACAGAGCACACATACAAACAGGGTTCAGTTCTTTGCCAAGATCTTTAGTGGAAAGCCAGGCAAGTTCAAGTCCTTTGCTAACAATCAAGTGCCAGATAAATAACAGAATCCAACTCCCAGCAATTAACAGTCCAAGTCAAAACCAGAATATCTCACGGAAACCAGATGCCAAACCCAAGGGAACAGATCAAGCCGTTGTCCAGGAAGCCAGTCCGAAGTCAGGGAACAGAGCCAAGGTCACAGACAGGAACCTGGTTACAAGTTCAAATGACGTGTTGCTCCCACAGAGAGCTCAAGGTGAGCTTACCAGCTTTATCCCAAAACAGGGAACACACCCTTACTTCTGGAAAGGCTTCTGCTAGTACTCAGGGCTTCCTGGCCTCATTCCCCGTCTAGCATCAAAGACCCTTTCCCTAGCTCTTCTAGTAGCAAGTCTCTGCAGAATCCTGCTCATGGCCCTTCTAGGAGGAGAAGATATGTTTTCAGCTGAGTCATCAGACCCAGCTGCCTGCTGATTTGAGCTGCAAGGGTCCTCCAGCAGCTCTTCACCATTTAACCCCTCAGAGTCAGGTTCTGTGAAAGGCAGGGTCCTGGCACATACCCAAAATGAAAAAGGGCAATGCCAGGTCCAATGTGGCTTACAGGAGCTGTTCAGGAAATGATCAAAAGCAAGAAAAGCTCATTTAGAAGATGGAAGGCTTGTCCAATTGAGGGAAACAGGCATTAACATAAATGCTGGCAGAACAAATGCAAGGCAACCATCAGGAAAGCAGAGCAAGACCTGAGGAGCATATAGCTAAAACACTAAAAGAAATAACAAGGACTTATTTAAGTACATTAGAAGTAACCCAACTAGGAAGGCCATTGATAATGGAAGGTAAGAAATTGCAGAGAGGCTGAATCAATTCTTTGTTTCAGTATTCAATTAAGAAGACAGAGACCACAAGCCCAAAACAGAACCTATCTTTGTAGAGAGGGAAACCGAAGGATTAAGCCAGATAGATATAACCAGGGAGGAGGTCCTTGCACATCTTGTTAAACTAAATGCCAACGAATCACCAGGACCAGATGGCATCCATCCATCAGTTGTCAAGCAACTTAAAGATGAAATTGCTGAGGTTCTAGCCAAAATATAGAATCATTCTGTCAAATCAGGCATTGTGCCTGATGATTGGAAGGTAGCAAATACCAATCTTCAAAAAAGGATCCAGAGGTAATCCAGGGAATTAGTGACTGGTCAGTTTGACAGGTGTCCCAGGTGAAGTGATGGGAACCATCCTAAAAGATAAAATTAATAGGCACATAGAAGAAAAGGTGCTGCTGAAGGAGAGTCAACAAGCACGTGGATAAGGGAGATCCAGTTGACATTGTTTATCTGGACTTTCAGAAGGCCTTTGACAAGGTCTCACACCAGAGGCTCTTGAATAAACTTGCCAGTTATGGAATCAAGGGACAGGTCTTGTCCTGGATCAGCAGCTGGCTAAGGGACAGGAAACAGAGGGTAACACTAAATGGACACTTCTTCAAGTGGAGGGAGGTAAAGAGTGGTGTCCCCCAAGGTTTAGTACTGGGACCCCTGCTTTTCAACCCCTTCACAAATGATCTAGAAGTAGGAGTAAATAGCAAGGTAGCCAAATTTGCCAGCAACACAAAAATATACAGGGTAGTAAAAACTGAGAAAGATTGTGAGGAGCTCCAGAGGGGTCTCTTGACACTGGGGGAGTGGGAAAAACAGTGGCAAATGAGTTTCAACATTAGTAAGTGCAGAGTGATGTATGTTGGGGCAACAAACAAACAAACACACAACTACATTTATAAACTGATGGGGTCAGAACCCCTGCAACAAACCAGGAAAGGGACCTTGGTGTCCTGGTGGACATCTCAATGAAGGTGTCAACCCAGTGTGCCACAGCAGTGAAAAAAGCAAACTCAATACTAGGGATCATTAAGAAGGGTATAGAAAATAAATCAGCAAGTGTCATTTTGTCTCTTTATAAATCTATGGTGAGGCCACATCTGGAGTACTGTGTACAATTCTGGTCACCCTTCTTCCAGAATTATATTATGGAAATGGAAAAAGTGCAGAGGAGGGCAACCAGAATGATTCAGGGACAGGAACACCTTCCTTACCATCTGAGGCTTCAACGACTGGGCCTCTTCACTCTTGAACCCCAGCTCCAAAAATGTGACCTGATTGAAGTTTATAAAGTCATACACAGGGTGTACAAAGTAGGTAAGGACAAACTGTTTACCCTATCGCACAACACTAGAACTAGGGGGCACTCCATGAAACCTTTGGGTGCTAGATCTCAAGCAATTAAGAGAAAGTACTTTTTCACCCAGAGGATCACTGGTCTGTGGAACTCTCTGCTAGAAGAAGTGGTGATAGCTGTCAGCCTTGACAGCTTTAAAAAAGGATTGGACAAGTTCATGGAGAACAAAGGCATCAATGGCTATCATTGTGGATGCCTAAGGACAACCTCCGGATTGGGGAGATAGGACAAACATTCCACTCGTCGGCTACATGGTCAAAAATACCCATTCCTACCTCCTTGGTGGAGTGGTCAGCTTCCAGAGGAGTCGGGGAAAGGCAGACTGAGCTCCTGCCCAGATTGGCACACTGCCAGAGCAGAAGAACCTGATATTCCTCCCCACCCCCGCCAGCACTTAATGTTTGCTTTGTTTGTTCCTTTGTGGGTGCTATAAAAGGAAAGGGGGACTGAGAAACACCCCCTTTCCATCTTTATTCTCAGGACCTCCATTGCATTGGCATTTGCTCCACAATTAGAAAGATTCTATCGATTCAGAAGAGGACAGGTCAAAATCCAGGGAGCTAGTCATTTCCTAAATACATGCAGCAAGTATTTTGAATCCGGTTCTTAATTGATGGTGGGAACAGAGGTGCATACATCTCTTCTTCGTGCATACATGTCAGTGTGTGACATGAGTAATATTTTATGCACTTAGGGCACCTTTCTTTTCCCATGAATATGAAAAATAGGGGAGTCTTCTGAATAGCTCAGTGGTTTAGGCCTTAGATAAAGCCGGACGTTGAGAGTTCATTTCCCCACTGTGCCTCCTTGACAGGGTCTGGACTCGATAATCTGTATTTTCCTTCCAGCTCTGGGGTACAGGTGATATTTTAAGATTATTCTCTATCAAAAGAAGTACATAGCACCACTGCTACACAGCCTCATGGCACACTGGTTAAATGCCTGTACTGCAGGCCTGTACTGGCTGTACTGCAGCTAAAACTGTGCTCAGGGTTCAATACCAGGTAGCAGGCTCATGGTAGCAGCCTTCCAACCTACTGAGGTCAGTAAAATGAATACCCAGCTTGCTGGTTGGGGGGCACAATGTGTAATTAAATTGTAAACCACCCAGAGACTACTTGAAGTTGCATGGAATGGTATATAAGCAGAACACTTTGCTTTTCTTTGCTTAGCTTTGCTTCATGTGTGTGTGTGTGTGTGTGTGTGTGTGTGTGTGTAAATACAGCCGACAGATTTAGTGAGGCAAAGCAAAGCAAAACCCAAACCTGTGATCATATGAAGAAGTTTCTGCAAGGTATTAAGGGATGAACCAAGGGAATGTTCTATCTAGAGTAGAGATGGGCACAAAATGAACAATTTTTCGTTTCCATTTTTGTTTTTTGTTTCATTACGCAATGGAACGACAAACGAATTTTGTCTCCAAAATGAAACGAAACGAACAGAAACACTGGAAATTTTGTCGTGTGTTTCGTTTTTGTTACTGCAATACAGTGAACTGCTTTAAATACTAAAAAAATCACAAAATTGAAATCAATGGTAACAAAACAGTAACAAAACGAACGAAAATGAAAATGATTTATTTCAAAAATTCACAAAAACGGAAATGAACCGAAACGGACCCTCCAAATGACAAATGACAAACGAAATGTCATTTTTTTTATTCGTGCCCATCTCTAATCTAGAGATGGCTAAAAGTGGCATGCTATTGATTTCAGCAGAATACCAGGAAATGAGTGTATTCATATACTTAAAGAAATGAGCAGGCTAGTTTAATACCTACTGAACCATGTCTGCATCAAATACTACCTGATTCTATTACTGTGCTTACCATTAATGTGATTCAAAGGATATCTATAAAAGCACACTCTAAATGAGGGCAAACATATGAAATATGGAGGGTTGTTTTTTTCCATAGGGCAATCTCCTGCATATGTCAGTTCAGTTGCTTTTTAATGCCGAGAGGGAAATGCCACAAATTGTTTTGTTTGTTATAAATTGCACATTAGAAGATTAAAGCGCACACAGCTATCCTTACCATAATTCATGTCAAAACTATATCAATAATTGCCAGTTTTTAACCAGCTCAGAAGGTTTCACAGTTTTCGCTCTGCAGAAAATTGCTTATTGTTGCCTTTGATGTTGACACTATTTAATGGAGATCTTTCCCCCTCTCCTTATGAATTGTTTCAACTTGGTTGTACTGTATTCTAACAAAGCGTTTGAGAAGAAAGCAGTCAACAAACAATAATTTAGAAAAGCTATCACTTATATTCTGTTGCTAATTTTTAATGGGGTCTTGTGTTACTTGATTTTCCACTGGTCATTTGGGTGGGTGTGTTTATATGTAGGAAACAAATAAATCTGAAGCTGATCAATCAATCAATCAATCAATCAATCAACAAACACAAATAAACAATTGGCAGCTACTGATGATCATCATGATATTATTTTAATATGTACGATACAAAGTTCCATCAAATTTTTCAACAGCATAGTTTGATCTTTATTTAATAGCTTGCTGCTACCTTGTGCTGTGAATTGTACAGGAATGTCAAACATCTACAGGCAGGAAATAGGAAGAAGAAGGGGAAGAATTTTAACAGCACTTTACCTTTCTGGGCAATTAAAAGGAGAATTTTATCAGTAATTAAATTTCTGCACCACAAACAGTGTGACTTTGAGTATTGACTGACACACCCTGACTTGTTTGGATAGGGAAGCAACATTTGCTAATCAGAAAACAGTTTCCCTCCAAAGTCTATTTTACTCATAACTAGTTTTCGGTGTATCAAGCTAGATTTGGGGTCAGAACATTCAGGCCCGGATCCAAAGAATCATGCAATTAGTTCCATAGCTTCACACACATTTTAGAGGCAATGATATAACTGGAATGTGCAAATTCAAATGATAGGTATAGGAGCACATGATTCTTCCATTGCTCCACTAAATGGCAAAACAAGGCACTACAAATCAGGGGATGGTGTTCTAGCCTGTCTGTCTCACAGAGATATCAGTTTCTTTGTGAAAAGAAATGTTGGCTTATAGAATGGAGTAGTCAGTCACATTAGTTCCACTCTACAATCAAAAGTGGTTTAACTCAGATATAGATTCATAAAGGCTTATCACTGGCATGTCTGAGCCTCCAGTGATTCCAAATGGGGAACAGGGATTTGCAGAGATCAGCCATATAGAAGTACCAACACGGGGAACCTGTAGACCCACCCCCTGAAAGGGGCAAAGGAAGATCTTTCTTCATAAACAAGGTGGTTTGAAACAGATGTTTAGATTAAAGTGAAGATTAAGACTTCACCACTGAGATTTGAAATAACTTTGTGAGGTAACAAATGCCAGAATCCCCTGCCCAGCATAGACAATGGTCATGATGACTTGGGAATTCTGAAAGGTAATGTCTAGAAAATAGATTTTTCTGAACTCTGCTTGGCTGTTGCCTCAGTCTCAAACAAACCACAAGCAAAGAAGACCAATTTGATATACCTCCTATTGATGCCAAGTGTGAGTTTCCCAGATAAGACACTATTTCTCAATATTTGTTTCATGTGAATGGTCATATAGCAAAAAATAAAAACAAACAAACAAACAAACAAATAAATAAATAAATAAATACCAATGTGCATATTTATGTTCCCTTAACTCACATTAACTCATATTAATTTTTAAGGAAATGAGTTAAAATAAACAGTCTCCAGAGGGCAGCTTATTTCAGCACATTGTTTTGTTAGCTGATTTGAGCCCATTGTGAACCTTACAACCAGTTTTAAAATGGAAACTGAAATGTGTACACGAAGGTGAAAATATGTAGCCTCCCAAATTGGTAACTTAACAGAAGATACACATTATTTCAGTCATTCAGTAGGAATGCAGGAAATTACTCAAGAACCACATGACTTGAGTTGGAAAAAAATTAAAACGCTGCATACTGTGAGTTTTTGAGAAAGGTAGGCAGGCTCTGAGTCTCAGCTACATAGCAAAGCTTGATCACTAGCTGATCAAACGTAATAACTGGCTGCCATGATGTGGTCTTCAAGTGAATTTGCTCCGTTGAATGTTGTCTCCTGTTCAGATCAGTGGTCTTGCCTGGAGCTCTTCCTATTTCTGTAGAAGTTCAATCAGTCTGCATCTCCTATTTGAACATGGCTACCTGGGATGTTATTTCAGTTCTCGATAAACCTGATAAAGCATTGCTTTTGGCTACCCAACCTCTAGGCTCTAACACAGGTACAGAACTGTCATAAAGGAAGGTACAGATGAATACTACATTCCCCACCTTTATGCCTGTATATTTCTACAGATATGCCATTAAAACAATGAGTTCTAATTCTAGAGGACAAGAATTCATTTCTTTCGAGATATGACTGGCCCAAAATGCTCTTTCATTGTCTCTCTACAGAACCATTTACTTTATACTCCGCATCTACTTTCTGAAAGAATGAGCTCCTATACTTAGAAATGGCACAATTATTTTACCCACTGAAATTTTGAACGAAGTAGCCCACCTGCACGAACAAATTTCAATATCCTCCTTTCTCTGCCAAAGAAAAGTCTTGTGCAGAGATTGTCATCAGGGAAAACAGAAGGGAAAAGCAGAGAAATCTTTGATCTTTTCAGTCACCCTCTGTTGCAAAAAGTGAATGGGAGATCAAACACAGGGTGAAATATATACTCTGATGGGCCGCAAGAATCAAATATACCAGTGAACAGAAAACCCATTGAAAGACCACAATTAAAGCAGATTGTAAGGAAGAGGATGTCCAGTGAGGACATATGTGAGAATCCTTACAATGGCTAGATATGCAGGCCATAAAGCATATATTGCACCACGAGGCAATATCTTTAAGATATGTTTTTTTACTGAAAAGGAGCCCTTTTATTCCTCTTCAGAACAGGACCTTTTAAAAAAAATGTTGTTCTGTTTCCAAGCACATATATGTGGCAGAGCAACTGTTTAGATAACCTACAAAAGATCTCTGGTTCCATCCTTAGGATTTCCACTATCAAAGATTCCCTGTAACCTGCCTCCTCTCCTGGGACAGCCCTGATTAAACAGGCCAAATCAATTTGCTTTAGGAAGTGCCATTGGGATGCTTGGCTGGATGAGAGGCGAGATGAAGGAAAGTTCTCCCTTGCTGCCCCCATCTCCCAGTTGGGTGGTTTGTTTGTTTTTTGACAGGGCAGGCTGTGGGGAAAGGGGCCACCTGTAAAAAAAAAAAAAACCACCGGGAGGCCTGGGCAACAAGAGAGAATGAAGCAGGGTATGAATTTACCACTGCCTGCTCTGTTTTCCCTTGCTGCCCTGCATCCCAAGTGGCTTTTTTGACCTCCACTCCCTACAGCCTGACCTGTCAAAATGACCCACCTGGGGGGTGGGGACAGGAGTGACAAGGAAGAACGGAGCAGGGTTTGAATTTACCAGTGCTGGCTCCATTCTCCCTTGGAGACAATTGGAGAGTGGAGCAGGTTGCACCAAATACAAAACCCTTCCTCACTCTCCAGTTCTCACCTCCACCACCGCCTCCCAGCTGGTGTTTTTGACAGGTCAGGCTGTCAAAAACATCCAGCTGGGTGGGGACATCTTCTGAATTTTTTTGTTGCTAATTCTGTTTTGTTACAAAAATGCTATTTAAAATTCATTAGTAATGAAATGGAATGAAATGAGTAACTAAACCGTTTTTCCATTTCATGCCCAGCTCTACTTTGCATTATTGTAGATTAAGTTATCAAGTGGTCATAACGAACAAGTTTAAACCAAGGAAATGCTGTGTGTCCACAAAGTGCACTGTGGTTGGCATCAATGGATCCTGGGAGGATCCTTGGAGAGCAAAACAGAAGATTTCAGTCGTGGCTGAAATGAAGAAACCCTTTCCCACATACTGACATTAGTTCACACACATGTGTTGTGTGAACAAGAATGAGGGATATGTCAGCTATCTTGTAGCATTTCACAAACCATAAATCTACAGTTTGCAACAGGGGGAAAATAGTGCGTACTTAAAAGGCAGAGAAACTGTTTGTAACCCGGAAATGGAATAATTGGTATTAATAAAATGTAAGCTGGGTCCTGAGCAGTAAATCTCACCATGACATATTGGCAGGGTTCTTCCTCTCCTGTTTGGCACAGTTCTATAGTTCTCTTAATTCCTCTCTGTTTATTTTTATTTCAAGCCATTTGACAATCCATGACATGAAACAGCAGCAGAAAACCCTTTAATAGATCATTTGGTTCAGGGAATGTTTCACTCTCTCCTGCTGAGAGAAAGGTTTTTGCTTTACCTCGAAGTGCTCCAGTCAGAAATCTGTCAGAAATCACCTCCAACCTAGGAAGAGATGTCTGATTTTAACCACAAACTGTGCATATTCACAAGTTCAGGTGTTACAAAACGAACTTGGGTATAGCTGAAAACATGTCATTTGCAGACTACAACAGACTACCAGTGAGCCAGTTGCTAGCTGATGCAGAAAATGGATTTTCCTACACAGGAAAAAAAGACTACACCCATCAATTAAGCAATTCATGGAATCTTCCAATGCACTCACAGTTCACTGGACTGTAGCATTTTATGTGGAATAACGTCATAAATGAAATCAATGGAATGTATGCCTACATAATATTTGGGACTGAGCTGTTAGCATGTTCAGACTTGCCAAAAATTATTCCTCTGTAATCAAGGTTATTCAGGATTTAATGGCTGAGCTGTTCCCCATGCTTGAAAACTCCCTTTTGAAATATCACTCAGTTTCAATATTCTAATTTATTAATTTGCTATAAAACAGTGCTAAACTTTTGGAAATTTCATGTACGTAATACTTAAATCTATATTTAATTTTCAGAGCCTAACCCTATTAATATGACCAATGCTATTTTCTTTGAGAGCTATTTTCAGTACTCTGGGAGTATTCTCTAATTTTGATGTTTACTGCCAAAACAAGATATCTGATGTAGCAAAATTATCCCAAATAATTTTGATGTTGTTTCAAAAGATGTACTGTCTGGGTCTATCCTCTAGGTGCAATATATTCATTATGCTGTTCTCATATTTCTGAAGCCCCTCACATTTGCCATTAAAACAAATGGACTACAAGAAGATAATAGTGATAGCCCATTATGCTTTGTGATGTAACTGACAAAAGCTCACATCACATTAAACTGCAGTTGTTGGTCAATATGACAGAGAATTCAGATGGAAAAGAAAAAGAGTATAATGCTAGCAAAGGCAAAAACACTTTTCAAAAATGCACAGAAAACTTGAGAACTGGTATCTCCAGGAGTAACATGAGCTTTTCAGCATTCTCAAGCAAATACAGATAAGGTAAGCAGTTCTAGCAGGGCTTTAGTTTCAGCATTTGCTGAGGCCAATCTATTAAGAGGTTATTGTTTGCTGAGGGATTTTTAAAATGTTTCTCAAATATTTTCTTCCCATAAAGACTGTGTTCCTATTCTTCTCAAAGGGAATGAAATGTGTCCCCCCCCGCCTTTTTTTCAAAGGAAATAAATGTGTTTACACTTGAGATGGGCACGAAATGAAAATATGGTGTTTCGTTTCATTTTGTTTCATCTCTTTAGTAGTTTCTTTTGTTTCATTTGTAACAAATTTTTAAAGTAGATTTTTTATGATACTGCCATACTCCCCTGGGGCCTAGAGGCAGCAAAATGGCAGTGGAGCTTCCTCCAGCTCTTCCCTGTAAGCCCCCCAAAATTTGGAGAGATTTGAGGGTCAGAGCACTGAGTTATTAAGCTCCAAGGGGGTTGTCCATAGGGAAAAAAATCTTTCTAGTTGAATCAGAGTAGCCCCCCCCGGTTAGGGGGTGATTAGCACTGCCATGGCTTGGTTTCTGAATCCTGCTTCAATCAATTAGAAAGATTTTTTCCCTACCCTGATATTTCGGTGCTGAAACATGGCTGTGATCCGTATTTTTAAGTACATAATGTTTTTTGTTTAGGTACTCAAAAATATGGATTGCAGCCATGTACCAGCACAAAGCCCACTGTGGAGCTTCCTCATGCACTTCCCTGTAAGCCCCCCAAAATTTAGAGAGGTTTGGGGGTCAGAGGGCTGAGTTATTAAGCTCCAAAGGGGGTCTCTGTGGTTAATTGAAACAACACGCACCACCAATTTAGAGGTTAATTTCACCAGTTTAACCCCTATTATTGGTGGCATGTGCTCTTTCAATTAACTACTGGGACCCCCTTTGGAGCTTAATAATTCAGCCACCCTGACTCCAAAGAAGCTATGCTGTTATTTCCATGTCAATACATGGCTGCAAACCCTATTTTCGAGGACATAAAATTATATCCTCAAAAATGAAGAATAGATTAGGCCCCTTTAAATAATTTTAAGGTATATTAGTATATCACAAAGGAGTTCATTCATACTATAATAAATTTTTGGCAGAGCAATGGAGAGATAAAATGGATCTCCACTTAGTACTGGATGTGATTAAGGTAAAGGGAATAATCCTGCCTATGTATTTGGCATTAACCTACAAAACCCAGTCTACTGTGGAAGAATATAGCATTTACTGCCAAATTATCATAGACAAATGTAAGATGTACTCATTTTGTATATGATTAATCAATGTTCTCATTACATGTGGTAGGACCCCTTTCAAATAAAAGCTTGGAAGCATCATTTATCCTATCTCAATGTACTCTAATTTATCAAGGAATAAACGTCACCCTCAAAATCTACAATGAGGTGAAATGTTTATTCATATTTAAACACACAAACACAGGGATAGTTTTTCAAAAATCCTTGAAGTTTGCTGGCCAAACAATTCTTAACACTACTGTGTTGCAGATTATAACTTTGTATCTGTTGATTTAGTGTTTGGCTGTCAGATTTCATAAATATCCTGGTGCTATGAATAAAATAGATCTCCCAAAAATGTATTATATATTGCTACAGATGACAGAATTTGCTGTCATCTGTAGTTCTCAGGTTTATCAGAGGCCCAGAGAAACAGTGGTGTCTAGCCTGCCATACATTGGGCCATGGAGTGGGGTAGGAATTGACCTCCAAATAACAACATAAGTGATGGGGGCATGACGCAGAGTCATTTCTGACTGACCTGCCTGGTGTTGAAAATGTAGCTTTGGCTGCTTGAGGTGGGTACATCGATGCTAACAGAATTTTTTCCAGAAAGCACTACAGCCTGAGAAGGGGAGAGAGAGAGACGCATCACCTAGCACTCTGAGGAGCAGGTTCCTACCCAGATCATTAGCCCTCTGTGAGGTTTTAGAATAACTTTATCAAGTACAGGGCCCAATCCACAGCCAGGCTTACTCTGGCGGGTGGGACAGCTTTGTGAGACTTCTCATTGGGGTGTGTGCGTGAAGAGGCGTAAGCTATTTAGGCCCTCTTCATCCCAGCTCCAGCCTCTTTTCAGCAGAGTATCCCACCCACCCATCCCAACATTAGTGTGAGTTTGACTGGTTGCTTGTTGGGGCCGGATAGGAATTTTTTACCCACACCATCAGAATTGGCCATTGAATGACCAGGGTGGGTGGGTGGGAGGTTGCCTATCCCATACTGATGGGGGGAATTGCCCAGTTAAATAGGTGAAAAGACTATGGTTAGATATAGCTGGTTGATAAATGTACTTGGTCACACTGACGGGTAGTGCGGAGGCCAAAGTCTGTGAGTTAAGATCAGCAAATGTCTGATCTTGTGCACATCCAAGTTCACTACACTGCAGATCTGGAGATTACAGTGTGGTGGGAAGGATGCCCTGGGAATATTCCACAGGCCAAGGGTTGCTAAGCAACGGAGCCTAGAAGCCCGCTGGGTTTTAAAGACATTTTACCGGCCCCTGCACACCCTCTGAAAGATGGCGCTAATGGGGGGTAGTTGACTCACCTGGATAATATCACATGGCAGTTGGGGGTCTCGGGTGACCTCGGTGGCCCAACCATTGCTTCGCACTACCTTAGCTCCCCTTCCCTTTGTTAGAGTTTATAATATGCGAATAAAGTATGGCCTGTTTTAATCCCATCGCTTATGTCTCGCCTCTTATTCTGAAATGAGGGGACAAAGTGTACATGCACGTAGACATTGTGTGTGTGTGTTTTAAATGTTCACAGAAATTGTATAAAGACCAGTCAAATGTGAAATGTTCATTTCAAAACTACCAATCAATGAGTTCCTTTGGGCATCACAGTTTTGTTTAAAGAACCAAAGTTAATATCAATTAATTTTACTGCTTTCCCATGATATAATGATGAACAAAGAAAAATGAGTGAAGGACCAAACTTCAGGGGATTAAGTGATTAGATGACTTTGTTATATCACAAGATATCAGCCCAGAAGAAAGAAAGAAAGAAAGAAAGAAAGAAAGAAAGAAAGAAAGAAAGAAAGAAAGAAAGAAAGAAAGAAAGAAGAAAGAAAGAAAGAAAGAAATCACATCCAAACATTAATAAATGCCATCATCTGGTTTTTATTAACATCACATGCTATAAATATACATATTGCCAATTATTTAATGGCACAAAATATAAAAACACTCCAGACCAGAATAAATATATTGGGTGTGGAATAAAACCATGAAAAATCTACAAAGCATAGATGGGACAGATAATTTGGTTATGCGTTGGCAGTATCTATCCTGTGTTACAGACTGTATTTCTTACTGCTGCTCATGTGAAACTCAGCTGACATGACAAACTCTTTCAAATACTACATCTGTGACTCTCAGCTTTAGCCCAGGTAGTATTCAGATGAAATGATAATTCTTGAAAATCAATTAACTAAAGTGTCTTCTGGAGATAATCCCCGCAATGCTGGCATATATTTCTGAGGGCAAACATTCTTGTCCTTATTGCACTATAAATTATGAAATGGCTTTAAAAGTCTGAATATAAGTGGAGCTTTCTGACTAACTGTCAGTGATGTCATGCCCATGTCAATAATGCTCTGTAAGTGCAGGGGGCTGACTTCCTTTCTCCCCTATGTTTTGATTTATAAATTCCATTTCATAATAGCAAAGAACCCAACACTTAAAGGAAAGCCCTCAGCTTCTTGCCTTAGAACACCACCCAAGGCATACAATAATCATCCAGAAATGCACAGCCTGTCATGTCTTATTGCTCAAATATAGGCCTGAAAAAATAAAACAACCCTGCTGTATGAGACAGGATGAAATAAGTGTCACATAGGAAAGACTGCTGAAGGCAGAGCGAAATGACTGTATCATCTGCTTCCATAACAGCAGAATCCAGGCACAGCTCCAGTAGAAGTTTTGAAACAGAAGACTCTATTCTTTTTTCTGTTTTTAGTAGCCCACAAAGTAGGCCTGTCATACTTTAAGTTTTAGTAAATAATCAGTACCACAATTGTTTGAGGGTTTTTTTAAACCTTTAGTAGCTTGAATAGATTGCTTGTTCGTTTTGGACGCCCAATGTCTTCCTTTTGTTTAGCCTGATTCATCACCCTCCACACTCCCTAAAATTATTAACGAAAATGACAGACGCTGAAGCATCCTCTCATATGAACAATGAAATGATGTACATCTTTGCACACAGAATGTCCCACGATCCACTCTGAAATGCCACACTTTCTCCCTTGTGTCACAGGGCATATCCAGTTCTGTAACACATGCCTCAGTTGAGGGTGGATGAGATTTTTGTGTAGTTGATAGTATTAAATATAAATATAAAAAAAAATAAGAAGAGTCCAAAATTCACAAATATCTTCATAAATTCATCAGACTTTTTTTTTAAGGGGAAGGCTGGAGAAGGCAAAATTTAGATGTTTGGCTCTCCAGGAAGAAGGTTTTTGAGTTTTAACTAAAGACTCAATCATACCTGACAAAAGAACTCCAGTGATACCAATTTGGCGGTGGGGGAAGGTGGCAATTGTAGATTGTTTTATAAATTTCCGAGAAAACACATGGCCCAAATCTATTCATTTTCCCAGCCAGTTTTTTTTCTCATTTTATTTTTCCCCTTGCTGAGAGGGTGGTTTTAAACTGTACTAATAATGTATCCATCCATGCCTTACTGTTATAGCATACGTGCACATTCCCATCAGCTCTTTCCCCATCTTCATTCCTCACGGAACACAGCCACCATGATTGCAACATGGCGGCCCTGTGATTAATTTTTTTAAAATAATGGTCAACATAAATAAATTGAGGTCTATGGCTTTACAGCAGTGGTTCTCAACCTGTGGGTCCCCAGATGTTCCTGGACTACAACTCCCAGAAGCCTCCACCACTCGCTGTGCTGTAAGGGGTTTCTGGGAGTTGCAGTCCTGGAACATCTGGGGAGCCACGGCTTGAGAATCCCAGCTTTACAGGGACAATCTTGGTGCAGATTGACTTCCATGTGCTATTTGTCTTATTTACTGCTTGACAACGCTACCCATTGTCTGCCAAGCAGCACTGGCTTACAGGTGGGGCATGTGGGCAATGCATTGCTTCCAAAATCACAGGCACCACAGATCAAATGTTCCCAAATAGGAATTCCTTTCCACCCTATTGACAGATCAATATCATTAAAATCAATACAAAAGTAGAACAGCTGATACCTTTAGGCTACTAGAAAAATAAAAACTTGCTAATATTTTGAGGGCAAAACCCTCTTCACCAGAGCTGTACCAACAGGTTAGAACATGGCAAAAGATGGGGTTGCCAGGAGTTATTTCTTAGATGCAAAGTCCTTGGCAAGATGCAAAATATGCCACGTAGTTTCTTAATTGAGGCCCAGAGCTTAGATGTTCTGATGCTGCATCTGAAGGGTGGTGTTTTATTGTCCCAGTTCTTCAGACAACATGTCATGGCTCTCCTACACACTTTCAAACACCCTCTCCTTGTGGCTCTTTGAAGCTAATGGCCCCTTCTTGGTTATTGTTGTTTGAAGGACTGGGACAATAAAAACACCACCCTCTACTTCAGATGCAGCCTCAGAACATCTAAGCTCCAGGCCTCAACTAAGAAATTACTGGTTCAGTTCACATGTGCTGATTTTGACTATGAATGAGCTGATTTTTACTGGCTTATTTTAAAGAACGTTTTGCAAGCTTTCTGATTTTATTCTACGGATATTTCAAATTGTATATTAGTCTCACGGCAGTAAAGTAGAAAACTGATATATAACCCCCCCCTTTTAATATATGCTTTAAAAATGAAGAAATATTCCTTTCTCCATTCCTTTCAGTCTTTTTCAGATGCCAGGATGCCTGATAGCACTGAGTGACCCACCGTGTGAAATCCTACTGCACAGCTCTGTATACTCAATGAGGATGATGTTAGCAGCAGTGCAAATGGCTACTGATTAAAAGCTTCATTTCACAATTTTGGGATATACTCAACTTCATTCCACTATCCACAAGTCATATGCACCCCAAAATCATCTTTCATTAGTAGTGATTTGCCACTACTGCTACTGCTTTCATTCTCACTATGTACATGGAGCTGTGCAACAGGATTTTGGTCATTGTTAACATACATTATTATACATTTCTGCTTTATAAACGGTTTCATAAGTGGAACAAAAATCCAAAGATAATAACAAATGAAAGGAAAGATTGCTGAGTGGAAGGAATATCTCATGTGTAGAAACTTTTTTTTAAATGGGAAATATTTAAAAGAATATTACTTTGCCTTCTTTGCAAAAATGCAGTGGTGGCCTGTGCTCCCGCTTGCATCTTGGAAACATCATTAATCCATTTGATCATTTGCCAACAATATTTTTAGCTGATAATTAGGCCTGAGTACAAATTTAAAACCATAAAGGAAGAGCAAAAGCAGCAATGTTTGACCTTTGTAAAGAATATGATGTTAATTCTTTCAAGCAAAACTGGTGACATTCCAACGTTATTCTGATAAGACTATTAACCATGACCAAAGACCATGGGAACAAAAAGAACATCCACTCGGAATCAAAGATCTTGTTTTCATTCCTGTTCTAAGATGAGCGGTGTTGCAGAATGATATAGACCAGGACTCATTGTTAATGCATTTTTGCTCAGACATTCTCAGAATAAAAAGTGTTTCTGGAAATTCAGTTTGCAGACAAGGTCAAAGGCAACAGAGTGCTTCTGCCTAGCGGATTAACCCATATTTTTCTCATATACTGGCTGGGACATTGACGGAAATTACTTTGCATCAGTATCCATGTTCATTTTCAATTTGAGGAAATGGATTCTTTCAAGAATATCTTATGTTGAATCTTCAGCTTGAAACCTTGCTCAATTAAGGATGAGTATAAAAAGCAGTGTCAAACATTTTTAAAGAAATTGGCCCTAAGGCTATTTACCTTTGATGATTTGTCAATTTCTCCTCTGAAACTGTTCTTTCCTCTGCTATGCAGGAGCCCAAATTCAAAAAGCCCTATCAATTTCTGCCCACAGCTGCAAGCTATCTTTTTAAAGAATATATCTTAAGTTTCTCCCACAGAGCTACAAAATAAACCTGTTGGATAAATCTGGCTGGTGTTCCATGTAACAGAGCTTTTTAAGATGGACTGGAGGAGAGTGGATAGCAACCTGCACAACTGGTCTATGCCCAATCCACTATCTAGTCCACCTTAAAAAGCTCTGCCCAGCCCATGATTGGATCCACCACAGCTTGGAGCCAGAAATCTCGGATGGATGGAGCAGGCAGGAGGCAGTGGCAATGCAGGGTTTGACTCCCTGCCAAGAGGACAGGGGCCTTCCAATGCTCTCATGTATGCGATACTGGTAATGTATTGTGGCACAATATTCAGAAGAAGTGTTTGCAATGGGGACAATGCTTTTGCTGCAGTGGGGAAAAATTCAACATTTATTAAAAGGAGGTTCGGTGGAGAAAAAGACACTGCTTTCTCTTATATTCTCAGTGAACTAAAAAGCACAATTGTTGTTGCTGTTCTTTTGTTTGAATTTGTTATTTCTTTGCAGGGAGTAACCCACTCAGTGTTCCTCAACTTTCTTGTACGTGGAGCAGCATCTGCTGGTATAAATTAGGTCCTCAGTTCTACCCCTGGGGTGACAACACTTGGGACACTGTCAAGTGATTCCGGCATGCAGTTCCTGCAAGAGTGAGTACATGATCATGTGTGGCTGAAAGGTGCCACATAATTGTAAAATCTCATTTCATTTCAATTAGTAGCTGATTACCTTTGATGAGCTGCAACATTGTTTCCTCTGTGCAGATTGCGAGTCAGCACAGTCAATGAGCTGTGAAATCCTCTCCTGGGTTGAAACAATAGAGGATGATTAAAGGACAGCTAATCTGATCATTATAAATAAACCCTGTTGATCACTGGGAACCCACAGAATCACACAGATTGAAAGTGCTCATTGGTGAGTGGAGGATGATTGATGATTACAGGTACACAAGGAACAGCTGTCAAGGGTGATTTGTAGAGAGATGCAAATTCTGTCTGAAATACTCTTGGAAGAATACAGCAGCAGCAGTAGCAACAACGATGATGATGATGATGATGATGATGCTGATGATGATGATGCTGATGATGATGACGACGACGACGACGACGATGACGACAACAACAACAAGAAGAAGAAGAAGAAGAAGAAGAAGAAGAAGAAGAAGAAGAAGAAGAAGAAGAAGAAGAAGAAGACATGGAAAGTAGATATTTATTTACTTGTTAAAATGAAATTTTAATTATAGCTATCTGCTTTAGGAGGACTTGATCATTAAGATTAACTTTTTGAGCTTTGAGTAGAATTATGTCACAACATTCATGGAAATGTTTACAATAAGATAGGCTTATCTTTTGTTTGTTTGTTTGTTTGTTTGGCTGACAATCTGTATCTTTGCCCCAATGGAAGAACACTAAGGCATCTTTTGTAGGCCACATGCTACATTTATTTTAGACACACTACAACATGACTTCTGGCCAATATTTGGGGATACAAAGTTATCTGCCTGCTAATCACATACCGTATTTTTCGCTCTATAAGACATCCCAGACCATAAGACACACCTAGTTTTTAGAGGAGGAAAACAAGAAAAAGTGTTTAGCTGGGGAATCCTGCTGCAAAAGGGGAGGCTTGCAAATGAGGTGACGGGAACTGAGGAATCCAAGCTGCAAAAGGGGAGGTCAGAGGCTCCGTGGAGGGGACTTCTTTGCAATCAAGGTGATTTTTGACTGGGGAATCTTGGTTGCAGAAGGGGGGATGGGGAGAGGCTCCCCAAAGGTAGCATCTTTGCAAATGAGGTGATTGGAACTGTGGAATCCCGGCTGCAGCAGGGGACGGGACAGGTTCCCTGCAGGTAACTTCTTTCTAAATGAAAATCTGTGATATATATATAGTGGGGACTATTGTATTCGCTCTGTAAGACGCACAGACATTTCCCCTTACTTTTGAGGGTGCAGAAAGTGTTTCTTATAGAGCAAAAAATATGATATATGGTACTTTATATCACTTGATTTTTTATTATATTTACTGTATTTTATGTTTACTTTATTGCATCAATTATTTGTGTTTATTTTGCACCATATTGTAATTAATAATTGTTGTTAACCAGCCAGATGGGTGGTATAAAATGCAAACAAACAAACAAACAAACAAACAAACAAACAAACAAACAAATAAAATGAAATGTCCCCTACCTCAATGTGTGCACAGGGACTCAGAAAAATTATTCCATGGCTGAAATCCTGGCATGCAAATGGCTTAACTTTTGGAAACAAATTGCCTCCATAGATACCATTTCTTAAATATTGAGCCACAAAACCCAGGGAGAAAAAAACAAGTCTAAGAAGATTTCTTTACTTGAAGCAATTCATCTAGATAACTGTACAGCAGCATTGTAGCCAATGTTGAAAATGGTGGCTAAATATCCCTTTCTTCATCTCAGCATTTTCCAAAAAGAATAGAAGAATCAAAATTTATACATACAGTATTTCTACTTTCCATATATAACTGACGTTTCTGTGCACAATGTTTTTCTACATCCCTCTGCTATTTATTGTATTTCTAGCATATTGATTTGCAACTGAATTCTAATTCTGTTTAACATGTGATGTTTTTAATTTGGTACGCTGATTTGTTCTCTCATCTTTTCCCCCAAACAAAAGCAGAATAACAGCTACAAATGTGAGAAGCACAACACAGCCAACATAAGTGGAACCAGTTAACTCAAGAGAGTGGTGAATGTTCATTCAAGAGGAATTTGGACAACAGTTGGGCAGATATCCTTTAATTTATATTAATGCATTGAGCAGCAGTTTGGACTTGAGGGCCTTGTAGGGTCCTTCCAACTTCACTCTTCTATAGACATGGGCACGACCAGAAAAAATGACGTTTTGAGTTTCGTTTGTCGGAATGGGTCCGTTTCGGTTGTTTCCGTTTGTCGCGAAATTTTTCAAGAATTTGTCGTTTCCGTTTGTTGTTTGTCATTTGTCGTTTCCACCGCGATTTAGCGCGATTTGACTTCCCAGAGCATAGGGGTGTCCTGCAATCATGGCCGGCGCTAGGTGTTTTTGCACCCTAGGCGGCGGGCGGGATGGGGGGTGGGCATGGGCGGGGGGGAGGTGCGGGCGGGCAGCAATGATGGGCGGCCGCAGGCGGGCGAGTGGGAGGGCGGTGGTGCGGGCCGCAGGCGGGTGGCGGCGCGGGCGGATGGGTGAGTGGGCAGTTAGGATATCAGTTATAGAGGTTCTGTTCTTGGCTTGCACCCCAAATGTGTGTGTGTGTGTGCAAGCAAATTGAAGTTGGAAAAATAGAAAATAAATGGTAGTATATAATATATTTTTAAAATAAATCAACACCTCCCACTCCCAGTTGAACCTCCCCCTTTATCCAATATCAGAAAAAATCCCTCAAACTGCCAGAGAAGAAATAAAGAATAAACTGCTATTCCCTTCAGCAGACAAAGCTGCAATCAATTATTTTCTAAATTCAATTCCCTCCCTGCCTGCCTAACTTAAATCCTAAAGCCTCCAGCCTCCCTCCTCAATCTCGATCGGATCACACCAGCACCAGCAGCCAGCCCTCCTCCCTCAACCACATCCATACACCGACCCGACTGCGATTTCTGGAAGGTGCCTCGGCTTTTTATGCCCTCCGAGACATCCAGAAGTGTCAGTCAAAAACCTGGCGATGCCATTGGTGGAATGGTTCAAAACTGTTGCATGGTCCCATCCCATGCCCAGCCCAAACGGGCAGGTCTAAAAAAATAAAAAAATAAAATTAAATTAAATTAAATCAATACAATGTTTTATTGCTATAAAAAACCCACTGCTGCTACTATAAAAATTCAGGCATTTAAAATAAATAAATTTCACATTTTCCGTGGTGATTTGGTGTGTTTTTTCACCACAATTTCAAAAGAAAAATTGCGGTCGCCATTTTGGATCCCCTCCACCGCATGGCATGCAGCGAGAGACAGACGACGAGGATGACCCCCCCCCCAGCCTGGTGCAAGCAGCCCAGGACAGGAGAAGGGGGGGAGGCCGGGAACCCCCCAGAAACCACCCCTCTGGTAGGTGGCAAAGCCTCAGGCAGGCATATTTTTGCCTGCTTTTTTGGCCGGGAGTCGGGTTTTTTTAAAAAAACCTTTAAAAACTTTTTCTGTGCTTTGCATCGTACGATCGCCGCAATGCCACAAACAGAAACGAAAAACCCGACCAAATTTTTCTTTTTTCGGTTCGAGTTCAAGTTCTGACGGCTTAATTATCGTTACCATTTCCGTTATGTAACGGAAACGATAACCAAAAACGGAAACGACAATTTCGCAGAGTCGTGCCCATGTCTACTCTTCTATAAATCAATGGCAATATTTATGTGATGACAACCAGTAATGGTTATTGACATTGCTGCATGGTTACACGTGAGTAGCCTCTTTTCTGATCTGTTCACCATTATTGAAAATTGGGGTGTGGAGCCAACAGATAGCTCAGGATATGGTTAATGGGTATAGTCCCACTCTCCTGTTCCTTGTGTAAAGGGTTATGGGTGGCCAACACTATACTACTAATGTATGCAAATAAAACATCTGATAGTTCTATCTATACTCAGTAGTTTTCAAATAGCAGATTGGATCCTATTGGGTCACATTTAGACATGTAAATATTGAGGCTGACAAGAGGAAGGGTTGCAAATCCTATCGTTCTGCATATCGAAGTGTTGATATATTTGTTTGCCAAATTTGTATCTAGCCTTTCCATCAAATCAAGCGGAAGGCACAGAAATGAATAAAATGAAGGTTAAAAATCCAAAATGACAATGAAGTCTATCCGTCAAGTCTGAAGGGGGAAAGTACAAGGAAGCATTAAGATACTGGCAAAACTATGGTTGTAGAAGTAACAGTCCCATCCTAACTCAAAGATGTGTTGGCTGCAGAGTTTAGGAGTACCCAGAAGTTTCTTTGGCCAGCAAACCTACCTGATGCCAACAGAAATGCACACAGAGAAGTCTGCTAGTGGAACTGTTCTGCTGGATAAGAAAAGTTACAAAGATATCAGAGAGATGAGTGGATGGGGCACAGAGGCACGGCCACTATGTCAACTCAATTAGGCCACACAAAGGGCAATCAAAGTGATTAGGTTTAATATTCCTCACTGATTGGGTTTGGATTCAATCCAAATCCAGCAAGCCTAGCACCATATTGGTTGGCCTTCATCCACCTTGACCAGTGGGATTACATCATAGATCAAATTAGATGGGTGTCTGTTGGCAAGACATTCTACAACATCAAAGTGCTCATTTAAGATTGTACTAAACGTTCTTTCACATGTACTTGAGACAGAGAAAAACAAGAGCCTCTCCTCAAGCCAAGGGAAGCTCATATGGAAGAAGATGTCTTTCAGATAGTCTGGTGCCACGTTATGTAGATCTTAGGTAGCACTTTACATGGTATTCAGCAAAGAAATTTTAGCCTGTGGGGCTGCTCTAACACTGTTGTCACATTTTTTTTCCTGGCCTATCCAAAGCAATAGTTTGGTTGAAGAGTCCTGAGCTAGACAAACTTTCTGAAAAGTTAGGCCTGTGTAGAGTATGTTACAGCAGAACGAATGGGATTTAACTCATTTGTTATATCTGGCAGCTCTCTGGTAACATAGTGAGATCTGACATCTTCAAGAATGGAAGATATTAATTAAGGCTCACGACCCTTAATTATTCAAATGCGCCTCCAGCCACCACTGAAACCCAGCCATCTAGAAGCACATTCAGTTGTTATATCTGCTTCTTTAGAGAGAGAGAGAGAGAGAGAGAGAGAGAGAGAGAGAGAGAGAGAGAGAGAGAGATGAATATGCCTTTTCAGTAGTTAAGGCCACTTCTGCCTTATCTGGATTCTGCTTCAATATATGTTATACTCAAGTAATTCCTTAACAAGTACTCCTTGTCAAGGAATTGTTAACAATTCCTTAACAAGACACTGAATCTGAACATGAACAGCTTTTCAGCATTCAGATGGGCACAGAACAGAGTTAGGACATTTTATTTTTGAACTATAGTTCCCAGCATCCCCAGATAATTGGCTGTCATCAGGATTCTGGTGGTGCTTAGCACTTAACTGCTATCCTATATGGACTTAATCTAGGGGGGTGAGCATGTATGTTAGACAGTGTAGGGACAAGATGGGATCTCAAGGCATATAACCAAATCCATCCCTATCCCATTGCAAGCTTGAAACCAGACAGCAATGGCTCTAAATATCTTGCTACCTTTCAGAGTAGCTGGAGCTAACTGCTTTTTTTTACATGTTTCATACAACTGTTTTATGATCCAGACAATTCAAACAGAAAGGAAATTTCATCCCAGACACATTTATTCAGGAAGAAATACAAACTGCAAGCAAACGTGATTCGGGTTCAGGCCTAATGCCACAAATTACAAGAAATTGTGCACATAAAATAAAACTTGAGAAGGACTTAGTTTACACTCTAAGATAGGAGGCTTCTGTAGTGTAGAGACATCATGTGTCACCTTGGATGGGAAACAAAGAGGTGCTTTCATTCAACTTCAGATGTCTCCCGCATTGACTATAATAGAAAAATCAAACTGCACTTTATTTTGTTTCATTTTCCTTTGCTTTTCTCAGCACATTTCAATGAAATTTCCAGCCATAGGAGTTACTCTTGGGGGATAACATCTGCCACATACCAAGTAAATAAGTATAGAATTTTTACACTTGGTACCCCTGCACGTTTGATAGGGTGGGTGGATATTTTATTAAATCCATGAAGTCGTAGATGAACATAGTGCTTAGTACAAAAATCTATTATACCAATTATTAGAGTGCAGTGGACCCTTGTATAACAAATGGTTTGTATAACATAAAATTTGTACAACATAAAAAATTCAGGACATGGGGAAATTTGCTTAGCATAATCGTCTATGGGGCAAATCTGTACAACATAAAAATGGTCGCGGTTAGAGATTACTCTGTTTTCAATGCATTCCTATGGGAAATTTGTATAAAGGAAAATTTGCTTAACATAATTTCATTTGGAACGAATTAATTCCTTTATACAAGGTACCACTGTATAATAGTCAGAATGGGTAAGCAAACCGGTGTAGACCCAGCAGCAAAGAGACACACCCTCAGATGTACAAATAATTTAATTTCAAACAAAATTGTATTGTAAATTATGAGGAGCTGTGACTTTCCTAATAGTTTTATAATAATTTTTATGAAACAAATGAGGTTCGGTAGTAACAATAATAACAGGGGAAAAGAGGTGAAAACATGAGAAGGAAGAGATTTGAATTTTTGAATGGATTTTAGGAATGGGCTAATCTAGGATGAAATAAGGAAATGCACAGCCCCTGTTTCGAAAGCTCTTCAGGTGCTGCTTGATTATTCATTTTTATTTTATGTGTAGCATTTATATTTTACTTGTTTATTTAGTTATATTTTTATCCCACCCATTAAGTGGCAGAGCCACTACTCTGGGCAACAAAGAGATTAGATTTATTGGCTGCCTTTCTCCCATGAGGGGACTCAAGGTGGCTCACCATATTAAAATAAATAAACTTGAAAACACAGTCAAATATACATTAAAACAATTAAACTATAACTAAAAATATTGAATGATATAAAACTTTATGTCATGGAAAACCTGCTCTTGCCAAATAATCACATGCTTGACCACTCCCTTGATTCACAGGTTGTCCATGTATCTCTTGAGGAGGGATATTCAACTGAGATTTGTGCTTTGTCTGGGGTATTGGTATATTACTACAACTATATCTGGTTTTCACTGTTGACAAAGTATGTTTTCACTTTTGTATCACACTTCCATGTCTTTGACAGGCATAGCAGACTTTGACACAAAATGGACATTGTAGGTAACATCTTAATTTTCAAGATGAGGCCAACCAATGACTGGAAACAGATCTGGACACAGTGGAAGGAACTAGACCCAAGACCAACAAAGGATAGGTTTTGATGTACAGGAATCAGAAAGTTTTCTGTTGTCTAGGCAGGGCAGATGCATCATATCCTCCAGAGCTATTCATTTCCAAGGATTTATTCTGTTCCTATGAGTCATTCTATTCCTAGGAACTATACCTGCTCTAGTAAGCCACCAACTTTGTATTGTCTATCTGTGCCCATCTATACTTAGAAAAGAATGGGTGTCAGACAGAGTCAATGGGCATACAGGCTAAGGAATTCTGGGACTTGTAGTTATCCAACTCAGGAGTGTCTGTATCTATTCCAGACCTGAATTCCCTAACAGAATCCAGGAGCATACAAAAAAATTTTTTTATATGCAAGAAAGCTTGCCATTAGAGAAGGGCACAAAATGAAAATATAGTGTTTCATTTCATTTCGTTTTACTAATGAATTTTAAAGACTTTTCTGAATGAAACAAAATGCAACAATACATTAATGGCTCCCCTGGGTCCTAGAGGCACCAAAATTGCAGGGTAGCTTCTTTGGACTCTTCCCTGTAAGCCCCCCAAATTTGGAGAGGTTTGGGGTTAAGGGGCTGAGGACATAAAATATGGACTTGAAAATAGTGACTGCAGGCATGTAGCAGCATGGAAAATCACAGGGGAAGCTTCCTCAAGTGTTTCCCCATAAGCCCCCAAAAATTTAGAAAGGTTTGTGGTTCAGGGGGCAGTCATTCAACTGCAAAGAGGGTCTCCCTAGCTAACTGCAATATAGAGGTTAAGCAAGTGGAAGCAATAAATGGACCTATTGTCGGCACAGCCCATGCATAGCACTTTTCCATTTACTACTGGGGGGGACCCTCTTTGCAGTTAAATAACCCAGTCCCCTGAATCCCAAATCTCTACAAATTGGGGGTCTTACAGTGAAGAGCTTTAGGAAGCTCCCCCATTTTGTTTCCCAAACTAAAAAAAAAGGCAGTTCATTTCATTTCATCACAAAATGGTTTCAATATTTTGTTAAATAGCAAAACATTTCATTATGTAACAAAACAATGAAACAGCATTTTGTGTTTTTTTGGTGCCCATCTCTACTTGCCTTTGCTGTTGTTCTTATGTGCCATCGGTGACTTACAAGGCTTTCAAGGTAAGTGAAATATTTAAAGAGTGACTTTACGAGTCCCATGCTCCAAGTAAGTACGCATGACTGAGTCGGGATTTGAACCCAGGCCTTCTGAATCCCAGCCCCTCTCTCTATCCATTAGACCATACTGGGCATGCTGGCTAGATAGCACCATGAGTTCAGTGTCTGAGTGCAGAGCAAGAGATTGGGAGTTCAGTTTCCCATTGGGCCTTCTATGAGTAGAGCCAGCATTGTGTCACCTTGGGGAAATTGCACAGTCCCAGGAAGAAGAGAATGATAATTAGATATTAGTTAGTAAATCCATGTATTAGACAGGATGTTCTATATATATTTGATATATATTTAATTGATTTAAAGATGGAGTCTGTAAAAGTGCAAAATCACAGTGACTCAATGTATAGTTTTTTCTAATGGAGTGCATTAGAAAATGAGCATCATGAATTTGGCTGATGCAAGGGGTTGCAATAGCTATGAGGTAATGTCATTTATGATTGGACAGACACATGTATAAAAATGTTCTGTAAATCATTGTTCATTTGGGCCTTCTGTGAGTAAGGCACCCACTTTGTTTCTCTGCCACATATTTTGTAAATGTAATGTATGCTGTTATGCCGTTATGCTGTTGAACTTTGTATAAGTTCTGCGATGCTATGATATATTTTTGTACAGTTTGTAATATAGCTGTTTGGTTTTAAGAAAACTCTGTCTCTGGCTAACAATTTATTCAGTAAGTATTGCTTCTGGTGGCTGATCAAATAGCACAAAACTCTGACAATTCTCTACACAGAAAACCTTGAAAAAGGTCACCATCATTCAAACCTGACTTGATAGCAGGGTAGCCAACTGACTAGAAAGATGTTAGCTTGAGCTAGTTATAGGTCCTTTGCAGAAATCAGAAATGTTCACACACAAAAATGTAATTAATGCTCTGGGAGGTCAGGCATTTAAAACACTCACAGCCCTATATGTGAAAAATGACACTCCTTTGTTTGATTCTGTGCTTGGCTATGCCTTTGGTGCTTGTCTTCCTACTGGACTCTGTTTTGTGGAAATGTACAATTTTCTGGAACATAATCCTGTGGAAGCTTCTCATTGGTTATGCCTCCCCCCCCAAAGGAAAAAAAAAAAAACCTGTATTCCCAACAAGCATTTTGATCAATTGACTGCCTGAGATCATGACACACCAAGTCCTTAGAGGGAGAATCAAAGCAAGTGTCACAAAAATGAATCCAGACAAAACTTGGTGAGACCAAAGGCCTGTCAGCATCATCCTCATGGATTATCTATTGGGGTGTTTGTTCTTCCTACTCTGCTGTTGCTAAAATGGTATTCTGCCATAATACAAATAAAAAGCTATGTGGAGATAACTGTAAAATACTTGTTTCATGGAGGCTTCTGAGTACATGGTTCCAGTAATACATACATACAGGAAAAAGGGTAAATGGCTATTTGTCCTGATAAATTACATTGTTGCTATGGATATTATTTATTTTTGAATTAAGACATTTTAAATGACATAGTTTTCCAAATAACTAGCCAAGTAAGAGGGAGGGAGGTGGTGTCATTTCATGGTTCAAATATAACTAAATCACTGTCTTGAGTGGAGTTTTTAAAAAATTGCCAAGCACTTGAAATTACTTGCAAGTGCCCAAGAAATGACAATAGTGGAAATCTTCCTGTAATGGTCCAAATTTACTAAAGGAAGAAAAGCCAATATGATGAGTTTCCTAACCATTCCTACTGTATGAAAGACTGAGTACAGTATTTATGTTTTTGTCTAGAGTTGGGGTGGTCTGATAGAAAGTCAGCTGCTTTCTATAGCATCATGTCCCATAAGAAGCATCGTGCAATAAAAGTAGACTGGAGAACTCACAGGTGTGCTGCCTTCAAACTGTGGTGCATTAAGTTGGCTATGAGCTCTCATACTTGAAACTCAGGGGACAGACATAACACGAGGGACTACAGTTAGCTTTAGGCACATTTGACTGGACTGGCAGATGGAGACCTCCCCATTGCCAGTTCCCCACATCAGACCCTGCACACAGACCTTGAAATTTGAAAATGTTACATGGAGACCCAGGAAACCCTGCTGAGCAGGTTATGCCATGGGCTGGGAAGATCCACCACACCACATTTGCTCTCAGCCTCTGTATGCACCAAGTGGATACCAATCCATCACTACATGATAAAATGTTATTAGGCACAGAATGGGTAATGCTCAGAAAAGAATGGTCTCCTATAGTTTTCTTCTATGGAGTATCACATTTCTGAACGTTCCTCTGAAGAGAAACTGCTGTTCCAGTACAAATAGGAGCTCAAGGCGTGTGAACAGGATGGATACTAAACAACCCTTCTGGCCCCTCTCTTTACCAGCTGTTTGCAACAACAGAGAGATTGGGGAGGGGAGGAGGAAATGAAAGTTATACAAACTGGGTTGCAATCTATAATATAGCGTCTCATCTGACATGCTTAATGTATCATTGCCTTTGGTCCTGAGAAACTGATCCAGCCAAGGTGCAGAGAATGTTTTAGCCCTGGTGATTTCAGCAGGGAAGAGTTTATCTCGTGTAACTCTCTTAAATGAAATCACACATTTGAGCTTTCTGATAATTTTCCAAGTAAGATTTTAAAGTACTTGGATGTGTCTCTACATTTTTAGGATACTCTGTTTCAAGCAGGGGTTACAGATTGGTTTCTTGTTGATTTCTCAACATTTTGTAACCAATTGTATTATTCAAAACAAGAGTAGGAAAAAGCAAAGAGGACCTTCACCCTCTCCTGTTGTTCACTCAGCTCAATTCAGCCATCCTCAAACTCTCTCCTCCTCCCCCATGGACCTTCTGAAAATTGCTAATTTGCTATTAGTCCTGGCAGGTCACATCACTGTGAGTCAGAGTGTATTCCACAAGTCAAAATACATATTGCAGTGTGCTTTTCTCCTTCAGCATAATTATGTCTTCCAAAGCAGTGCCAAAGTACGATAATGGTGGGCCATAGGCCAGGCTACTGAGAAAGCCCTCTTAGATGGGTATTTAAAATGATGAAATTAGGAGGGAGGGAAAGGGAAGAAACACAGAGAGGGAAGCAATAGTTCATGTGTAAACTGTATGCAACTGATCACACAGAATGTGTTAATTTAATTGTTTTACCTAGGACCAGCATGTTTTCATTAGTAGTAATAATCATTTTGTGAATGAGATGTATTATTAACAATCTAATTATTACTGTTAGTATTTTCTGCACTAAAATTCCAACCTACCTCATTTTGTGTGACCCTGTCACCCACACTGTATATATCTGATGTTATGTATAATTTATTTATTTATTTTAATTTAGAATCTTTTACCCCGCCTTTCTCCTTGAAAATTCATGCATCTCACGAAGTAGGCTGTAGTCCATGAAAACACGTTATGATGCAAAATTGTGTGTGTTTAAGGTACACATACTATTTCATTGTTTTTGCTACAACACTTAACTATTTAGAAACCAAACAATATGGTGTGTTTTCCAAAACACAAACATTGTCTGTGTCTGGAATTGTGTGGTCAGGGTTTTTGATTTATGGTTATTAGTTTTAATTGAATGAACAGTATAGATTTGCTGATAAATCAGTTTAGGAAGTACTTTGGTCTGTTCTAAAATTAACCTGACTAAACTTAGAATACTGTATACTCAGCCTAAAACAGAGGAATCATCATTTAGAGGTATTTTTGCCAGATTTATGTCATTCTGTATAGATACCTACCTTCAACATTCATATTTGCATAATAATTTTCTTGTGATATCTAATGATAACCAGGGAGTAAAATGGATGGATACATAGACAAATAGCAGATACAATATTTTTCTAATTATATTGTGTTACAAACCAAGGAATCATTCTCAGATCTATTTAAATTTAATGAAGGCAGTGGCACCAAATGCTTGCCATTTTATCTATGAGCAAAAATCCCTGACAGATGCCAAAGATAAAGACCAATCTGACTCAAAATTTATTGTGATTATTTATTAGATAAGTGAAGACTTGCATCCCAGGCAGAAAGGTGCCAGGTGTCAATGCCTGCACGCACCGTTTATTGGAACTTGGGGCAATGGGGAATTGATATATTTGGATGAACTATGCTGCTTTTAAGTTTTCTATAAGATCTGTACATCTTAATATGTAGGACTGAGTCTGATCACATCCTTATTGGGATCAGATTCGCACCCATCTTGCAAGAACATTATTTTTTTTCCTTTATATTTTCCATTTTGCATTTTCTTCTGTTTTTAAATTATTTTTATTATTTTTTCTCTATTTTTCCTCTATTAAATACTCCTTTACTAACATCAATTGTCTCTGTTGTGTCTTTCTCCTTTTAAAAACAGGATAAAAGAACACTCCATAAAATTATTTTTCCTTTTCTTATTTTTAGAACACCAGTATAATACAAATAGTATAACTTTTGCTTCAAATTAGGAAAGCATCATAGACATTATCTGCTGTCTGATAAAAAGTTATATCATTTGGATTATGTTGGCATAACTACCCCAGATCATTTTGGCCTTCTTATGCAGTGGTTCATCTACTTATTATGAGTTTAATCCATTCCGAATGCATGCTCATAAGTCGAACAACTTGTAAGTAGAGCAGCCGTATCTATAAATAAATAAATAAATAAATAAATAAATAAATAAATAAATAAATAAATAAATAAATAAATAAATTTTAAATAGAGCAGAACACATATAAAATTTGTAAGGCAGCAGTTAAAATACCAACAGTTTTCCACTCTTAAGTTGAATTGCTCGTACGTAGAGCCACTTGTAAGTAGAGGTAGCACTGTTATAGGTTTGTTATTGCACACAGCTCTCCACTGATACAAATGAGGTCTCTTTTAAGCAACAATTCACACATGTCCCAGCTCTCTTTAAGATCACACTCCTTCTAACTTCGACACTAGTACCATTTTGGCCAAGAGGTAAGAAACTTTATGTCTTCCAGAGGTTTTGGATGTCAACATCCATCTTGATGGCTATGATATCAGGGGCTCCTGGGATATCCAAAACATCTGGAGGTTGGAAAGTTGTCTGTCCCTATCTTAGCAACCTCATACAATGTTCTGTTCATTTTAGGAGCTTGATGGCAAGCTTGATGGTGTGTGTGTGTGTGTGTGTGTGTGTGTGTGTGTGTGTGTGTGTGTGTGTGTGTGTGTGTGTGTGTGTGTGTGTGTACTGGTGAAGGGTCTAAGTTCATTTGTTAGTGCCACTCACATGAACAAAACCTGTCACTATTTTAATTCAGTTGGAGGATGCTATGCTGATTTGGTGGCTACAGGATTGAGGGACAATATATATGAGGGAATGTGCTCTTAGTGACTCATCACTACAGACAGCGTATGTTTTCCTTTGTCCACCCAAACACAATACCTGCAAATAGTAATTTGCAGACTTGTTTGAAAAGTATCACACACTAAGCAAGTGATGTGAGAGGACTTGGGGCTCTGTTTAGAAAAGGGTAGCAAAACACTGCAACAAGTTGTCTGGTTTTCCTCTCTTCTCTCATACCATGAGAGTCCCCTTGAAAGGTGCAGGAATTACATACATTTCATGCTGTGGGGTGCAGCGGGACACAGAGATAAGCAGAAATGATGTAAGCCAAAGATATCTCTCTGGACACAAAGCACCAGTTATCTATGAGCCATCAGTAGCACTTCCTAGAAACACCCAGTGTTGTGGATAAAGTGATGAACTGAGAGTCAAGAGACCTTGGTTCAAATCCACACTCAGCCATGAAAATTCAATTGGCAAAGCCTTATTAGGATCATTATATGCATATAAATAAATAATTGTGCATTGGTAAGTCAATTCTAACTTACACTGACCAACATTCCCCTCTAACTGTCAACCAATATAGAGCAGAAACCCCACCCCACCCATCGTGTTCCAGCTGCAATGGTAACCATATTAATAGAAAGATTAACTGCAAATGTGCAGCACCAATATAGTGCTGCATGACAACACACCCACTTAGCTTGGAGGGAATGTGGATGTTGATTCTTTCCAGGGTTTTCCAAGTGTTTTACCATTCCCTTCTTTTTTTGGGGGGTGCCCTAGGAACCTGCAGCTCGCCCAAGGACATGCAGGCTGGCTCTCTTCCTAGGAAGCACAATGAGGGGTTGAACACCCAACTTCTTGCTCCATTGCCAAATACCTAAACCATGAAGCTAAAATGTAGCTATAAGCACATAACAAACCATATTCCTTAGTCTGGGAAAAAATACAAAAAATTCCTAGTACACCTGCACAGGTAAATTTTCCTGTTACAATATTAATTGTCCTATTTCTTTCTTGAGAGGCACTTTTTAATCTAATAAAAATAGATGTCACATTTAAATCCTGAGCATGTTCAATTTTATTATATTTTGCATATGCATGTGGGCTCACATGCACATACATGTATGGGAAACAAAAGATACAAGAATAACGAGATCTCCCAGAAGTACAGCTACCTGTGCTAGTCTGAGTCAGCAGAAGAAAATAAGGAGAGACAGGCAACTACATGGTCAATAAATCGCCGCTGAACTGATTAAAATAGAAAAATGTTTCTTGTGCTTTGGTAAGCAGTATGACAAATACTTTTCTAAGTTTCTGTTCTGTTTTGTGTTAGTGGGATGGCAGTGCACCAATGATTTCACACAATAAAGGAAAAAATAGATAACTCATTCTTCTTTATAAACTGTGTTTTCCAATTAGTTTGCTCCTCCTCCCTATTAATCAAAATTATGCTCCAGAGGAGGGGTGGCTAACCTTGGATCCCAAGATATTCTTGGACTAAATCTCCAAGAAGCCTTCATTTCTGGGAGTGGCAGTGACCTGTGCTGGCCAGGATTTCACAGAGTTGTAGCCCTATGACATTTGGAGACCCAAAGTTGGGAATCACTTCCCAGGACTGAAATTCCTTTCTTCTATTTCCTCAATGGTCCCTAAATAGATATGGGCATGGATTTAAAAAATGAATTGCAAAATTTGTTCAAAAATTGCTAATTTGTCAAATTATAGTTCTATAAATTGATACCACCCAACAAATACAAATTAACAACTTTTAGTGATTTATTGGGTTATAAAATGGCTCCCAAGGCACCCAGAGTTACAACATTTGTAGGGAAGCTTCTCCTATCTACAGTCCCTCCAAGTTTGGGGAAGATTGAATTATTCATCCCCAGTTGCCCCTCCCCCATGAAAGCTTCCCCCAGGTTCCCAGCTTTTTCTTGATGGAGTCTACGATTGTCTGTATGGATGCTGTTGCTGTCTTATTTTTATTTTTATTTGATTTTTGTTTGTTTGTTCACAGGTTGTATTCTTTGTGGGCAAGTTGTTTTTTCTTCACAATTTGTTGTACACCGCCCAGAGTTCCTGAGGGAAAGTCAGGTGGTTAATAAGTACAAATATAAATAAATAAATAAATAAATAAATAAATAAATAAATAAATAAATAAATAAATAAATAAATGTGCTACTCATCCTTTTCCTTCCCTGTACTTTTTCCCTTCCAGGTTCCACATAAAATATAAAACAAAGCAACCTGCTCTAGCATCAAATTCAGATTTACAGCTTCGCCTCACAATTTTTTTAAAAAACCCTAAGCAGACCATCATGATCACCTGAATCCTGAACACCTGTAACAAGATCAATCCTTGACAAAATGTACCTCACTTATTTTAATTCCAGAATATTCAGGGATGACAGTCTTAGACAAACTGATTTTCAAAGGGAACAAAATCATAAAAGGGTTCAGAGAACTGTAATTCTAAGTGAATAAGGCAGAACGAAATCTTCCTCTACTAGTGACATTGCATAGTCAATTACCAGTCTCAGAAGTAATTTCAACTGACATTGCATTTAACATACAGATCCTAGGCTATAAGAATTATTCCTCCCGGTTGGAATAGCTTTAAAAAAACCCCACCCAGATCATATTAGTTTTCATTTCACTTTTGGTCCCTCATATCTAATCATAAGAACACAGCAGTAAGACATGTACAAACCACTGAGTGGATATTAAAGTTGTGACACAAAATGACAAAAAGAAGGACATGCACAGTTAGCCAGAAAACACACTGAACTGGGTCTTTTCTAATACAATGCCACAATAAATTAGATACTTTTAGAAGGCAGTCAGTGTAGTCCCACTTGTTGTTTCACTTCTGATCATAGAATCATAGAATCATAGAGTTGGAAGAGACCTCATGGGCCATCTAGTCCAACCCCCTGCCATGCAGGAACCCCTTCACAATATTTCCGACAGATGGCCATCCAGCCTCTGCTTAAAAACCACCAAAGAAGGAGACTCCACCATCTTGTGTGGCAGCATATTCCACTGCCGAACAGCTCTAACTGTCATGAAGTTCTTCCAAATGTTCAAATGGAATCTCTTTTCCTGTAGTTTGAAACCATTGCCCCAAGTCCTAGTCTCTGAAGCCATGGAAAACAAACCTGTTCCCTCTTCAATATGACATCCTTTCAAATATTTAAACATGGCTATCATATCCCCTCTCAGTCTTCTTTTTGAAAGGCTAAACATTCCCAGTTCACTAAGCTGTTCCTCATAGGACATTTCCTCCAGATCCTCAACCATCCTGGTCGCCCTCCTCTGCACCCGCTCAAGGTTGATCTTTTAATAAAATCATGTCCCCTGATAAAACAGGATATTCTAGGTCACATATCTCTTTATGGATATTTGTGCTCCTAATATCAGGGCAACAGAAATGATTTTGAACGACAGATTATTAAGCATGTGTGTGGGGAGGGGAGAGGTAACGCACAGAATCCATTGGTTGGATCCAAAGTTGCACAGAATGGAGAATTTCACAGAATAGATCCTCCACAGAGCAACTACATCTGTGCGACTTACTTAATCCTACCTTCACTTTCAGCTGTTCCCATCTAGAGCATATACTGCTCTTGTTCCCCATCTGTTCCACTTCAGTGCCATTTTTGTTTCTTGGCTTTCTCTTCCTTGAGCATTGCTAGTATTATAGAGATCAGATAATGACCTATTTGATGACATGGTGATGCAAGGTAACCAATCAGGTCTGGCTGTATAGCACAAATATAATAATCTTTATCAGTGTTGACATGCAGTGAACATCATATTCACTTAAGGATAGTACAATGGGGTATAAGCTGTCTTGTCAAGCAAATCTATTGCATCAGCAGTGTTTTATTCCCCACTCTTTAGTTTCATTGACATAAAATTTTAATATATACAGTATTCAACAGCATGTTCTTTTGTCCCTCAGTCACCCATGCATGGTTTCATGCCATAATAAGAGTACCCCCAGTACCTTGATGTTACATATTTTGCTCTCAAAATCCATTGCAAGGCAGATTGTACATTAATTATTAATTATTATTATTTATTACATTTATATACCGCCCATCTTCCGGAGCGGAACTCTGGGCGGTTTACAATTAAAACAAAAAAAAAAGAAGAAAGAAAATCAGAAGCAAAACTACAATAAAAAAAAAAATAGGGGGTACAATACCCTCCACAAAAGGCGATGCGGGCGGCAAGCAGAGGGAAAAAAATAGGTAGAAATTAAGTAGAAAGCTCGCCCAATGCCTCCTTGAAAAATGTGTTTTCAAGGCTTTTTTAAAGGCGGGCAGGAACACTGCTAGGCACAGCTCACTAGGGAGATGATTCCAAAGCATAGGGCCCACCACAGAGAAGGCACGGTTACGCGTGAGCCACCCTAAGTGAGCGCGCCTGCGCCATTCTCGTGGGTCTGGTCCCAGTTGACCTCTGAGAGATACGCTCTGACAGGTACTTAAAATGTCTTCTACATAATTCTGATGATTGTACATGCACACCAGTGTACTTATGCTCCCGTCCAATAAAACATTATCGGGACATTATTAAGATATTTGTTCTAAAACAGTAGTTCTCAATCATGTGTAACCCAGGTATTCTCGGACAGAAGTTCCCAGAAGCCTTCACCAACAGCTATGCTGGCTGGGGTTTCTGGGAGCTGCAGTCCAACGACACCTGGATTACCCAGGTTAAGGAACGGCTTTACTAAATCTTCACAACAGATTCCTTTAATTTGTGGACAATACTCACATTTTAAAGATTTTTGGAGCATGCCTTTTTCATAGACAGACCTGGTGCCATTTAAGATCACATTCCTAGATGAATTTCCTTTTTCTTCTTCGCTACTATGCAAAACACACTGAGATCACTGTATTGTCCCAAAAGCTTTAACATGTGACTATTTTCCATACATTTTTCACTGGCATCCATATAAACACTGTTGTAGCTACTGATACTGTTTATTGGGGGGAGGGGGACAGCACTGAGCTGTCACAGAAACTGTGCAAGTGAATCCCAGAAATTCCACTACACCATCAAGCTCTCCCGATGGAATTCCAACATGCCTTTACAAGGGTACCTTGGAGGGGGAATAAGGTTACATTATTCATTATTCATGGGAATATGCTGTCTACATAATCAGATGTTCCCACACACCAGAGCACAGGGTGTGAAACAGAACTGAAAGCACAGATGACAACCAAAAGAAACAGATGCATAGTGATCATTATCATTATCACTACAGTGATGACATACCCACAGTGACTGGGTATGCCATTTACTAGTGTTTGCTGTGCTGAGTAATATAAGAATCCTGCTCGTTAAAAAAAGTGAATTTTCTCTTCCTTGCTGATGGTCACTAAGGAAACGAAAAGCAACAGGGAAACTCTATTGGGAGTGTACATCCCTAAAAAATATACATTTTGCAACCCCTGAGATTGGATGGGATAAAACACTTCTTATCTCAGAAATTTGCACACTTCTGAGGCTTGTTATGTGTTTTATTGAAGAGAAAAACATACACAAAACTAAAGACAATTTGAACTATGTGCACACTGAAAGTGCATAGTTTTGTAAAATGCGCATAAAGACACTTTAGTCAATGGGGAAAATGACTAAAATGCATATATTAAGAAAAAAGGGATACAAAAATGCATATTGTAGAAATAATGCATATTGAGAGGAGTGCAGATTTCCAGGAGGAAAGGAGCTGTGGAAAGGAGGAGGAGGAGGAGGAGGAGGAGGAGGAGGAGGAGGAGGAGGAGGAGGAGGAGAAGAAGAAGAAGAAGAAGAAGAAGAAGAAGAAGAAGAAGAAGAAGAAGAAGAAGAAGAAGAAGAAGAAGAAGAAGAAGAAGAAGTCCTTTTGTAACCCTCTATGGAACTTTGAGAGAATGAGAAGGCCAACAGGATTTTGAAAAATGAAATGGAAATGGAAATGGCAGATTGTCACTCATTCATTTTTTTTTTACGGCCAAAGGCCCAATAAAAGGCAGCTTTTCATATCCCATGGGATGACCCAGAACTCAGCTACCAGATCAGTTGAAATCTGTGTTGTATGTTCTTGGACTAAATTCCAAGAACCCTTCACCATCTCATCACTAGCTGTGCTGGCCAGGATTTCTGGGAGTTGTAGCCCCAAACCATTTATTATATTTATTTATGCGGCTTATATGCCGCCCACTACCTGAAGGTCTATGGCAGGGGTCCTCAAAGTTTTCGAACAGCGGGCCGGTCCACCACGCCCCAGACACCACTGGGGGCTGGACCACAAGCAGGTGGGCAGGGTGCAGGAGGAGCAGTGGTGGGGCCTCTGGGCCATGGAGGGAGTAGGAGACCTTGCCGCAGCCTTCCTGTTTTAAATTGCCCCACTCGGCTGCACCCACTGCCCCGACCATCTGGGCTGTGGGTGGGAGGTGTGGGGGGACCTTACCGTAGGCCTCCCACTCTGAATGCCCCACTAGCCAGCATGCTGATCATCTGGGCGGTAGTTGGGGGGAGTGGGAGGAGCAACATAGCCCACTGCTTTGAACTGCCTCAGCAATAGAAGCAGCTGTGGAGGCTGCCTTGCTCGCAAAGCAGGGGGTAGGTGGGGGGTTGTAATTGGTCCCGGGGGCCACATTCAGGACCTTGAGGGGCCACATCCGGCCCCAGGGCCTTAGGTTGAGGACCCATTGTCTTTGGGGACCCAAGGCTGGGAGCCACTAGGACGGGTTCTACCGCATAGGAGGAAGACATAGAAAGCAGGCCAGAGAATGACAAGAATGATTATTATAATGCATTTCCCAACAAATACTGAATACAGCACATCTGTCCTCCAATGAAAACTTGTAATCTAGTGATACTTTCTTTAAAGCCTCAATAGAGTAAATCATTTACCTCAGTCACAGAACAACTACAAGGAAGACATTCTGCTTAAGCTTATTGCCTTTTGATAATGACCATTCCTCTAGCCTTGGCCAAGGAAATGCGATGAAAATAGTATGCAGTAGTCTAATCTCAAGACTACAAGTGCCTGGACCAACCTGGTGAGAGTACCAGGGTCCAGGAAGGCAGTCCACCTGAGGTGATAATGGACGGACCGGACCACTGATGCCACCTTAAATTCCAGAGAAAGCACCGGGTCCAGTAGTATATCCAAGCTTTGCATCTCATCCTGTGTGGAGAGAGTTGCACACCCCCCAAAAAAACTGAGGGAGCTTCACAAACCACAAATACCCAGCTACCCCACCTAGAGGACCTCTGTCTTGCCTGGGTTAAACCTCAGTCTATTCGTGCTCATCCATCCAAGTACACCCTCTGGGCAAGCATCCAGGGATGAAACGACATCCAATTCAGATTGGGGAGGAGTTATAGAGCTGGGTGTTATCAGCATACTGGTGACACAAAGCACCATACCAACTGATGACCTCCCCCAGTGGTCTCATATAGATGTCAAAGAGCATGGGGAAGATGATTGACTACTATGACACCCCACAATTGAGGGACCAAGGGGCAGAGGTCAGTTCCTCCAGCTGAACTCTCTGGAGATGGTCATCCAGACAGGAAAGGAACCACTGCAAACAATGCCCCTGATTCCCAACCAGGAGAGCTTCCCCAGGACAATACCATGGTCAATTGTATCAAAAGCTGATGAGAGATCAAGGAGAACCAACAAGGGTGATTTACCCTTGTCAGCCTCTATCAAAAGGTTGTCATGCAGGGTGACCAATGCTGATTCTGTATGGCGTGGCCTGAACCCTGACTGGAATGGGTCAAGGGTGTTAGTTTCATCCAAAGCCCCTGGAGTTTTCCATTCCCAGAGTGCATTGCACCCCAGATGGACTACCCTTTCATATCTCAAGTTTTTTGTGACATGAGGCATCCGTATCTTGAGGCACCACTTTATTTATTTGGTCCACAGGCCTTTACACACACACACACACACACACACACACACACACACACACACACACACACACACACACACACACAATATCCAAATCAATCTGCTAAAAAATTATACATAAAATTTCAACAATGCAGTGCTACCTTTATCTGTATTTACTGTTTCATTTCCCCAGTGTTTGCTATTATTAACAACCACTGTTATTATTAACAGCCACCAGTCAATTCTGTTCTGTTACTAGCAGAAACAATGCATTTAGTTGTTCATTTTGTCATTAGTATTCTGCTATAGAATATTAGAAATCAAAAGAAATTAGCTCTTCTAACTGCTTAACTTTCTTGCCAATGTTAACTTTAATAAAAGGATATGCTTTTTAAATATAAGAACAATTGCAATAATGTGAAATTTTGATCAAATTGATATTTGTACCTCGATATTTGTACCTAGTACAAAAGACTGAATGATAAATTAAAAGCATACTATTCTTGCTAATGAAATCACTTTTTTGTATTTTAGTATCAGCTATCTAAAATTTCTAATACAGTCCATTTATTTCAGTAAGTTCCCAGTATACATACACTTTATCAATATTATAGATTTTAGTTGTCAGGCTACATTAATTTCAATGTCAATTCTATCTGCCATGTTCCTGGGTTTTGAACAGAACAGCTCAGCGTACAAGTAAATACACATTATTCTTTTTCCAGGATGATTGACTATGCAGTGAGTTAGTTTTCTATTTTCCTTCAACTTAGAAGTACATTTTTCTTTTACTTTCCCGTAGGTACGAATTTTAGTGTACCCCCAAAAAAACTCCAAGTTTTGCTTCTCTTATTACAAGTCACAAAACTAATTCTAATTCTATCAACATATTTTCCTCTAGCAGCCCATGATAAGTGGCTAAATCTAGATTTGTCCTCCTTTAGCTAGAGGGAACCACCTCACATCTATTAAAATGAAGATTATCACCTGATTAGAGCATCTGAGATCAGAAGCACTTTACATCAAGCTGAGGCAACAACCTGAGTACTCTGGGCGGCACATGCCCATGCCCCAAGGAGAAAATCAGAGAGAGGGAAAGCAAGAGAACATAGTCTGCATTCAAAAAGCCTGTCTTGAGGTGTTTGAACGCTGTTAAAACAGAAGGATCACTGTGGATTTTTAGGCAGCAAGAAAAAGATACAAGTAGCGAGCATGTGTGCGTGCTTGTGTTTAGGCATTGACGATGGAAAACATATCCAACATTTCTCTGAAATATAGTATTTTTCCCCTGGAATAAGCAATGTGCTTTATGCTTTTTTAATGACCTTGTTCCACCCCCTGCCCCCCCTAAAAAACTACATTCAGCTTAATGTTTACTTGCTACTTGAAAACTTATTAGCAGGGGGGGTGATGCTTGGCAATCAGAAATGCATTCCATCTCAGTTCTACTATAGTCAACAACTTCCATGCAAGGATTTGAGAATAAATTTTAGAAGGAAATCACACACACACACACACACACACACACACACACAGAGAGAGAGAGAGAGAGAGAGAGAGAGAGAGAGAGAGAGAGAGAGAGAGAGAGAGATTACTATCAAAGTGAATGTACAAAGACATTGACTTGCCACTGCAGAGTAGTCAAACCATACTGTATAAACTGAATTACTTTAAACATAATTGTATTGCTCCATAAACCTATGGGATGAGTTTAAGCACTTGTTCACACAGTGGGCTGGTCTGGGGCTCATGGTGAAGTGCCTGCATGTTTATTGTAAGCCAACAATTTACTGGATAACTTCTCAAAACAGATGACTGATGATAGCCAATTAATCCTTCATAGAGTAAAGCTAAGAAAACATGAAGCTTAATGGTTAAGCTTAGTCATTTCCCTATTAATACAGAATAGGCTTATTTGGGACAGATTATGCAGATAACCAAATGAAATGAATACAATATTTGTGAAACACTATTGAAATGGCTTGAAAACTGTTTTGTCTTTCCTGTAAACCAGACATGTCCAAACTCTGGTCCTCCAGATATTTTGGACCACAACTCCCACAGTCCTTTGTCATTGGCAATCTAAGCTTAGAATTCTGGGAGTTGTCGTCCAAAACATCAGGACGGCCAAAGTTGGACTTGTCTGCTGTAAACCATACCGGCTCATAATGAATGGGAAAAACACAAATAAAGATACTTGAGCAACTTTTGTTCACATGCATTCCAGGAAATCAGATTTAGAATGTGGCTCAACAGACTAAGGCTTCTGAAAATTGTCGGCTGCAAAGTTGGCAGCTCAGCGGTTCGAATCCTGGGTGCCATGCAGTGGGGCGAGCTCCCACTGATAGCCCCAGCTCCTGCCAACCTAGCAGTTCAAAAGCATGCAAATGCAAGTAGATTAATAGGTACCACCGTAAAAAGCAGGAAGTTAAAAAAGTGCTTCATTGCAGCCATGCTGGCCACATGGCCATGGACTTGCACAACACTGGCTCTTCAGCTTGAATACGGAGATGGGCACTGCCCCTAGAGTCGGACACAACTAGCACGCATATGTGAGGTCATCCCTTTCAGAGACTGGGTTTTCAAAGGCACAACTGGGTTTATTTCGACATCCCACCACTGTGCCACCAAATAGTGATGACACCTCCCTTTTACACGTGTAATTGTGAAGGAAATGGTAATGCTGCCACCTTTTATTCACTTGGTAATGCTGCCACCTTTTATATTGTCGCCTTATGAACTGGGACAGACTCAGATGTATATTATAAAAATAATAATGAAGTTTATTGAGAAAATAAATAAATATAACAATGACTGAAGTTGGTATGTGTTGCCTTTAACATAGAATAGATTTAATCAACTCTTCAAGCCTCCCTGCCTTTAATAACTAGTAAACAGTAAAGCCCTCACTGCCTGACTCTCTCTCTCAGCACTCACTCAACCTGACTGCCTCAACTGCCTCCCAGAGACCAGGCTCCACCCTTTTTATACAATACGATCACCCGCCCTCCTGCTGGGATTGGCTGATGATTTGCATGTGCATTACTCCTGTTTTCAGGGTGTTGTCACAGCATATATGGGAGGAATTTTTACCTTTATATTTCTAAAATCTGGTTAAAGTCACATGGTAGTCACATGGTATTTTGATCCATGTCTACATCCTCCAAGGAAAACATTTAATTCATTTTTAATCTGTGTTGTATCTTGGTTGAGGGGACTACATTTCTTTAAGAACTATTGCAATAGAGGCTTTGTACTGCTGTGGCAATGGGTAGCCTCAGCCTGCATTACTGTAATTAAAACTGTAAACTGCCCAGAGACTACTTGAAGTGGTATGGGGCGGTATATAAGCAGAACACTTTATAACATAGCAGCTTTCCCTTCCTCCTGGTTGCCATTTTATTTTATAAAAATCTATGGAAACCTCCCTCCTTGAGGAAAAAAGGGGTCACCAATTTCACCCACTACCCTTGCAGAACAGGATGGAAACAATGAGCCCTCTGTCATGAGTAGCAGACATAAAGACCACAAAGATAAGAGTCGGATACTACTTCTGTACTCTTGCCCAATCTACTCAACTCATCTCTTCTTGTCACACAAATGTCTTAGCTAATGAGAAATGATGCATGCACAATTGTTTCAATCACTAACACAATGTTACAGTTTGGCCTGCTGCCCTTGTTTTTAAAAATCTGCTCATCTTCTAGGCGTTCTGCCTTAGGCCAGAAATAGGCATCCGTTGCCACAAATTATCTCAGTACCTGGTAGACTACATTTTCTACCAAGAATGTATTTTGGTACAATCATGCTTTGATAAAGATAGCCTGCTATCGAAAGCTCAGCTTGCAGGGTTTTATTTTATATTATTTTATTAGTGACCTGTAAAGGTATCACCTAGCCTAGCCTTGTATTGGTTTATTGGAGTCACACGGCTCAACCCTTTTTACTTCAGTCATCCAGGTGAGGTTATCTGGAAGTTGAGTCATGGCCACTGGACTTCTTTTCTTGAGAGATCGAAACATTTTGCTGCTCATCCAAGAAGGGGGCTGTGGGATGGCATGCAATTTATATCATATTCAATGCAAACACTGAACTCCAAAAACATTTCAGAACCCCAGTTGTGATCATTGATTTGGATTAAAACATAATGCTGGATTCAGATCAAATTGAACCCAAGCTGAATCATTCTGATTTGGCTGTTCTTCAGTATAGCCACACTCTTAAGTACAAACTTCATTGTTCTATTCATGGGCTCTCCCTAACACTGGTTTTTGACTTTAGATGAAAACCTAATTTCTCATCTTTTTGCAACTTGTCCAGGGTTTAAAACTTGAAATATAATCAGATCACATAGAAGTCTGTTTTCCTTTCCAGACCAACAAAACTAGCATCCAAAAGTAATTGTTATTTCAGTGTTCTAATGTGTGGCACCGAAACGTAAACACAACTGGTATTTACTTACATACTAAATACAATTAGATGATTAGAATCACATTGCATTCCATTATTCAAATAGAATAATGGGTTTAAATGGAATCTTTTACTTGTAAGACCTGCAACACATTTTTTCACTTCATTGGCACAAATATCATTGACTTTGTTTTTTAAAATATGTTCCCAACATGATCAACACACATTTGGTTCTTTACCTCATTTCCTGCACTTTTGTGCATGAAATTATAACTTAATAACTGACACATTTTCAATTATTTAATATGTTTTTATAGCTAATAAGTAAATCGCCATGTCTGTCTGTGCTTTATGGGAATGTTTGTGAGATCAGCATTTGAACATCTGTGAAAGGATCAAAATTAACTAAAGGAATACAGGAGGGAAGTATATCATGCTTTGTGTTATCCTGTACACTACATTTCTGTTGATCTTCAAACAACATTGTGACAGTTAAAACCACTTTTGCAGTTTTGTTATTACCGCAAATTCACAAATGCATTTTATCTGAAACTAAATTAAACTGATACACAGTTTAATTTACTTCCTGTCCTATATGACCTTAAAGACTAAACACATTTAAGATGATCTTTTGGAACAAGCCAGTTGCAACTTTGCCATAAATAACTCATGCAGTATTTAATAAGCAGGGTTAGCTGAACTGGCTGCATTTTCCCCTGTGAAGGAATGTGCATCTATCCATATACTATTGTTTTCTTTTTCAAAAGATTGTCCTTAAGAAGTGTTCAGAAACTCAGAAGCAAACGTAGAAGTGAAAAATTTAGTCACTGTTGGTAGGAAAATGTTAAAGTGTGTTTGTACACACGTAGGCATGAGAAGCCCCACGTAGATCCAAGTAAACATGCATCACACTTGAACTAGGTTCAATTTCAGTCATGGGCTCTAGTTGCATACGTCAGTTTTCAGGCTGTTATTAATGTCATACATCTAGATAATATAAAATCATATCCTATTACAGCACTGTGCTCTCTCTCTCTCTCTCTCTCTCTCTCTCTCTCTCTCTCTCTCTCTCTCTCTCTGTGTGTGTGTGTGTGTGTGTGTGTGTGTGTATCCTGTTGTATAATTTCTAGGAGCACTTGAGCCTTCCTAATTCATGCAGCAAGCTGAGTAGAGAAAGACTCGGACAAAACCTATGTACACCTAACTGAATGATTTTTACACTCACCTTTCCTTTTTGTCTACATGAAGATCATACACTGTGAAAGGCAGAAATTCAATCAGTTTGCTGAAAGTTGCTCTCTCTTCTCTAGTATTCTGTCATTGACACTTCAGCCCATTATAACTATCTTTGCTGTAGTTCATTCTCATGCAGTTTCTGAGTTTCTGATCTCTTGAATACTGTTTTTCATTTTCCCATGCTTCCAGGCTGATTTATTGGCTACATCTATTGCCAGTCTAAGCTGGCCTAATAGAGTAAGTGCTCGCCTAAAGCACTTGGTGTCTACAAAGCCTAGCAGAGACTAAGATTTCCTCTCAGCAAAAAAATCAAATCAACCAGCAGAGGCTCAAGTCCAATAGAGAGGGTGCCTGCTGAACCAGAAAAACAGTCTATTATTCAAATAATTTATATGATAAATATTTGAAAGCTGTCTTGCAATATTATTGCAAGAAGACTGAGGTTTTAGGCTTTTGAGGGGAAATTTGTTTGCTATGTGCCATCTGATCTGTGGTGGCTATGTGAGTTAATGACCACTAAAACGTCCTATCATTATGAGTTACGTTCAGATCTTACTAACAAACACTATTTCATATTTTGTTGCACTCTCTTCCTACTGCATTCCCTTCCTTTAAAAAGTTATGCTCAGGTTTAACAAACTAACAGCTGTTGCTGCTACCATGTACAGATCTAATGTGTCTGTTTTTCAGCAGCCATGTCAGTGGCTTTGTGTTTGAGTGAGAAGTAGTTAATTCATGAAAAAATGACTCTGCTTGTGGGATTTCCCCATGCTTGGTGAGTGATTCCTTTTTGTAGTTTTATTATGATGCTTTTACTTAATTTGTTATTTTTGTTATTGTTATATTTTGTTGTAAACCGCCCGGAGTTCCTCTGGAAGATGGACGGTATATAAGTGTTAAAATAAATAAATAAAAATAGTGGAAGTGAGCACAAGAAAGTATCTTGACAAGTACTGACTAAATGGGACCCAGTAAATATTTCAGAAATCAAATCTCTAATCAAATCTCTAATTACGAACTTAAAACTGGGAAAAGCTGCTGGACCTGACAGAATTCCCCCGGAACTCTTAAAAAAGCATCTGGACTGGTGGGCCACACCTTTGGCCACTCTCTTCACAGTAATAGATCAGACTGGAAGGGTACCCTCATCATGGACTAAAGCTATCATAGTACCCATCTTCAAAAAAGGAGACCCTCAAGTTCTAGGAAATTATCGCCCTGTTAGCCTGCTGTCAATCTTGGGGAAACTTTATGCTCGACACCTAGCAAACAAACTGACAGCCTGGATGGACAATCAAAAGATATTGGGCCCAGAACAGATCGGGTTTTGTAAAAACAGACATACATTAGATCACTGCATTGTATTGGCTCATCATGCAGAAAAGTATAATTCTATGGGTGGGGGCAGACTGTAGCTTTTTTCGATCTAAAAGGGGCCTTTGATTCAATCTCAAGGAAACTACTATGGGCCAAATTGGAAAAGTCCCCAATTGACAGGAGATTGTTGTTTCTTATTCAAATGTTGTATCTTAATACGAGCTGCCAGGTTCGGTATGGACCTACTGGTAAATTGTCTGATACGATCCTGAATAATAAGGGGGTTAAACAGGGATGTATCTTGGCACCCTATCTATTTAACCTTTTCATTAATGATTTGAGTGATTCTCTGAACCAAGTCGAATCCCCCAAGCTTGGCCTCAGCAAATCCCATTACTCCTGTATGCAGATGACGCGGCAGTTCTGTCTCTAACCCAATTGGGCCTAAAGAGGCTTATAACTGCCTTTGCAACTTACTGTGACAATAACTGTCTGTCCATCAATGCCCAAGAATCAAAGATCCTAGTGTTCTCAAAGAGGTGGAAAAGAATGCATTGGCCCCTACAAAATGACATTCTGGAGCAGGTTAAAGAATACAAGTATTTGGGGATCTCCTTTAGATATAATATGAGCTGGGTAGCCCATCGAAATTATGCCCTTAATCTTGCAAAATGTAGCTGCAGTGGCTCAGTTTTTCTATAGGAGTGGAGGACGCTACATTCCTTCAGCCATACGGGTCTTTACGCAAAAACAAGGGCACAATTATTATATGGCATCCCCATCTGGATTAATGCATATAACCCCGACGTTGAAAGAATTCAATCCATGTTCTTGCGTAATCTTCCCTAACTGTGTAGCGTATGCAGTCCTGTGCCTTGAAGTAGGAGTAGGTCACCTGGAAACTTCTGCTTGGACTCAGACTTTAAAGTTTTGGCTCAGATTACATTTCTGCGCAGACCAACTGGGGTTTGTGTATAACATGCTGGCTGATTCTTATCAAAGCCAGTGGCAATTCTCCATTAAACAAAAAAATTAGGTCCATAGGTATCCCTCTTGAACATATCCTGATGCTAGGGCAGAAACAGGCCCTAAGAATTCTCACCCAGAGGTTATGTGACATAGAAAGGCAGGAACTCCTTTCGCAGGCACATAGAACCTGCTCCCCTCTGTCACAAGGTGTTTTCCCACCGTATAGGACCCCTGCAGCTTATCTAACCTCACTCTGTTCACCACAGGCCTGCAGGGCCTTTATGCTGGCCAGGATGAATGTGCTGCCTTCAGCACTGCTCCAGGGTAGGTTCCAGGGAATACCACGTCAAGAGAGATTTTGCCCATGTGGAAACGAGGCTCCTGAGTTTCTTCAGCATGTGCTTTTATTTTATCCACTCTATGAACAAATTAGGAACACCCTAATTTGTCCACTGTTGAAAAAATCCCAAGGCCATCCTTCCAAGTGGTTAGTTCAATACTGTCTAATAGACAAGAACTCACTTTTGCAAAGTTCTTTCTAGCTGCCATTCGAAAGAGAGCAGAGATCACTTCGGCCACCCTTTCCCATGTTCCTATTTATTAGTACTTCTCTTTGCTTTTCTTCTTGCCTTTACTGTATATTTGCAGATATGGGTCATATGACCGCAATAAACTTGACTTGACTTGACTTGACTACTGACTTTGTCAACATTCAGACTATGCTTTCTCATCTTGGCATCCTTTTTTCTGCTAGCAATTCAGCTGCATTATTGTGCAGCAATATCAGAACATTTCCTAGTGTTCTGAAACATGGACACAGAAGTTCAGTATTCCACATTCATAAACTGGAGATTTTTTTAAATAATTCACTTTGGTTCCTCTTCCAACAAATACAATGCCCTAAGAATTTTAGAGGACAGTAATGGCTGTTCCATTGTTCACAACAGAGATAAGGAACTTACTTTCTATTGCAGTGGTTCTCAATCTTCCTAATGCCGCAACCCTTTATAATACAGTTCCTCTTGTTGTGGTGACCCCAGCCATAAAATTATTTTTGTTGCTACTTAATAACTGTAGTTTAACTGAAGTCTGAGAGCGCCATACCCTTGCTTACTCCCGAGTAGCCCCCTGTTCCAACAAGGCTGCTTGGAGGCCAGCAGGGGAAAGACCGGGAATTAATGAGGCAAGGAATAAAACAGCCACAAGATGTATTTGATCCTCCTGGGGGCGTGGCAGGTCCTCCTTTACTCCCAAGCAATCCCTTCCTGAAGCCCAGCATTTTTCTCCTTGCAAAGGTTCCTCTCTACTCACAGTGGGACAGGCATGGCTTGGCACCCAAGGCAAGGCTCCAGTAATGTGGGGATCATGTGTGCATGTCTGCAACTGAGGAGCCAGGAACTCTGTGTGTGTGTGTGTGTGTGTGTGTGTGTGAGAGAGAGAGAGAGAGAGAGAGAGAGAGGACCCGCATTCCTTCTCGCTGTGCTTTCTCCTTCCTGAGTACAGGCAGGTGCCTCCCAAAGTGAAAGTGACTGGCCCAGGGGACAGCGCCTGCGAGGAAGGAGTGAAAGTGACGCAGGCAGAGAGGAGGTGCAAACCTGCATGTAGGCCACTGACATGCTGGGACAAAAACCAGGGCTAAGCTAGAAAGGCAGCACCAAGCAAGGACTTGAAGATTGCATGGTGCCGAGCAATTCCGAGGAGGAGGAGGTGGAAAAGTACTGGATCCCCAGAGGAGGAGGAGGGGAGGGGGACAGGTGGAAAGGGTGGAAAGTGGCAGAGGCAGACAGTGGGGAAATGCAGGGGGGCATGCAGGGGGGCATGTGAGGGGGCCTGGCTGGGCTGGAGGAGCAATGCCCTAGCTGCCTGTCCTGATTCCTCCTGGGTGGCTGCCTCTGGCCCGGAGTGCGCCCTCCATCCATGGGATATAGTGGCAGCTGGCTTCTCCTCCAGGCACACCTTGGGAGCCTGATCCTGCTGCGATTGGGGCTGGAGCATGGTTCCTAAGACCATTGGAAATATGTGTTTTCCAATGGTCTTAGGTGAGCCCTGTGAAAGGGTTATTTGAAATCCAAAGGGGTTGTGACCCACAGGTTGAGAACCAATGTTCTGTTGTATAAAAATGTCCACCAGACATGACCTGTTACAGACCTCATGCAGTAACATGCAGAGACCTCATTATTTTCACACTTAAATACTCTCTCTTTCTTTGACACCTGGTTTCTATATCATTCTCTCATAGTCAAAGCTCTGACATGGAAGGGAGAAATTACTATTGTCATGTGCCCAAGCTTCTAGCTTGCAGAGGCCTTCTGAGACTAAACCCATATGTGTATGGGTGGTCCACCTCGCTTGGATCTTGAGTCTGTACCTACATTATCTTTATATGATTGTCCCATTTCTCAAGGTTTTACTTTAGAAATAAGAAATGTCCATAGCATAGCCATATTCCTATACTCTTATGAGAACCTAGTCACAATTATGTCATTTCATAGATCAGTTCTAATTTCCTTGCAGTGGAATATTGCATTAGTTATCCAAAACTATGCTATGACCTTTGGGCAACCTGGTGTGAAGGCAGCACTGCCCACTTAGACAAGTGCCTCATTATCAGCACATTTTGGATGTCCTCCAGACTATTAGAATAAATAAGGTTGTACTTTATATGACTGCTTACTTTGCAATATGAATTTTCCTATAAAATGGAAGAGCCTAATGGCTAAAATGCCAGAAGGTGCCACTTTGCCACCAGCCCAGGCTACAAGACTGTTTCACATAGCCTATGTGACCCGGGCAGGCTAGGAGTATAAAAGAAAAGCCTGCACTAGCATCATGGATATCAGTTTTGGATGTCTCACTGCTCCTTGCTCTGTGTAGCCTGTGGATGTCTCCCCACCCACCCTCCCTGTTTAGAGAATGGGATCAGCTGGTCACAGAAGGGCCGGATGGGAATTTTTGACTTACACTCTGATTGGCCTTGAGTGTAGGTGAGTTTTCGCCCATCCCACTCTTTACACATCACAGGGAAATCCTCTGTCACAGCCCACAATAGGAAGCCAGTGCAAGTGGTATAGGTATTGGAACAGGCTGAAATAGAGTTAAATAAAATATTAGCCTGGCAGCCCTCAATGGTAATTAGATGGAAGAAGTTAGCATAGCAAATTAGATATGGTAAGTTTAATATCACACTGAGGGGTAGATAATGGCTGGTCAGACCACCTTAACCGTGGTTCAACACTGAACAACTTAAGTGCACCATTGCACTATCGAGGCCTCCTTGATTAGGGAGAAACAGTTCAGAATTAAGTTCAGAATTTAGTTTATTGATTCAAATAAATTGTGGTCCAAGTTTAATCCAAACATGGCTCTCGTGTCTTTATTTCTGGGCTTGGTGAGCAAAGACTGACTTTTTCTTCAAAACCACGTTCATTTTGAGGTATCTAATCAACAATCATTTTCCCAACTTGGAATTTGTTCTGAAACCAATGTAATTGAATTATAACTGAATTATAATGTTGCAGTATATTATTACTTTTCATTCATTGTGATATGTATAATATAAAATATTGTAAATGTGGTTTCATCGGCCAATAAACAATGAATTTAGCTGTATGTAAGATGGTATTGGTCTAGCAGATACATCAACATGTTTGGCTGGTATGTTTTATTTTTAAAGTAGTCAATCACATATTCCTCTAGAAGTATCTGTGAAATTGAAATTAAAAGACTGCCATGTTTGTTTCTCCATCAGACAGAAGGGCATACAGGGTTTCTGTTACTATTAGCAGGATGACAACATTAATAATTTGACAGCTCGTTACAAAACCATGGAAAAGCATTGTATATAGGATTTAGTGCTATAGAGAGATTGTATCTTTCTCTCTGTAAAATCCTCCTAAAATACTAGTGTCTTGTTCCTAAAGTGCAAGCACAACTATGATTTCCAGTAATTTGCAGTAAGTTACCATTAGGCCATTAATGTAAATGGGCAATATTTTTCAAATATAACACACATTCACAATGCTTTATGAAGGGAGAAGCAGGCAGCATCTTATTTTATTTTATTACAATGAGACTTATATGCATTCTAGTCTGTTCCTCAAGGGGTCAGATTGAACAGAAAGATGACAAAAGAACACAAGTATAAATTTATGGTCTAGGGATTAATTTAAATTGCACCTGCCTTGATCTCTTCATGGCTCATCTTTAAGGAGTCTGAGTACTGTAGTTTTGTGTTTGTGGCAAGGGTTATCAGTCAAGCATCCATACCATTTCAATGTCCTTTTGTAAGTAGACTTCGCTATTAAACAAGTTTGAATCCTATAAAATCTGCAGGAGATATCAAGAAAAACAAGAAAATGATATAGTCCAAAAGCTGAGCTTCTGGCTACTAGCAAGATAATATGGAATTATTAACAAATTCCATAATTAATTAATTGCTTATGCAATTTTCGTGGGGATCCAAGGCAGCACACAATGATTTACAGCAATATTTTTTTAAAAAAATTAAAAATACTTAAAATATACTCAGTCAATTCAGTATAGGCAGCATTCCATAATGTCTTCAAACAGCCCAAATTGGTTAAAATTTGAGGTCTTTGTCTGCTACCAAAAAGATAAGAGGAAGCAACCAGGCTTCCAAGTGTGTGTGTGAGGGCCACTCCTCAGCCTTGAAAGAGCCACTGAAAAGGTCATTGAAAATATATTCATATTTGTTATTCCTTTCTTTCTCCTTGTCAGTTACAGAACTTACCCGAGTTTGGTCAGATACTATTAGTTACTTATTCATTTAAGAAGATATTTATACTGCCTTTCAGTTTAAAATCCCATGTCTGAACTTGCCAGGGCAGTTTGTTCCTAATGGTAGTACCAAGCATGACATCATTGGCCTAGAGAGCGTTTTGCTGCAGGTCTTGTGTGAGGGTACCCATGACTAGTATAAACAGGAGCAGTGACTGTGCAGGGGCTTGGTGCACTGCAACATCACCAGAAAGCTATTAGACAGGCCAGCTGAGCATCACACTTGGCTGCTGCTGTACATGTATAGCATTTTGACCCACTTGATGAGTGGTTCTGGCACCCTGTGGTCTTATTCATTTGAGAAGATATTTGTACTGCTTTTCAATTAAAAATCCCATGTCTGAAATTGCCAGGGTGGTTTGTTCCTAATAGTAGCCCCAAGCATGACATCATCAGCATAGATCATGGTCCAGGGCAGTGGTAGCGAACCTTTTCAACTCCAGATGTTCTGGACCACAACTCCCAGAACTCCACACCTGCATTGCCAATGACAAAGGCCTGTCGGAGTTGTGGTCCAAAACATCTGGACTGCTGAAGTTTCACCACCAATGATCGAGGGAGCGTTCCAGATCAACTGATGTGGTACGCGATCTAATGCCTTCTCCAGATGTAGGAATGGCATGTGCAGTGTTTGGGTCTTCTAATGGTGTTTCTCTCTGAGCTGATGAGCTACAAAGATAGCGTCTGTCATCCTGCATCCTTTGACAAAGTCACATTGTTTGATGGGGAGTTGGACAATGCCATGAATGTGCAGGTCTGGAATTTCCTGTCTTCCTAGTGTGGGACAAGAGGCAAAATGGATGATAGTCAGTGCAGTCATCTGGGTCACCCTTGTTGTTCAATACGGGAACTGTTATGGAATTGAAGAACTCTTGTCAGCCAAGGTATTCCCATATCTTGGAGCAACTGTCTTTTCCAGAAATCCATGGGCAGAGCATTGAGTCCAGGGGCTTTCATATTCTGCATACTGTCTACTGCATTGATGACTTCTGTGTTAGTATTGGGCAGAATTGGTCCATTGACTTCAGGATGGTGAGTGTGGAAATTCAGATTTGCAGATCTGGTTGAAATGATCTCATCCATTGTTTCAGGATTTCCTGTTTCCCTTGGAATGTTTTGCTGTCCTTATCCTTTATGCATATATCATGCTTAATGTCTTGGCTGGCCTTATTTCATGATTTGGCCAACCTTCTCCCCTTGGTACTGTTTCACCTTGGCTTTGACAATAGTCCTCTTGGTTGCTCCTTTGGCAGACAAATAGTTCTGCCAGTATTCATCTGTGTTATCTGCTCCCAACTTTAAAGGCTCCCTTCTTCTCTTGTACTTTCTCCTATACTTGTTCAGACCAAAACCATGCCTGCTTCTCAATATAACAGCGGCCAGTTTTGTAACAACAAGGATTTCCCTGTTGTTGTTGGTAACAGAGTCACATGCTGTCCAGGTAGCATCACTGGAGGCAATAGTGATGGGTGGGAATGTGATTTTTCTATTCATCTCTTCTGGTTCTGTAGCTTCTACCATTTGCTTTTTTCTGGGCAGAGGTGGTAAGACAGGAAATAATGCTTCAATGTCTTTGGACACTGGCTAAGCATCAAGAAAACTGAGTACCTCGAAACTGTTACCACCAATGGGCTGCTCCAAATGAATGGACAAAAGCTTAAAGAAGGTTGACATCTACTAAAATAGATCCCCACAAAAAGTATCAGAACATGCATTTGGATGCCCCATTCCTTTTTGGACTGCACAGTTTCTTGGACTGGCACATGCTTTTCTCCGAGTCTTGGGTTGGGACCATTCTTGGCCCTGCCTAGCTGTTCCTTTTGTCATTTACCTTTCCTGCGGGAGATTATTTTCTGTATGAGAATTAGGATCCAGGAATTTGATCAATAAATAGATTCAAATTACAGTACATAGCACTCTTTGTGGCAAGTGTGCATGACCAGGGGATGGGACAGACCAGAGAGTTCAACTCCTTCTTGCATTAAGGGTTGGTCAGTCAATATTGTGTGACAATATTGTTATAAGAAGTAACAAATATTATGAAGGATGAGAGGGGAATAGCAGGACATTCTTTGAATCTGCAGCAATTTGAACCTTTCTAATAATCTAAACCATGAGACCTATCCTTGACCTTGAATGTTTATTTACACTGACTCGGAAACAGAGAGAGGAGGCAGCAATAGCTCCTCTCCTCACTGTCCCTCCTTTCTGAAAAACTATTTTAACATTTGCAACTGCATTTTGGAGATCAAATGAATTAAACCATAGAATAGAGCTGGGAGGATGACCACATCAAAGGGATTTTTAATTGGAAAATAAGGCAACAACAAAAGAAAATAATTTATACAAATGTTTTCACACTGAGTATCTGATTATATATGAAAAAAGACACCTGTTGCGAAAAATCATTTAACTTTTAAAACACATGCTGCCTCTTGTCCTAACAATCTGCTTTCTCTTGAGGAATAAACAGTGCATTATGTGGGTCAATATTTGTGTCTCCCTGTGTGTTTTCATGCATGTGCACGCACAGACCATCCGTTGGCCATTTAAACAAGGCTGTATTTATAATTCTGCTTTTTAGATGTCTTCAGAAGTAGGTCTATGTGTTTTTCTTTCCATCTGGCAGCAGATGGCAGCAGGCAGTGAAACATCTGGGGCTGAAAACTTAAGGCTTTCTTAAAAGAAAAGTTAAAAGGAAATCCATCCAAGACGTTGGCTGCCCTCGAGTTATGAATTTATCAGTGAGAAAAAGAACTGTCTAGGAAAATTTGTAAACCATCCTTTTCTAAACAGGAGCTTTTGAGCAATACTGAAGGAAATTTAAAATAAAGTGGAGGCTACTGTTGCACAGGGCTTTTCAAAGAGCCTCACGACATATGTATAGAAACATACAACAGCAAACTCCATATGACAGCATGGAGGAATTGTCTGATAGCTTCCTTCTTAAATGGAGCCAACTCATATAATTGCCAATGAATGTCACCATTTTGGCCGTCTACACAAGACCTATAATGATGATGAAAATTGACATCTTGACATTTCCATTGCATAACACGGCTAAGTGATACCTTTATAGTAGAGATGGGCATGAAACGGAAAAATCGTGTTTCATTTCATTTTTTTCATTACTCATTGAGTTTCATTTTGTTTTGTTTCTAAATGATTTTAATAGAATTTTTGCAACAAAACAAAATGAGCAACAAAAAGATTCAGAAGCTGCTGCCACCCAGCCGTTTTTTTTTGGTTTTTTTTGTTTTTTTTTTTTAGCAAGTCAGGCTGCCCCCACTCCCCACAGCTCAACCTGTCCAAAAAAACTACCTGGGAGGTGGGAGCAACAAGGGACAATGAATTGTTTTGTTTCAACAGTAAAAATGGTGTCTTGTTTCTTTTTGTAATGAAATGCTGTCTGCCATTTTATTACATTACAAAATGTTTCGCAAATTTATGACATGACAAAACAGCATGCCGTTTTTCATTGCCGATCTCTACTTTACAGGTCACTAATAAAAAGACATTAGAAGCTGAGCTTTTGATGGCAAGCCATCTTTATCAAAGCATTGTATTAAAAGCCCATTTATGGCAAAATATGTCATTTGCCAGGCATTCTTCTGATGGGGCAGGAAGCAGGGACGGTGTTAAAACTGCATTAAAGTCCAGGATTGGGTCTCAAAATCCAGTTCTCCAAACAAAGGAACATAGACCATGCCCACCCAACCCCCCTTCTCCCCATTTGGCTCTTTTGAGACCATAGTCCCTGTGGCTGGAGGAGGTGGGGGAAAGGTAGATGCAAAAAGACATGTATTGCATTCAGAGGTTGGGTAAAATTTAGTAAAACTCACTAGGTGTAGTCAATTAGGACCAGATTAAGAAGAGGAAATTTTCCCTAGTGATTGCAGTCAAGGCCTCTGGTGTTGGCAATGTGCCTCCTTGGTAGATGGGCAGGGGAGGCTCTTTTTCTTGGTATCTCCATCAATCTGTAGAAGTAAAAAAGGGAGTTAGCCATGTGACCAGAAAAATAAACGCAAAACTAGGCTAGGTGATACCTTTATAAGTCACTAATAAAACAGAAAAAAATGCAAACTGAGCCTAGTTTTGCCTTTGCTTTTCTGGTCACATGGCTCAAGACTAGAGATACATGGCTCACCCCTCCTTTTTTTTTAATTTTCATTGCATATAATGTATAATAAGCATGAAGAAGAAGAAGAGCTTCTTGAATGAGAACAACGGTGGGGTGATGAGCATTATGTGTCCTTGATCGTGGGACTCTCTCCACGATGTTTTTATTTTTAATAGTTAGGATGGGATGTCTTCATTCTACTTGCCTTGTGCTGGTGGGGAGGGGCTTCAGAACCCACCAAAAGTGAGTTTGGCTCTTGGAAACCTCTGTCAGACCAGAAAAAAATTATTTTGCACTGTCAGATGACTGTCATCCAATGATTGAAGACTGTCTTGAAAAGAGCCACTCCAGTTCTATACTGTTCAGGGCATGCCCAATTTTTTAATTTTTTTAAATTTTTTATTAAAATTATAAAACTACAATACAAAACATAAAACAACATTATACAGTGAAGGAAAAATTAAACAAAAGTCAAACAAATATAACAAAAACCTACCCCGTGCAACCCCCATCCCCATTCGGGACTTAGAGTTACAACTCCTAAGGTTGTAATAGTTGTAAGAGTTGACCAGCCCTTTTCCCTCCAGAAATACATTGAGTTATCTGCAGGTGTATACCCTTTACCTTTTTGAAACACATATACCAACAGTATATCCCATATTCCATTAAAGTCATTAAACTTTCTCAAACCTTTCCTCATTTTAATTTCACAAGTCAATTTATCATTAATGGCCATATTCCATAAGTCCCCATACCATTCCTCCAATGTCATTTGGTTATTGGTTTTCCAATACTTGGCAAAAATCAATCTTGCCATTGTTATCATTATATTTACCAATTCCACCTCTTCTTTCTTCAATTGTGTATAAATAACCATAGTTAACAATACCATTTGTAGGGACATTTGGATGTTTTCCCCTAATATTTCTTGAATTTCATTAATAACCACTGTCCATTCCATTTCCTTTATCTCACACGCCCACCATATGTGTAAATATGTTCCTCTTTCTTTTTTGCATCTCCAGCATATTGGAGATATTTCTTTATTTATTATATTTAACTTCACAGGTGTTATATACTATCTCCAATATACTTTGTAACAATTTTCTTTTACTCTCACGGATGTATTTTTCACTATTCTTTTATTCCACATTTTCCACCATTCTTCCTTTTTAATTTTTCAATTAATATCTTCTTGCCATATCTCTTTTAACTTGTCTTTTATATTCCTCCTGAATTAATAACTTGTATATTTCACTTACTATACCTTTCCCCTGTTCTTTATTTTCTATCTTATTTATTCTGTCTATAATTTCTTCAAACCTAGTCAATTTTCTGCAGCCTCCTACTTCAGTTATCCATTCTTTAGTCAATTTTTCCATTTGTATAATATTCAGCCAAAAAATATTTTCTCCCAATTTCTCCTTTATACTTTGTCTATTTTGCATTTATGTTAGCCAATCCCATAAGTGTACAACTTTTTAAATCTTGCAGTACATTTTTTACAATTTTAATTATTTTCTACACTAAATTACATAAAACAAATATATTGCTTGTCTCCTGTCCTGTTACCGCTTCAATCACAGTTTTTCCCAACCTTTGAATCCAATGTAATTCATATATCCCTTCCCAGTTTAAATGAGCATACTTTCATACTGAAATTCCTTATTATCTTATCCCTATTCTATCTATCTATACTTACATCTATTTTAATACAAAGAATATAGCCTATCTTATCTCAACAATCTAGTCAAACTCCCTGTTTTGCTCTTCAGTACTAAGCAATTTACGATAGATTTGGCTAACTATATATATTCTATATATCATCCATAGTATATTTACCCATTCTTCCAAAGAATGCCTAATTTCAGCAATCATCACTAATTCAAGTAAATAGTTTTGGGGCTATTATAAGAGAGCTACCTCCTGGTCTATTTGTTTCACTTTATGCATAGAAGTTCTTGTCCATACCTAACTGCCTCTATTCTTTTAAAAAATCTAACAAATTAACATTTATGTATATATCAGGTTTATTTTCACATTTCCATATTCAGTTTCCAATATCATACAAATTAACTAGTGGCCTTAGACAATCAGAATACAGAAAACATTTTTATGTAATAGATTCACTAAGCCAGAAATTCTTTTTTTCAATTTTCCTTTTTCCTGCCAAGCCCCTTATCTTCACAGGTTGTTCCCCCTTGTCAATTGCTTTATCTTCATGGGTTGTTGTATTATATTGATAGTAATCTTGATGGCCGCTCAGCTACTGAAAATGTCCCAAGTTTCCCTCTTTTTGGCACCCATATTAAGTAAGACAGATGTGGTTATCATATTTCATGGGCTTGGCACAACTAAGGGTTTAGCCTGCACCATTCTTATCATGTTTGTCTTCATGTTGTGATCCACCCTTTTTTCTGGTTTTATCTCTTTATTTGAGCTGATTTCTATAGATGTGTTTATCCTGCATCAATCTTGTTATGTTTGTCTGTAGATTAAGATGAGCTGTCTGTTTTAGCTGATCAGAACTAATTTCAGTTTTCTCTAGAGACCCAGTGTTATCCACCACTACATCTTGAGTTATCTGTTTTGCCTCTGTGACTTTATCAGAATTGAACATCTCTGTATCTTCAGAGGTTGAGTCTGTGTAGATATCTTATTTTTTTATTTTTTTGCAAACCGGATAGAATTATGTTGGCAAAATCTTCTTCGGAGATGTTCTCCCAATCCATTGTGTTTTATATTTCACAAGAAAGGGTTAATATTGCTTGTAATAGTTTCTACCACCAAAGCAGCGAGGAACAGCCTTCAAGCCTTGTTTTCAAAACATGCGGTTACTCCAAGGTCAGATGATGTTTTTTGAAAAAAACAACTTTCCCAACACTGCTCTTAAATTGTGTCTTTAAATTCAACATATAAAAAACACAGAGGCATGGTAGTTTCCTTTGAATCTTGACTTTAAATCCACCACATATAGAGAGCAGCAAAGGCTCTCTTGTCCAAAAGAAGAGAACAATAGGCAGAAAGGCAAATTCATGAAATAATATGAAAACAATCACTTCTTCTGTGCTTGTCTTTCAAAAACATTCACCCCTTCTTTGCTAAAAGCTGCTTCCTCAGAAGTGGGTTTAATACTTGTTTGAGGGAAAGATTTCCCAGACACCGAGAAGCTTCACATAGAAAGAGATAGAAGCATTCTACTCACAACACACCAAATATTTGCAGCTTTAAAGTCTCAAACTGACAGCTCTGCCTTTGACATAGTGAAGGTCTTCCTCTAATGACACACAAAGCATTTTTGTTTGTCCTGACCTTGAGTACTGTGTCCAGATCTGAACACCACACTTCGAGAAAGATGCTGACAAACTAGAACAAGTTCAGAGGAGGGCGACTGTGATGGAACCTTAAAAATGAGGTCATGAATATTCACAATGTGTGGCCAATCACTGAAATTGTGGGCGGAGTTGTGCCATATATAAGGAGATGACAAACAGTCAGTCAGACAGGGGTAGTTAGGGCCTGGATAGGTACTGGCTAGGATATGGTTAGGGAATTGTTTAAGTAACAGCTACATAAGAACATGAATGTATAACTGTTGGTTAAGTTACTGCTAAAGAACAATGCAAACCTCCACTCAGTATTGCACGTTAATGATTCATGTATGTTATAAAGAAAATAAACCACAAAGTTACTTTGAAAAGTTAACACGTTTCAGTTCCTGTTTATTCATAAGAATAAGAACTTAAGGAATTAGTAAATGGTGGCAGCAAAGATACACAAGGTTACAGCACAATTTTGAAGTGTGGCTGGAGTGTGAAAGCCCCAGTTCGTCACAGTGACAAGGATGATTGGGGGCTGGATACCAAGCCCTTTGAGGAAAGACTGAAAGAACTTGGCATGTTTAACCTAGAGGGGAAAAAGACTAATGGGCACTATAATAGCACTCTTCAAATATTTGCAGGGCTGTCATACAGAGAAGGAGCAGGATCGGTTCTTGATCATTCCAGAGTCCAGGGCACACAACAATGGGCTCCACTGGGGATGGACACAAAACGAAAAATAAAATGCTGTTTCATCATTTTGTTCCACAATGAAATGAAATGAAACGAAACGAAACGATGAAGCCACATTTTGTTACAGACAAAATGAAATGGTCATTTTTTTCCTGTTAAAATGAACCAGTTCATTCGCTCTGTAAAATGGTTCGCTGCCACCACGGGTTAAAAAAAAGCGCCGACGGCCTGCAGGCCAGCTGGTCGGTGGGAGATTTTTTAAATATAACAAAATAAAAAATGCACCAACCTGGCCCAAGGGTCAGTTGGTTGGTGGGAGAGTTTTAGAAAGGAAAAATAAGAAAATTTAAAAATTCACCAACCAGTCCCCGTGGGCCAGCTGGTTAGCCTGAGATAAAACAAAAACAAAAACGAAAAATACACCTACCCAGCTGTGGGCCAGCTGGTCAGTGCAAGATAAAAAAAACTGTGCCAACCTGGCCCACCGGCCAGCTGGTCGGCACTAGGGTAATAAAACAAAAACAAAAGCACCCACCAGCCTCCCCATGGGCCAGCTGGTTGGCGGGAGAAAAAAAAACCATGAACATGGCCACAACAATGTAAAAAAATAAAAAAATAAAAATGCAAAATGAAACAAAACAAAATACAAAACAATGTTTTTTTTTTTTAAAAAAAAATCATTTTGTAATAAACTGAATGAAAGTCTTGGGTTGGGAACATTCTTGGCCCTGCCTACCTGTTCCTTTTGTCATTTACCTTTCCTGTGGGAGATTATTTTCTGTATGAGAATTAGGATCCAGGAATTTGATCAATAAATAGATTGAATGAAACAAGGGAGAAATGAAAAATGAAACAAAATGCCATTTGTGTCCATCCGTAGGCTCCACTTAAGAGACCCCAGCTTTTGGCTGAATATCAGAAAAAACTCCCTAATTGTTCTAGCGGTATGGCAAGAGGTGGTGTGTGCTCCAACACTGGAGTCATTCAAGAGAAACCTGGGCAACCACCTGGCAGATATCCTTTGTTATGTATTCCTGCATGGAGCAGGGGGTTGGATTTGATAGCTTGAAGATAAAATGTTCAGGGTATGAATAAAGTTTGGCGAAAGTAAAAGAAAAGAAAAAGAAAACACAAATAAAGTCATCTAGGATAAATAATTAGTTTTTAAGGATAAAGAAAATCTTCTCCCACTGGAAACAGTCAGTGATTTTAGAAGAGAAGGAGTGCTAGTTGGTAAATACTTGATCACTGCTGGTGGTCTGACAAACTTCAGCTACCCACTCAGAACTCTTCATTCCTTTTTCAGAAAAAGGCTACTGGTACTTTCTTCAAGCCTGACAAGTAACAACTGTTGATAGCACTTGAACACAACACACATTGTAAATAGATACTTACAAAGAATATCCATGGAAGTACAAAGGGAGAATTGTGAGAAATCAGTGTTTAATATGCCTGAAACAGAAAAGCTAGCAATCTCAAACAATTGCAGACTCAGTGATGGAGGAAAAAGAATTATGATAGGAAGAACACAGAAATGCTTTTCAAATACCATATCCCCAAGATGAAAGAAAACCTATTGAAAATATTATGTCTGAGAACACTTTTTTTGTCTAATAATAGTCTAATAAAGACAGACCTGAGTGCCTGTGTGCAAAAGAAAGATTTTTGTCATGGATACCCTTGTCTCTTGATAGAATAAGTTAGAGATACATTTGAAAGGATTTTGTCGGACAGAGAAAAGGATTGATAACAGTATAGAAAGTTTAAAAATGGACTAAAAGAAAGTGAAAGAAAATGTTAAATGAATGTACTTTTGAAATGAAATATTTCCAATTCAGCCAACATAAACAGTTTCCCCAATTAATAAACACAGAAATGTGCTGAAAAAGCACAAGTTTCAAGCCCATTACAAGGTGATGTGTTGTGCATCAAAATGGTGCAAAACCAAATGGTAACATTTAGGGGGAAAATTATGGGGATTGTCTGAAAAAAGCAAAAGGAAACAACTGAAACAATGCAGTTACACAAACAATACAGGTAGATCACTATATGTTTTCAAGTATTAACTAAAATTATATTGCTGCCCTTCAAAACATATTATTTGGTCAATTTAAACTGAAAATGTTCAATATATCATATATCAAAAAGCCAGATTATTAAGGGGAAAAATACAGCTTTAATTTTTTTTTTTTTGGCAAGACAGCAATTCACATTACTGAAGCACGAGAGAGAAATGTGTAAAATATAGATTTCTTTAAAAGCCCTCAGTAAATTAAAAGCTCTTTATCTAGTATTGGAATGACCATAAAATCCCATAACAAAGTATATTAAGAACTAAGCTTCATGTACTCCAGCAGGTCTTTCTTCCTAATATCATACTGTAAGGCCAGTATCCTATTGCACTTCTGATGGGTGTAGTAGTACTGGATCACCACTTGAGCCACTGTTGCCTTGCAGAAGGGAAGAATGGCTTCGCTTTTTGGAGATGTGCTTGCACAAATGTCCATCCTGCATCACTTGTGATGAAGGGATGTTCTCCCCGGCAGACGTGCAATAGGAAATGAGCCTAGACTGCCAAAAGCATCCATCTTATTATAGACATTTTCATGCATAGGGAGCTCAATTATGCAGCCAAACATTTTATATGCTGGAAAAGCTGTCATCATTGTAATGATCACATTATGTTTGTCATGGGAAAGTCTGTTAAGTTGAATGTCTAATATTTTTACAAAAATTTCTAATTGGTAAGCATACCGTTCCACAGCACATCTCAAGAGAAAAATTAACTCGTGTAAGTGTGAAACTGTGTGTACATGTGTATATAGGAGTCAATGTAAATATTCCATCTGGGTAGGGGGTATTTCAGTTTTCAGAAGCTTTTTTGAGGGGTGGGGGAGCAAGTTCTGGGGCCAAATTCCAACTTTAGTAAGATACAGTGGTACCTTATATAAAGGATTAATTCATTCCAAATGAAATTCTGCTAAGCAAATTTTCCTTTATACAAATTTCCCATAGGAATGCATTTAAAACAGAGTAATCCCTAATCATGACCATTTTTATGTTGTATGGATTCACCCCATAGGCGATTCTGTTAAGCAAATTTCCCCTATCTCTGGAATTTTTTATGTTGTACAGATTTTATGTTATACAAACCGTTTGTTATACAAGGGTCCACTGTATTTGGAGCTGGGGCTAAAGCTGCCAGGGAGGGATAGGGAAAGTGGAGATGGAGTCAATGTGGAGAGAGTCAGGGCAGATTTGCCCACTTAAAAATCTGTTGGCAACTTCATATGCCATAGTTAGCATTTAAGGAAAACATAATGTCTAGAATCCCACTGGTGCTTGCAAATCCCATACACTTCTTGAACCTGATTTTGGCTAAATGACAAGCTAGGAGGAATACTGCAGTTGCACAGTTGGGTACATGGCCAGGAATATGACAGACCCCAGAACCTTATCAGTAACGGGTAAGTAACAGTGACAAGTTATGCGCATGAATAAGATTCTGGCCACTGGATACTCTCTCAAGTAAATGACACATTAAGACCATGCAATGCGCTCTACGTGGGGCTGCCTTTCAAGACGGTCCGGAGATTGCAACTGGTTCAGAATCATGCGGTGCGGCTGGTAAGTGGTGGAGCCGCCAGGGATCACATCACGCCGATTCTGCGTAACCTGCATTGGTTACCAGTTGCTATCCGAGCCCAATTCAAAGTGCTTGTTTTGACATATAAAGCCCTAAACGTCGTAGGACCTAGATACCTGAAGGACTGCCTCCTTCCATACGAACCTACCTGGCGATTAAGATCGAGCCAGGGGGGCCTTTTGAAAGAGCCATCCCTCAAGGAGGTGAGAGGGATGGCTTGTAGACAAAGGGCCTTCTCGGCAGCTGCTCCCAAGTTATGGAATGCCCCCCTATTGAGATCCACCTGGCGCCAACACTGATTACATTTCGGCGCCAGGTAAAAACCTTCCTGTTCCAGAAGGTTTTTAATTGATACAATATAGATTGTGGGTCCGCTGACGACAATTTTAGGATAATGATTTTAAAGAAGGTTTTTATTACTGTTTGATGATTTACTGATATTTTATTTATAACTATTTTAAATTGTTTTAATTCTTTGATTGTAAGACGCCCAGAGACCTTTGGGTAGTGGGCGGCATATAAGTTGAATAAATAAATAAATAAAATAAATAAATGTTAACATCCCCCTTTCAGCATCTCCAGTGTCAAAATACTACAACATTACCAGGAGGATTAATTTTTCTCATATTACTAAGTAACTGCATTGAATCTCTCAGGTAAGATACAGGCCTCAATAAAAGCTTCCCTCTGAATTAAGTTATACTGTTACACCTAAGGCTGAGTTTGGCTTAGTCAGTTGACATTTAGTGACCACTTCTGCTTCTCTAAGCTGCTCTCTATTTAAAAAAAAAAACAATTTCTGAGGTTAAAGAGGTCCTATGGAGTAGAATGGGGTATAGTAGAACAGATAAGTGTGAGATATAACTAAAGTTGTTAGCAGGGCTTGCAGAAAATCAGATGCCCCACCTTGTAGAAGTGTCTCTAGCCAAGGTAAAATCATCAGTGGATACATCTACAATTTTTGCTTTTCAACCATTTCCTTCAGAAAATGACTGGGAGTTACTTTTAGGAGTTATACCCTGAGTTTGAACTTTAAAGAAAAAGCATGCAGAACACTTGTTCCTTTGAGAGAGGGGGGAGTGAGAGGTGTGTGTGTGTGTGTGTGTGTGTGTGTGTGTGTGTGTGTGTGTGTGTGTGTGTGTGTGTGTGTGTGAGTGAGTGAGTGAGTGAGTGAGTGAGTGAGGGAGGGAGGGAGGGAGGGGAGAGAGGAGAGAGAGAGAGAGAGAGAGAGAGAGAGAGAGAGAGAGAGAGAGAGAGAAGCAATGGTTATCAGCTGATGGTTTGCAATAAACTAAAGCTGAAGGCTTGGTTGTGATTTAGCACCTATATATTGAGACGTGTGGACAGCAAGAGATAAACCCTGAGAACAGCAAGGTCACATTAAGGTATGGCCTGGAGCTTGAACATTCAAAATGTCTCTAATATAAGTGAAAAATATTTTGCACCTTCCATGTACTGAGAGACTTTGGTTTGACACATGTAGAAATGTCCCTACAATTCTCAGTGTCAATGAGTCTCTCCCATAGAGGTGGTGTTTTAGTCGGATGAACTTTTGGGTACTCCAGGGGTCCTAAGCTGGATGCCATAGCGCTTACACTAAAAATCATCACTGGTTGCAACTAGGGCTGGGCACAGAAAGGAAAAACTGTGTTTCATTTCATTCCATTTTGTTCCCCCTGCGTTACGTTTTGTAAGTAATGAAATTTTTCCATAATTTTTCCCCATAATTTTTTCATACCCCAGCTGCCTCATTCTAAGTAATCCTCTGATCTGCCCCTATCATCCTCATCAGATGAGGACTCACCTGTGGAGGAGGCAGTAGATGTATCCAATTCCCAAGTGGACCATTTTTGTTTTCTGTTGGCTTCAGACCTCTTCTTCTTTCTTGATGAGCTGTGTCCCTTTTCTGGTGAAGAATCACTTGTATCGCTAGAGTCCAGAAGTGGCCATCTGAGAAGAGAGACCTGAATTGCCGGCCTCCTCAACCCCAGTGGCCCTGTTCCCAATCTGTTGAGAAATGTGTGCCAACGCTTGCTCAGTGTACTGCAGAATTGACGGCTGAGGCTGGGTGGCCTCTGTTGGGTTTTGCTGCACCGGCCGCTGCTCTTCAACACCTTCTAGAGGGGGTGGCAGGGCCCTCTCTTGTGGCCTATGACTCCTAGTACCACTCATGGGTGGCTTATCCCATGAGGCCCTGTTAGTTGCCTGGCTTTTTCTGGAGGGCATCATACTCGTGTGAATCTGCCAGGTGATGACCCAAGCAGGTGCCTAATCTTGAGTACTGGGTTTGCCTTCTGCTCTGTCAGTGCCTTTTGTGCTACTGGGCCTCAGACTAAGAACTCTGGCAACTTGCTGGAGTCTTATCATTCACCAATGTTCTAATACATGTTGTTCCCTGTCTACCTCCCTTATAGTGGGAATCAAACCAGGAAATGGGGGCCCTGCCTTGTGGTGCTGATAATCCCACTATTTTGGGGGTCCCCAAAGGATATGTGAGACCAGGTCACCAAGGTAACTGGGGGTTACACTATCTACAAGGGCCCCCTAACTGTCTGTCCCATCCCCTTTTTCATTTGTCGCTTAAATAAGGAGGGGGTTAAAGTCCCCCCTCTTTTTAAAACAGTCTTTGATAGGGAAAAGATCATTCAGCAGTCATTTAATGCAACAGCACCAAAATCATTTCCCCCCTCCAAGTTCAAAAGAACATACCTTACCATCTGAAGACCTGTCAAAATTAATTGAGAATGCTTTAATTTAATCAAGTTCAGTTCATTAGGCTGACTTTTAAATTATTAAATTAAATACTACTGTAGTTCAATAGCGTTTATGACAGTAACAAATACAGAAACACATTTTTCTCCAAGCCTGATTTATCATATATTTGCAGCTCCGTGGGTTGCTGGAATTACCATTGTACATGAGATTTTGTTTGTTTGTTCATCAACCATGTTTTTACTTTTTTATGACTGTCTTTTTAGTACAGTGTTTCCTTGCAGCCATACCGACCACATGGGCATGGACTTGCACAACACTGGCTCTTCGGCTTGAATATGGAGATGAGCACTGTTCCTAGAGTCGGACAGGAGTAGCACGCATGTATGTGGGGGAACCTTTACCTTTACCTTTTCCATACACTGTTTTAAAAGAGACTGCTAAAGAAACATGCAGCTGGCATTTAAAACTAAAGTAACCTGCCGGGACTGTTTTCTTGTTATTCAAATTGTGTTATTCATTCATTCATTAGAACCTTTGTTTTCTCATATATTCTACAATTCATTTACTTATTTATTGGATTTATAGCCCCTTATTTATTGAATTTATTTCTTGAACATGAGACTAAAAAGTGACTTACAGTAATAGTAAATAAAAGAACACTAAATTTTCAAACACAACTCAAGACCCATCATTAAAGCACAATTAAATTAAGTTTTACGAACATAAAAACATAAGAAGAGCCATGCTGGATCAGGCCAAGGGTCCATCTTGTCCAGTTTCCTGTATCTTGCAGTGGTCCCACCAGATGCAGCTGGGAGCGCACAAGACTAGATATCTATCTCCTGATACCACTTCCCCTGCATCTAGACTTTGAAGTAACCTGTTTCTAAGCCTGGAGATTACACAACCCCATCATGGTTTGTAACCTGTGGTGAATCTGTCCAATCCCCTTTTGAAGGCAGCCAAGCCAGATGCCATCACCACATCCTGTGGCAGGGAGTTCCACAGACTAACAACATGCTGGGTAAAAAAAATATTTTCTTTTGTCTGTTCTCACTCTTCCAACCCTCAGATGCCTTTTTCCCCCCAGACTAAAGAGCCCCAAATGTTTTAACCTTTCCTCATAAGGGAGGTGCCCCAGCCTCGTAATCATTTTATTCCATTCAAATCAAAATAAAAAAAAAACAAATCAGGGTGCAGTACTCAGCAGGTTCTCATTCTCAGAACTTAGTCAATTACTTGAATTCTTCATGAAAGAAAAAAAAAACTTTCCCTCTATTGATGGAAAGTTAACAAGGACAGAAGTAAATCTAGCTTCTGTAGGACATTCCAGGGCCAGGAAGCAATGAATAATAAACCCCTCTCTCTGTTGTAGCTATCCCAGTGGAAAAGTGAGTCGATTATAAATACAGAAGCTTCTTGTTCAAATTCCTTGTTCAGGAATACGGTTGACTTAGACAAGGCATTATATCTCAGCCTCTTCCACCCACATTACCCCATCCGCTCATCTGCACTATGATAACAATAACAGTGTTGGCTTTTAGAAATAGCCAAAAGGAATTTGACAAAATCACAGATGTGTGGTGCTTTGGACATTGTAAATACACTCAAGTGATGATATCTATGATGGCTGAATTCGAAGAATGGCTGGATAATCTGTAGAAATGAAAATTTGTGTTTGTGCATGTATGAACATTTGCGATAGATTTCAATATCAACAAAAACTCTGAATTCTGAGTTCAAATTTTTGAGTATGGTTTCTTTCTCAATCTGAGAGTTGACTGGGGTCCTTGTTAAAGTGGGACTTTAACAAGGCATTGTCCCATCCTAGAGGAACAACGGATTGGCCTGAGACCCAGAGCTGACGAAATAACCTGGTCATTCCTTACATGGCTGGTGTGTCTGAAAAGCTTGACAGCATTTTTGGCAAACACCACATACACGTTCACTTAAAACCGACAAATGCTCTAAGGCAGAGACTTGTCCACCCAAAAGACCTAACAACAAAACACAAGAGGAGTAATATAGCACATGTGGTCCAATGCAGCAAGCAGTGCACAGGAGAGGCAACAGCTCAGGGCCAGAATCAGCAGTGTACCTTCATTTGAAGAACAAAGGACACTTATTCAAAGGTGGGTATGTACACATGTGTGGGTGTACTGCTCTTTGTCTTACTTTTGCTCTGTAGGCAAAATATCCCACAGAGTTTGAAAATTCTTTGTCAAAGTATCTCATTAGGCTGAGAGAGGCTGAATCAATAAGAATGAGAAATTATCCAAAGTTCTTTATATCCCTAATAGAGATGGGCACAAAAAGAATTTTTTGTTCTGTTATTCGTTATTTGTTTTGTTACATAATGAAACGAATAACGAACCTGGTGATGAAATTGGAATGAACCGAACTGAACCAAGAAAATTAGGTTTGTATTTTCGTTAATGGCAACAGCGATGAAATGAGCTGTTTTAAATGTTAAAAAACGTCCTGAATATCCGTAAAAACTCAGCGATAATTATTTATTCTGTCTGATAATACCTACTGGGGGTGTTGGGGTCCTTAAAATGTGCATTTATGTCTTTTCTCAGATTGCTGTATTTTTTTCCTTTAAGTGGAGTTAGGGGACATCGACCCAAAATGGCTGCCAGATGCCTAATATTGATTTCTTGGGTATTAAAACACCCTGGACATCCGAAAAACACAGCAATAATTATTTATTCTGCCTGATAATACCTACCAGGGGGTTTGAGGTCCTTAAAACGTTTGTTTTTGTCTTCCTCCCATTGCGATGTATTTTTCTTTTCCCTTTAAGGATGACACAAAATGGATGCCAGCCATGTGATGGGATCATGTAAATTCTTGGACAACTTCAACCAATAGCATGCCCAGGTTGCAGACTGGGCAGGTCTGGCAGCCACAGAGGGCATAAAAAGCTCTGGCAGCCCCCATCCTCTTTGCAGTCTGCGGTGGAAGTTAGGGTGGGATTGCTATCTCTGCAACTCATTATTTTCACTTTAGGCCAGCCAGGCAGGCATGTGTCTCTGTGTTCCTCCTGGCTGCAGCCTGGCTCTTAGGGGAGAGAAAGAAGAGATTTCTCTCTAGCTTCAGTCTTGCAGCCTCCCTGTGTGTGTGCGTACCTCTCGGTGAGTACCCTCCCCTGCCCAGCAGTGCAGTCACTCTGCGGCTGCCTTGCACCCTGGGCAACACCTGCCACTGCCTTTGCAGCCTCCCTGCATACGTAGTTTATACTGTGTCTCTGCCAGCATCAATTCTTTTTAGTGTTTTCCCTCTGGTCTGTGGCGTTGGCGGACGCCCGCGCACGGAAATGCTTTAAATTCCGCAGAGCAGGTAAAAACGAATAAACAAATGAATAAACAAACCAATGAAAAGATTTTTTTGTGAAAATTCACGGAAAACTAAAACGAACTGAACTGAGCCCCTCAATGAAATGAAAAGAAATGAAACATCATTTTTTCAATTCATGCCCATCTCTAATCCCTAATATGAAGTGTTACTACCAAATCTGCTGACGAGCATCATTTCCAATTAAAGAGAGGTTAACATGGTGTCTTCTCTTGCTCGAAAGCTATTGCTGTTTTTACTTCTCCTAGTACAACAAAGCTTTCTTTCTCAGAATTATATTGCTTAAGCAGGAGATGGACAAAAGATGAGTATGAGCTTCACTCTTCTGTTATTGTTAGCTTTCTTTGGGGGAGGAGGTAGGGTTGGGGAAGGAGAGACTTAAGGGGTTTTCCAGAGGATTTGAGAAGAAATATTTTTAACAGTTTGCAAGACAAGCTGAAGGCAGTTCACCCATCCCTTCTATAAATCCTAATTTTAGTACAGCTTGATGTTGCTTCATTATACAAAGCTGCTTGCTATGACATTAGGCTGCTGCTTTTTATTCTGATTTACCCCACAGTAATCACTAGACATAGAAAGAGCCTGTTTCACATTCACTGTGTAGAATTATAAAAATATACTTAAGAGAAAATATCCCATATGCTTTTAAAAACAAAATCCATATCATAAAAAGGGAGTTCTGTTAGGATCATTAATAATTCTTTGTGGCCTGCTTTCTCTGTCGGCAACCATGCATTCCTTTGAGTATTAAAATTATTTTGTAATGAATATTTGACACAGCTCATAATTTGCAAAAATACATGAGCAATATGGGTTTCACTTTAAATAGGATGCCAAACCTGTCCTATGCAGTAATGTTTGGTTCCTTATTTTCTCCTTGCTAGGAAGTAGAATACCATTTGTTAATGAATGGTGAGAGCTTTGCGCAATAAACAATGCCCATGGGATCCCTCAAGAAATACAGTGGGCCCTCGTATAACAAACGGTTTGTATAACATAAAATCTGTACAACATAAAACATTACAGAGATAGGAGAAATTTGCTTAACAGAATCATTTATGGGGTGAATCCGTACAACATAAAATTGGTCACAATTAAGGTTTACTGTTTTCAATGCATTTCTATGGCAAATTTGTATAAAGGAAAATTTGCTTAACATAATTTCATTGGGAACAAAATAATTCCTTTATACAAGGTACCACTGTAGATGTCCAGAAAATCTGATATTGTCACCCATTCTCTCTCTCTCTTCCCTACCTATGGAGTTTCGGATCTTGCTTAGAACAACCTACCAAAAGATCAGGCTAGGAGAAGGAAAGGGATGCATATTGTTATTTGCTTAGGTTGTTCCAGTGTAATTGCAGAGAGGAAAAGAAGAAACTAGGATCTGTTGAGTGATATTATTGTCCCCCCAGGCCCCAAACAATGAGTCGACACAAAAGTATATGGGTTTAAATTGGGCCACAACTTTATTATTGTCATGAACTTTTAATTGAAAGTAACTGTATTAAAAGTTACTTGCCTCAACATGGGCCTCCAGTAGTGCAAATTAAATGATACTACCCAAATTGTTCCCCTCTCTTTGTTATTTGTTTATTGTCTCCCCACTGTAGGAGAGTACTGGTCCTAATGACCAGCACACTTCCTGACAGATGGGTAGCCTTTTAACTCCAGGCAGTCGTACGTAGCATTTAACTATACAACCTGCATTTTCTTATTAATTTTATGTGGGCCTCCTCCTCTGCTCTATTGGAGTATGTTGTCCAACTGCCATGTCCCTTTGAAGATAACTTATGATATGACATCATGGGTACTAAATTTCCTTGCACTCCCTGCCACAGCAAAGGGAGCTGATATGCAAGCCCCTTGCACCCCCACAAAGCCAAACATTTCGGCCTGGAGGCCCATCTTCAAGTCACATAAAAATAAGTCAAGACCAAGATTTGAAATGTGAACTCCATCCTCCCTATACAGCTCAGGGCATGAAAATTTGATTTCAGGGTGTGGAATCACCAATTCTAAATAGAGATGGGCACGAACCAAAAAAAATGGTGATTTGTTTTGGTTCGTTTCATTTTAGGTTTTGGTTTGGTACATTTTGTTTTTAACAAACTTTTTTCCAAATATTCATTTTGTTGGTTTGTGTTCATTATTTGTTTTCCCCGCTTTGCACGATTTATTCCATTTGACAGCATGCGGGCGGGAAAAAACATTCAAAACAAAAAAACAAAAAAAACCACAGATGTTGACAACAACTGCACAAACTGGACAGGCAGCATCCTCATCCTCATCATCCACATCCTCATCCTCATCTTCAATCATCAACACATCATCCTTACCAAGTGGCGGCAGCAGCGGTGGGGTGAGCCTGGCCCCTGTGGCAGGGCCTTTTTGTTTTTTTTAAAGCACCACCAACCACACGGCCCCTGGGGCTGGGCTGGTGCTGGTTTTATTTCTATACATTTTTTCTTTATTTTTAGGGCACTAACCTGCCTACCCCTGGGGTCGGGTCGGCACTCCTTTTTAAAAAAAATTTTTTAATTTTTGTTTTTCAAGCACTGACCACGTGGCCCCTGGGGCCAGGTTGGCGCTGGTTTTATTTTATATCTATCTATCTATCTATCTATCTATCTATCTATCTATCTATCTATCTATCTATCTATCTATCTATCTATCTATCTATCTATTTCAAGGCACCTACCTGGCCACCCCTGGAGCCAGGTCAGCGCTCCTTTTTGAAAAATTATTAATTTGATTTTCCCCCCCAAGCACTGACCATGCAGCCAGTAGACTTTCATGGTAGCTGGAACAGTCTAAATCTACCTACACCCTAACTGGTACAAGTGGATTCTGGATAGCTCAAGGGATCACATTTTCCTGTACAATGACAACTTTTTTCTTTTAAACTCAGCTCAGCAATTGGTGGTGTTGGTATTAGTAGTGGTGGTAAGAAAAGACTCTGTGCTCTTAGAAAAACAGAATGGCATTTTTTCTCCCCACCCCACCCTTGGGGGGGGGCTTTTTCCACACTTAAAAATAGAACAGATGAAAATATAACAATAGTGACTTAGCATTTTAAATCCTTTTGCTTTCTTTGTTCTTCCGCTAACTGGTTTAGGTAATTTCATTATTGAAAATAGATTTTTAAAGCACAGACAGCTTTTCTTGCCCTGTGTTTTAAAATCAAGTCCTATATTATAGGTATAATAATGTCTTCTTTTATCTCTGTGTTTAATTTTTTTACACCTCTTTGATAAGATTCCAGCCAAAGCAATATAAACAAATAATGAAAGAAATAGTCATTTTGAACATGGGACCAAAAATAGCAGAATACTTGGCATTTCATTTTTTTAAATTTGCACCAGAGCATTTTGAAATGCAGGAATAGATTCCAATTGTAAAAGGGATACAGTTTGTTTTCATATCTTCTGCTATCTCAGGCAGAGGCAGTGATAGACACAGTGAAGCACCAATAGGGCAGATCATAGCTCAATATGGGGCTGTTATATGGCTTCTGTATGGATTGACCAGTAGAAGCAGTGTGCCCCGCAAACACTCTTGTATGAAATCATGCATGTTCTCATGCTTGGCTTCCTTGCAGTTTCCAAAGAGACTGGGAGCATGTGTCAGTACAAATAAAGGGTGTTTAGGATAGGAGGGGTTTTCTATTAAAAGACTTGCATCAACTAGCACTGGCCTCACACTTGAAAACTCCTCCCATTAATACTGCTGCTACATCACGATTCCTCTGTTGGCATTAAAATGTCCATCACATATCTTTACACATTATCTGAACTGTTCCATAATAATCCATGTCTCTTTTCCTAGTTGATAACAGCTGCACTTCTGCTATGTGTATACTTACTATCAAATCTTTAATAAGTTTACTTATGAAATAAAATAATCAGCTGGGTAGCACCATTTCCCTGTATTATTTATTTGCTTTATTTTAGGAGAAAAGATTTTTAGGCTGAGAAAAATCCCCCTGTCTGTACCATCAAAGAGGGGTTGGGAAGCAAATGTAGCATGTTTTGAAACGGATCCCAGTACCCCTGAACCTGTCACACCCCTGTTTTTGTTGGTTGGTTGGTTGGTTGGTTTTGATTATAAAGGAAATAAATTGGCCCACAGCTCAACAGTTTTCAGTTTCATGTTCTGTTTAACCTTTTGTTTAAAAAAAAACTTGGAAGTGGGCCACTTGGGATTCTAACCCGTTAGCTCTGAGGATTTACCTGGGAAGTTGAATAGTCTAATAGGAGTTGTATATAATAATAATAATAATAATAATAATAATAATAATAATAATAATAATAATAATAATAATAATAATAATAATAATAATAATAATAAAGAATGGGGACAACTCTCTGGTAGGGGTCTGGGTGCTTATCATGCCCCCCAAAAAGGAAAGATTGCGGGGAAGGTAAAGCAACACTTAGAAGATTCAGGGTTTGACAGGAACTGTGTATAAATCAAGTTTTTTTCATGAAATGTATTTCATGAAATGTGACAGTAAGGATCAAAAACACCTGTCTGTAGGCTCCTCAAGAGAAGGCTCTGGGGACTTTTTAAGCATCATATGATACTTCTAAGAACCAAGACCCTTGCAAATCTGTATTTCAATTAGTTTGGCACCACTGATGTATATTTAGGCAACTGTGACAACATTGCAATTTGTCTAATGGGAAGAAAAAACACCCTGAAGAGCCAAACTAACCTTCTTGACCCCTTCTGCAAATCAGTTGATGGGAGGCATGATCCATGTTTTATTTTCCACAAAACTGCATTCCACCCACTAACTATTTTATTTGTTCAATCAGTGGATTTATATCCCACTCTTTTAAACAAGAAAAAAAGAAAGCAGAAAATTAGGAAGAACAATATGAGGGTAATTTTTAAAAGTAGGCATGGAGGAAACAGTCTATTTCAGTACATATCAAGTTATGTTTTCAGCTTTTCAGTAATCTCCATTCTGTACTATTTCTGTGCATCTTTCTTTCTGGGCACCATTTCTTTGTACATCTTTCTGTTAATATACAAATTTTCTATACGCTTCTCCTTAAAACACTTTTTGAAAGTTATTTTCCCTATCATATGCACATTAGAATTCTGCAATTCCTAATACAAGACTGTCCAAGTTTGAACAACCCACAGCCTACCTGACGCTCCAGAACGTCCCCCACGGTTGACTCTGAAAGCGCGCACACACAAGTGCAGGGGCGACAGCGGCAGCTCCATGACCCCCAGGAGGTCTTGCCTTCCCCACCCAGCCTTGTTTGGCACCAAATTCAAAAGGAACAAGCAGCCTTCCTCCTCCTCTCCTTTGCGCGAGCGAAGGGAAGGAGAGGGAAGTCTTGGTCCTTTAGATTTTGGCGCCTCTCAGACGTTTCTTCACCGGGCACCTAGAAGGCTCATATGGGGGATTTCTGATAGTCTGGAACCAAGCCATGTAGGTCTTTATAGGTAGTGACTAGGGAAGGGCACCTTATGAAAAATGACATACTGTTTCATCCTTTCGTAAGCTTACAAAACCTTATGAAACAGCAAACAGTATGTCATCAAGAAATGAAACGAAACACCAGTTTTGTTTCATAAATGAAAAATAAGAACACAAGAACTGCCTTGCTGGAACAGGCCACAGCCCATCCAGTCCAGCATTCTGTCTCACACAGTGGCTCACCATTTGCTCCAGGGTATTCCCAAGCAGATGTCTTCAGCTGCGTAAGATTTCCTGCAAATGGCACTGAGAAATATCCTGCCTATCTCTCCAACCCATCCTTAGGCATCCATAATGATAGCAATTGATACCCTTGTTTTCCATGAACTTGTCCAATCCTTTCTTAAAGCTGTCAAGGCTGACAGCTATCACCACTAGAGATGGGCAAGAAACGAACAATTTTTCGTTTCCATTTTCGTTTTTTCATTTTGTTATGCAACGAAACAACAAATGAATTTTGTCTCCAAAATGAAATGAAACGAACAGAAACACCGGAAATTTTGTCGTGCGTTTCATTTTCGTTACTGCAATACAGTGAACTGCTTTAAATGCTAAAAAAAATCACAAAAATTGAAATAAATGGTAATGAAATGGTAACAAAATGAACAAAAACGAAAATGAATTTTTTGCAAAAATTCTCAAAAAACAGAAACGGACCAAAACGGACCCTCCAAACGACAAACGACAAACAAAACAGCATTTTTTTATTCGTGCCCATCTCTAATCACCACATCTTCTGACAGGGAGTTCCATAGACCAGTGATCTTCTGGGTGAAAAGGTACTTTCTCTTATTTGGTTGAGATACAGCACCCAAAAGTTTCCTGGAGTGCCCCCTAGTTCTAGTGTTGTGCGATAAGTAAAACAGTTTTTCCTTATCTCTTTTGTCCACACCGTGTATGATTTTATAAACTTCAGTCAGGTCACCTCTTAGGCGCCGTCGTTTAAGAGTGAAGAGGCCCAGGCATTGCAGTCTCTGATGGAAAGGAAGGTGTTCCAGTCCCCTAATCATTCTGGTTGCCCTGCTCTGCACTTTTTCCATTTCCATAATATACTTCTGGAGGTAGGGTTCCCAGAACTGTACACAATACTCCAGATGGAGTCTCACCATAGATTTACAAAGAGGCAAAATGACACTTTCTGACTTACTTTCTATACCCTTCCTAATGATCCCTAGCATTGAGTTTGCTTTTTTCACTGCTGCAGCACACTGGGTTGACACCTTCATTGAGCTATCCACCAAGACACCAAGGTCCTTTTCCTGGTTTGTTGCAGAGAGTTCAGACCCCATCAGTGTATAAATGTGATTGTGGTGTGTGTTGTTGTTTTGTTGTTTTTTTTTTGCCACAACATTCATCACTCTGCACTTAGTAATGCTGAAGCTCATTTGCTACTGGAAATGCTAAATTTTCGTATCGTGCCCATTTGTAGCAATGACCATCACTTTGAACTGAGCCTGGAAGCAGACTGATAGCCAATGCAGTTGGAGCAGTGACATTAACTGGCACCAGATTGGCTGCTGCGTTTTGGGCCTGCTGAAGTTTCCAAACTGTTTTCAAAGGCAGTCCCACATAAAGTGCATTGGAGTAATCCATGTGGGATGTAACTAAGCCGTGTGTCACTGTAGCCAGATCAGATAACTCAAGGAATAGGATTCTTAACTAGGTTCATAGGGGTGATGTAAAATAGAGAAATCATAAGGAAGAAAAGGTAATTAGGAATAACCCATGGCCACACTTCAAACTTTTTAAGAACAGCTTCCAAATCATTGGGCTATAACTCATAGGGCTGAGGAAGAATGGTATACTCTATCTATTAAGACACAGCAAATAAGCTGATTACTTCTTTACATATTTGTCAGCCATGTAATCTTGGTTGTTCATAGGTCATGGTATTTCTCTATGGAAATGTATATGTCATGATCCTAACTACTGTTTATATGATCCCTTCACCCTGAGATGAAAGAAAGGTGATTCTAGACCCCAATCTTTTCATGGCTCTGTTCATTCTCTTTCAGCTCCTTATGACTTTCGATTTATCACTTGAACATGTTGAACAGCCTGGGTCATGGGTCATAGTCCCAAGACAATTTCCTGTATAATCAGAAACGCAATAGAATAAATGTTTTTTCTAGTGGGAATGCTTCCTTTCAGTGTTTTCAGATATACCAGAAGAATTGGATTCAATGGCTTCTCTTAGTGACAGGTAGAAGCAAGGGGAAGTGGGTTGGAACGGGACTCAAGCATCTAAAAAGTAATGAAAAGGGTTAATGTTCCCAGAAATGCATGGAAGAAAGATGATAGATACTGAACAATACCTGTCCACAGTAAACTGTTGATCTGAGTATCTGTATTAGTAAGTTTTTGTAGTCTCTTCATGTAGAGTGATGGAAAATACAGATTATGGCCAGTGAAAGTTGAACAACAATGTAGTCTCATGTTTTGTTTCCACTTTTCAAAGGCTTTTTCTTATTATTATTTGATAAGGTCCAGGAAATTGTTACCGACATGCGAGTGGGAACCTATGGAAAAGAATACAGCGTCTATCAATGGTGCCGTTCTTCTCCCCAGAGCTATGTTTGGTGGGTGTGAGAATAGCTTGCTTTCAGTCTCTGCTGTTGCAATGAGATAGCATTGAAAAACAGGACCAGAGAACAGTACAAATTCAGTCTAGGGAACTGGGGTTTTTATCCAGCTGTAATGTGTGCACAGACAATGTAGCTCTATATTGGGTTGAACAACAAAGACCTGTAAAAAGATTTGATAGAAAGGGAGTGGCAGAAAAGCTGAATTGGTAAGCAGTATAATAAGATCCTTTTTATTTAAAGGCATTTAAGTGATATACTTATGACCTAAAAAGAGAGTACTTGAAACTATTCATTATCTTTAATAGGTATCATTATTTTCACTATGTTCATTTAATGCAAGATGAGTAGCATTTAATACGGGCCTTAGCAGGTTCTGTTACTTACATTACTGCAATGGGAAAATGTAATCTATACTGTAGAAGGACTGGAGGAAATAGTCTTAATAATCAATTAATTTTTATAGGCATGAATTCAGTTTGGATAGCCGAAAAGTCAGAGGTGAGCACACAATTTTATGGCATATAATGTATCGGATTAGTTCCTCCACAAACCTTCATGTCCCTTTTCTATCAAACATTCAAAAGTGCACTTTGTGTCCCAGATAAGGGCAAAATGTTAAAGCTTTCTTATGGAAGCTGTGCTGAATCAGGTATGAATTGGTGCTACATAGATGTTTCAATATGCTATTCTTTTGGCCCAGATCCTTTTTTTGGCATACATTTTCCCCATAAGTAGGGGACCTATGGCCCTCTTGTTAGAATGAAATTTCTTTCATCACTAACAATTGGTAGTACTTTTTAGAGCTCATAGGGGATCATGTTCAACATTATCTGAATGGCCATGGAGTCCCAAATATCTTTTGGGCAAGCAGGAATATCTCTTGTAGCAAATGCTGATCACAAGCCACTATCTTTGCCATTTAATCTGAAAGGAAGCAACACACATATGTTATATTGCACCATTTAATTATTGCCCTCCTAGTCTCACCCAAAAGGGGCTAAACAGAAGGCTTTCAAGAACAGAATTCCAAATTGCTGAGCAAGGACATTTTATTGCACAATGCAGAGCCCAAATGTCTTACTGTCACCCTGATACGATGAGCACTTGGAAATTTCTTCCTGTAGCTTTGCTTAGTTACACAGTTATAACTTCTACTTCCCTCCCACCAGCGAAACACAGGCCACAGGATCACAGAATCATAGACTTGGAAGGGACCTATAATGCCACCAAGTCCAACCCCATACTCAGCACAGGAATCCAAACCAAAGACAGATGATTTTCTAGTTTTTTTCTTAAATTCCTCCAGTGTTGGACTGCACACCATCTCCAGAGGTAGTTGGTTCCATTTCTAAACTGTTCTAACAGTTAAGATCCCCCCCCGATATTCAGCCTAAATCTGGGTTCCCTTAACTTAAGCCTTGGGTCCCCTCGGGGAGAAAGGTGGCATAAAAATAAAGTTTATTGTTGTTGTTGTTGTTGTTGTTGTTGTTGTTGTTGTTGTTGTTATTATTATTATTATTATTATTATTATTATTATTATTATTATTATTATTATTATTATTATTATTATTATTATTATTATTATTATTATTATTATTTATCCTGCATTCTGGGCTGACTGAAAGCATATCCTTCCCCTCCTCTGTATAACTCTTCAAGTATTTGAATATATCTATCATGTCTCCCCTCAGTCTTCTTTTCTCTAGGTGATTAACCATGCACATTTCTTTCAGTCTGTCCCCATAGAGCTTGGTGTCCAACCCCCTGATCATCTTTGTTGCCCTCCTCTGAACGTGCCTCTGCTAATGCACTCCAAAATAGCATTGGCTTTTTTTGAAACTACTTCATACTGCTAGCTTATATTAAGCTTGTGATCGACATCAATTCCAAAATCCTTATTGCTTGTAATGTTACAGAGACAAGTATCCCCCATTTTGTAACTGTGTATTTGGTTTTTTCAACCTAGCTACAGAACTTTGAATTTATCCCTGTTAAATGTCATTCTGTTGTTTTTTTATCTCAGTCCTCAATCATATCAATATATTTCTGAATTTTGTTTTTGTCGTCCAGGTTATTGGATATTCTACACAATTTTGTGTCATCTGTAAATTTAACAAGCATACCCTGCACTTCCTCATCTAAAGCTGTGATAAGGTGGAGAAAAGTCAAATTATCAACTGATATAAGCATTGTGTTATTAAAATATTAACAGATCCTGACTGTGACACATCCCTGAGAAAACAGGAGGTCTCATTGACCCATCTTCTCTACAGCTAAGGGTTGGCATGACCCCAGAAAGATAAGGTTCCTAAGAGCAAATATTTTGTGGTTAGCTAAGAGTGGGTGGCAAGCCTAAGGTTAGGTCATTCTGGCTTTTGACGGCCAACTGGGTATGAGCTAAGAAAACGTGCGAGGGATGGCATGTGTAGGATACGCAGGTTTGATGTCATAGGGAAGGGTATATAAGATTCTACTGGAAGACACTGAAGTCTGTCCAGGACAGCAGGCTTATGCTATCTCGAACCCTTAAGGGACCCTTGGTCCCTTGAGCTGGGGAGGGGCTTGGGATTTCTACCACTGATTCTACTAACCTTTATTTGTGCTCTGTGTTTTCAAATACTTTCTGTACTGCTGCAAGTCTATCTTTTGATAAACCTTTTACTGTTTCACTACTTCTGAGTGTGGCATTTGGCGCCAAGAACAAGATGATGCAGAGAGAGTCATTTTAAAACAAATTTCAACTTATCAGCTTCCCTTATCTATTATCTACAAGCCCTCCAAGTGTGGGGGGAGTTTAGATTTCTGGTTTCTGAGCAATGCATCCCCCAAAGAGACCTCCCACAGGAATTTATTTAGAGATACAAAGCTTGTGAGAAGTTTCCTCTGGCTCCTCTCTACAATTCCTCCATGTTTTGTGAAGTCTGTGTCACCCCAAGCCAGTTGCTAGAGAAGGGATGCAAAATGCAAGGGAGAAAGGGAAAGATACAGAAAATTGAATGCAGACTTCCAAAGAATAGCAAGGAGAGACAGGGCGGCCTTCTTGAATGAACAGTGCAAAGAAATAGAGGAAAACAACAGAAAAGGAAAAACCAGAGATCTGTTTAAGAAAAATGGAGATATTAAAGGGGTATTTCGTGCAAAGATGGATATGATAAAGGACAAAAATGGTAGGGACCTAACTGAAGCAGAAGAGATCAAGAAGAGATGGCAAGAATATACAGAAGAATTATATCGGAAAGATCTGGATGTCCCTGATAACCAAGATAGTGTAATTGCTGACTTGGAGCCAGACATCCTGGAAAGTGAAGTCAAGTGGGCCTTAGAAAGCATTGCAAACAACAAGGCCAGTGGAGGTGACGGCATTCCAATTGAACTCTTTAAAATCTTAAAAGAGGATGCTGTAAAGGTGCTGCATAAGATATGCCAGCAAATTTGGAAAACCTAGCAGTGGCCAGAGGACTGGAAAAGATCGGTCTACATCCCAATCCCAAAGAAAGGAAATGCCAAAGAATGCTCCAACTATCGCACAATTGCACTCATTTCACATGCTAGCAAGGTTATGCTCAAAATTCTACAAGGCAGGCTTCAGCAGTATGTGGAAAGAGAACTTCCAGAACTACAAGCTGGATTTCGAAGGGGCAGAGGAACTAGAGATCAAATCGCCAACATGCGCTGGATTATGGAGAAAGCCAGAGAGTTCCAGAAAACATCTACTTCTGCTTCATTGACTATGCCAAAGCCTTCGACTGTGTAGACCACAACAAACTATGGCAAGTCCTTAAAGGAATGGGAGTGCCTGACCACCTTATCTGTCTCCTAAGAAATCTATATGTGGGACAAGCAGCAACCGTCAGAACTGGATATGGAACAACTGACTGGTTTAGAATTGGGAAAGGAGTACGACAAGGCTGTATACTGTCACCTTGCCTATTTAACTTATATGCAGAGTACATCATGAGAAAGGCCGGTCTGGATGAATCACAAGCAATTAAGATTGCCGGACGAAATATCAACAACCTCAGATACGCAGATGATACTACTCTAATAGCAGAGAGTGAGGAAGAATTAAAGAACCTCTTAATGAGGGTGAAAGAGGAGAGTGGAAAAAATGGGCTGAAGCTCAACATCAAAAAAACTAAGATCATGGCCACTGGTCCCATCACCTCCTGGCAAATAGAAGGGGAAGAAATGGAGGCAATGACAGAGTTTATTTTCTTGGGCTCCTTGATCACTTCAGATGGCGACTGCAGCAATGAAATAAAAAGACGCCTGCTTCTTGGGAGGAAAGCAATGGCAAACCTAGATAGCATACTAAAGAGCAGAGACATCAGTTTGCCAACTAAGGTCAGGATGGTTAAAGCTATGGTTTTCAGTAGTGATGTATGGAAGTGAGAGCTGGACTATAAAGAAGGCTGATCGCCGCAGAATTGATGCTTTTGAGCTGTGGTGCTGGAGGAGAGTCTTGAGAGTCCCCTGGACTGCAAAGAGATCAAACCTATCCATTCTGAAAGAAATCAACCCCGAATGTTCACTGGAAGGACAGATTTTGAAGCTGAGGCTCCAGTACTTTGGCCACCTCATGAGAAGAGAGGACTCCCTGGAAAAGTCCCTGATGCTGGGAAAAATCGAAGGCAAAAGGAAAAGAGGACGACAGAGAATGAGATGGTTGGACAGTGTCATCGATGCATCCAAAATGAATTTGACAAAACTCCGGGAGGCAGTGGAGGATAGGAAGGCCTGGCGAGCTCTGGTCCATGGGGTCACGAAGAGTCGGACACGACTGAACGACTGAACAACAACAACAACACTTTTGTTGGATAAATCAGTCTATCATGCTGATTTTCAACACAAATGGGAGGAGCGATGCATGATACAACCTATCCTGGTCTATTTGCATGAGGACCAATTAGAGGGATTTATATTACCCAGGGCTTGGAAAATGCATCCATCTACTTCCTCCTTCTCCCTACTTGTAAGTAGAGATGGGCACGAAACGAGCAATTTTTCATTTTCATTTTCGTTTTTTTGTTTCATTACGTAACGAAACAAAAATGAATTTTGTCTCCAAAATGAAACGAAACGAAACGAAACAACAGAAATTTTGTCGTGTGTTTCGTTTTTGTTGCAGCAAATACATTGAACTGTAATGAATGCTAACGAAACAGCAATTTTTCATTTTTGTTTTCATTTTTTTGTTTTGTTACGTAATGAAACGAAAATGATTTTTTTTGCAAAAAAATCACGAAAAACAAAAACGAACCGAAACGGACCCGATAAACGACAAACGACAAATGAAACACCATTTTTTTGAGTCGTGCCCATCTCTACTTGTAAGCCTTGGCAAGAAGCCATTATGTGTTTTGATCTCATAGAGAGAAGATATAGCTCTCTGATGTCTGTTCTTTTCTGTCTCAGCACAGAGGCGTAGGTAGGGCTTCCAGAGCCCGGGGCAAAAGTCAGTTTTTGCACACCCACCCACAATAATAATAATAATAATAATAATAATAATAATAATAATAATAATAATAATAATAATAATAATAATAATAATAACAACAACAACAACAACAACAACAACAACAATAATAATAATAATAATAATAATAATAATAATAATAATAATAATAATAATAAAATTGCAAAAACATAAAAATTAAAGTGTCTGCTTATATATACTGCTCCATATCGCTTCAAGCAGCCTCTGGGAGGTTTACAGTTGAATTATGCAGGCTCCACATTGCCCCCCCCCAGCAAGCTGGGTCCTTATTTAATCTCCACTGACCCCCCGTCAGGGAGTAAGACCTCAGCCAGAAGTGCATGTGGACTTTTATATTTGCTTCGGTGGAGGGAGGGAGAAAGAAGAACACCCTAATTTCTCTGATTTGGCAGACACTGAAACCTTCCCTCTAACCCAGTTTGGGTGGTGGCGGTGCTCGTCCCACTCCTTTCATTGAAGTGTGGGAGACAAAGGTAGTGGCAGCGGCCGAGTGGCATGGTCACCCTTCCATTTGAGCCTCGGGGGTATAATGACAGGTGCTGTGAGGGAAAGTCTCATTGGCAGGCTAATAAACTGTGTGTGTTGGGGAAGGGGTGGGGCACAGGAGCAAGCAGGGTGTGTGGCAGTGGTGGTAGCGCTCATGGCCAGGAGGAGCGGGGCCTCCCCCACTTCTTTCTCAATGGGAAGGTAGTCAAGCAATAACGGCGGGGGGCATGGTGGCCAAGGCCACAGGTGCAGATGAGGAAGCGAGGGATGGGTGGTGAGGCGGATGGCCTAAAGTACTTCAACGGCTCCTGCTAATATGGTGCTCCCTAATTCCTGCAGCTGGGACACCCCACCCCCTTGTCCTCCCCACTCCATGCCCCTGCCTCAGCATGTGGGCTTAAAAGACACAGACAAAACCATTTTTTCAGGAATATTCTTTTTTCACTTTATTCTTTACACCTGCATTTAACCTAAGCTGTATTAGTGCCTGGTAGAGAAATATGTAAGTAAACTCTCTTGTATATTCTTTTAACCAAAAGGAAGCTTCTCATGTGTTTATTGCTTAAAGTGTTAGGATTTGCAGGGGGGGTGGAGACTGGGAACTTCTAAAGTTGATTACTTTTCTCATAAGCCAAGCCACACTTCTGTTGCATATTAAAAGGAAATTAAAATGAACTTGTTAAAAACAACTGTTTTATTGTTACAATGAGTAGGTGTAACATGGGCAGAGAAATAAGATTTAGAGGGAAAACCAAGTGTTACCAGAACATGAATCTCACAGCTTGTCACTCTGGGGTGGATGGAGGCAGAGAGGCACAACTTTGTGGTGGTGGTGGCCTGCAATGATTGTGAGTATATTTTTGATGATCTAGGGCCTTTTCACATGACCCCTAAGATCCTCTGGCCACTTAAATTCAGACCAGAGATCTTAGGGTTCATCGCTCTTCCTGTGTCCCCACCCCTCTGCACTTCCTGGCTGCTGGCTGCATGAGGGGAGGGAGAAAAAGAGAAAGAAAAGCATGCTGCTCACCTCCGTTCTGCCTCTCGCTCTTGCCGGCAACATTCCAGTCTCTCTAAAGTAGCTCTTAAAGGGGCGGGAGCCAAAAAACAAGAAACAGAAGCAAGGAGAGCCCTGCACTCACTATCGTTACACCGCATCAAAGAATTTTCACCTCCAAAGAGCAGGTACTTGAAAGATGCGCTGGGACGCGCTAAAGTGGGTGTGGTCGCACCTAATTTCCTGTAAACTCCGGAGCTGGTGGGGAAACATTTTAAAGCTCCGGAGCTGGGAGCCATTTGCCCCGGAGTTTAGGGGTTGTGTATAAACGCCCCTAGTGGGAAGGAAGGGAGGGGCAGGTCCCAGGGGCACACCATAAGCACTAGTGGCTCCCCCCATGGGTGGAAGGTCCCCAGTGGCGTGGGGTACCTCTCCTCCTGCCTGCTCTGGGAGAAACACCCGTCTTTCCCCAACAGCCTCCTGGGCTAGAAGCCTTTCCATGCCCAAGAGTCTTCCACCTTACTGAGACGGCTACTACCTGTGCTTTCCCGTAGCTGCTTCCTCTTACCTCCAGCAGCTTTCTCTCCCCCGCTTCGAAGGAGGCTGAGAGGCTCATCCGGTTCTGCCAGTGTTGGATGCTGCTGCACCTGGCGCCCACATCCTGCCACCCCATCCAGTCGATGGGCCAAACATCTGGGCAGGTGGGAGGGCCTTTTTTCCCAAGCATGTCGCTGCTGGCAGCAGTTCAGGACACCTGGGGGGCTACTTTAAATGTCTCCATGGGCTACTGGTTTTCTGAGGTCAACGTGTTGTGCAGGCCTGCAATATATAAGCAATGCACTTTTTTTTTTTTTTGCTTTTTATGTGCATTCATTGAGCTCATTGGAGGAAAGGTAGGGTATAAATATAAACAAAGAAAAACATTAATGCTTTAACACTGACAACAATAGGGGAGTATTCTTCACCATTCTGAAGCAGCAGACTGGTTTGGGACAATGTGCACCTTACAGCTTGTCATTCTATACCTCACAACTGGGATCAGCCCTCAGGATAGCTTAAACAAGAACTATCTGTGGTTACTGGTCTCAAACCCAACCACTCTGTCAGTTTAGTCACATGACCTATACTTGCTCACCTCTTAAGAGGAGAAAACATAATAAGAATCATCCTTCTTGTTCCTAAAAAGTATTAGATTGCTATAATTCTAATACAAGCAAAAATAATATCACACTGTTATCTTACTATCCATTTCCTCTGCACTCAGAGGGAACATTGATTGCTCATTTCAAGCACTGAAAAGTTGTAGTTCTAAATTGTATTTGCTTTGTGACCTGGATGTCTTCCATTAAGGAGAAAACAGAAACATCAGAATTCATTTCAGTCGTCTGAAATGGAAACATGCCCTCAGGAATCCCTACTCACTTATTCTGAAATATAACTATATAGCGTCTGTTTTAAATTTAAATGAACAGCTGCAAGACTGACCATGCTTTTGAATTAATATTGCATAAAAGGCTATTTGCTTCATACGTTTTATGGACAGTAAAAATTAGCTGGAGACAGACAATTGGAATGTGTGTGTTTTTGTTTTCTGCTTGTGGTTGTCTCATTAATGTCACCATCCTTTTAGTTCACAGGGTTTCCAGCAGTTGAGAATCCTGCAAAACCTGTTTAATCAACTGTGGCAGCAAGACAAGAGCTATGATGTTTTTATTATGCCTCTGAAAAAGTGAGTTACGTCCACAAAAAGTTACGGTCACACCAAATGACACCTGCTAGCCTTTAAGCTGCCACAAGACTATGTTGTTTTTTATCATGCCAGCTTGAGTTCTAATATTTTTCTGTCCAAGATTTGCAGAATGGGCGACAGGGGAAAGAGAACTAAATTAAGTAAATAAAATAGAACTAAATTAATCAATGTGGTTCATTTATTTAGTACCCCCTTCCCCTGATGGCTTAGCTACTGATTCTCCTTGTGTGATAGTCAATTCTGCAAGAATTTTAAAAACAACAACAAAGCATTGGCCTTTTAGCTGATAAGTCAACAGGAACAGCACTTCTTCATCCACACAGACCATGGGAGCTGCCCAGTTGTGGAAAGCTTTTGCTTAAAAAACAGCAGCCTTTTCCCAAAGTGAAATTAACTAAAGTGCAGGACAGAATCTGATGGCTAACCTACATGTCTGTTAGGACTAGAGATGGGCATCACTAGGGAAAATGACGTTTTCGAGTTGTCGTGTGTCAGAGGCAGTCCGTTTCGGCTCGTTTCCGTTTTTCGCGAAATTTCGCAAAAGTTAGTCGGTTTGTTTTTTCATTTTTTCGTTGTCATTAGTACTGGTTTTGGGGGGGTAGCGGGCTCCTGGAGGGAGCTGCAGGAGTCAGCCAGAGCCACAAGTGACGGACTGGCAGACTCTTTGCACCCGCTGTGTCTCACGTACTTGCATGTAGTGCAATGCAAGTAGATCTGGCTTAGGGTTAAGACGGGTTAGCGCAAGGGCTAGGGTTAGGCTAGTTACGGGGGAGGTTAGGGTGAGTATTGGGGTGCACCTCTGGGTGCCTCTCTGACCCACTTAGAAGGACAGTGTACTGGCGTGTGGGTTAGGCTTAGGCTTAGGGTTCGGGTTTGGGCAACGATTAGTGGGCTGTTTATGCCCGATTGGCACATCCCAGAAGTCTCTGTGGTCAACCTGGCCAAGTGGCCATGCGATTGGTGGAAAATTTGCATGGTCCACTCCCATGGGCGAGCCCATCATTGCGAATGCGCAGGTGTAAAAAAATAAAATAAAATAAAATAAAATAAAATAAAATCAACGGAGACTTTTTTTGCAAGAAAAACCCACTGCTGCTACTGTAAAAATTCAAGCATTTAAAATAGCTAATTTTTGCATGTTTCTGTGGTGCTTTGGTGGGGTTTTGGGCAACGATTTCAAAAAAAATATTGCGGTCGCCATTTTGGATCCCCCGCACTGCATGGCAAATGGATGCGCCCTCCCAGCCTGGTACCAGCAGCGCAGCAGTAGCAATAGCCAAGGAGAGGGGGGCGGGGAAACCCCCCCAAATAAAACACCCTTCTGGCCTGGTAGGTGCCCTCAGACAGTTTTCGCCTACTTTTAGGGCCGGGAATCGGTTTTTTTTAAACTTTTAAAAACTTTTTTTCTGTGCCGCTTGGCATTGCGCGATCGCCGTGATGCAAGTAACAAGCACGACAAATCAGACCAAATCGTTCATTCGTCGGTTCGAGCTCGAATTCTGGCAGAGTAATTCCCGTTACCGTTTCCGTAGAGTAACGGATACGAGTAACGGAAACGGAAACAGGAATACCGCTAAGTCGTGCCCATCTCTAGTTAGGACAATTGCTTTACTCTTGGCAGCAAGTTGCCACTCATTAATGAGGTGCATGCCTAGCCCAAGAACATAAACAGTGCCTCCTTTATGAGTGGCAGTTTGCTGCTGAGACTTACACCTTTCCCCCAAGGCAAGCTGCAGTAGGATTCTGGCTGTTGAGAAACTGGGCACCACATCGTCCAGTATGGAGGCCAAGGTCTTCCTCCCTTCTTCTAAGCATAGGACACTTCATTGTGCACGTGACTGTACCTTTATGGAGTTTGTGCAATGGAGTATTCACTATCCACTTGCACAGGCAGAGGCCTTGCAGTTTTGCTTGAGTGAGGGCCAGTAAAAAAAAAACCAAAAAACAAGAGAGCTCTACTGGGAGAGCGATACACTCCCTTCACTGCAGGCATGATACTGACCTGAAAGATTCAGGAACAAGACTACACACACACACACACACACACACACACACACACACACACACACACACACACACACACACACACACACACACACACACACGCACACACACACACACACACACCAAACATAACGAGTAAAACTACAATTTATCTCCAATGGCTGTACAAAAACAGAATGGAAGGCTATTAAAAAAGCAAATTAGCGTAATAAAATTGTCTTACCTGCAATTACAGCACCAAATGAAGCCATGGGAATATTGAATGTCCTTTGCCAAGCACCACGCTTACCTACAATATAACTTAAGGAGGCATTATTTTCCATATGTCAAGAACATATATAAGTACTACAAAATCCTATTCACTACTGTTTATCTTTAGGCATTCCAGAGTTAAATAAAAAGTATTAAGTCTGTGCTGAAGAAGAGGGCCAGGCAAGAAAAGCCTTCTTTACAACATATGTTTGTTTATTTCCCTGCGTAATATTTTCTTTTTTTCTTTTTTAAAGTGGATAAACTTCAAAGATAATGCAAAATTGGAATTATGAATATCCCTGCTTTGTAGTGAATGCATTGCAAGCTTCTTAACTAATTAAATTATGTGAGTTTTGAAAATGAAGTGTAATTAGTCATTAAAGAGCAAACTCTATTGCTGTGCAGGACTACTGTGCTCAGTGCTGAATTTATCTGAGTTTGATAAGATAAGATAAGATAAATCTTTATTGATCCCACATCTGGGGAAATTTACTTGTTACACAGCTCCCTATATAAAAAACAAGTAAAGATGGCAAGGTGCACAAAAAAGTGTAAGGTGTGTGAGAGAAAAATAGAGATTAAATAAAATAAATATTATTATATAAATATATAAATAATATTATTACACTTCACTATCATAATACCAGTGGCCAAAATTGTCTTTACTAGAATATATATCCATATTTGAAAACAGCTGTATTTCCACTCAGATATATTAACATTTTAATAAGTGATAGTACATTGGAGTCTTTTGTTTTCATAGTTCTTGCAGAAATCTATAATAAAGCTTGACTCAGGTGAACCCCAGGGCTGCTGTGGGCATTTTGTTGATTTGTAAAATTGGAATCAGAGACAAAGATGGTGATCACCAGAAGGGTATTCCATAATGACGCAAAAAATATCTGATGCAGGTTCTGTCACTACTGCAAGACATCTAGATATAATAAACAATTCCCATCAAAATCACAACACAGAAGCCCCTCCTACCCCAAACAAAATCCTTGAAGCTACTGTAGACCATTTCAGAATGAATGCAATTCCATACCATAAAATGGCTGATGTAGCACTTTGAACAATCACAGAGACAAGATACTTTCCCCTTCCCCCTCAAATGAATATAGGAGAACTGCTCTGAGCGCATGCACACACACACACAAACACACACACACAGTGGTTTATGAATGTGTGATATTGTGTTTTTTATCCATGATTCAAAACTCAAGGAACGGTCAGAATATTGCTATTGTCAGAAGGAAATATGTCTGCTACATATTTTGCAGATTTGATGCTGATCGGAAGTTTGGTGTCAATGTTAACTTCTTCTATGGATGCCCCAAGGAAATCTTTGGATGTAGAGTTGCCTTGTAGAATGTTGGTTTCTTCTGCCAGCACTATAAAATTACACAGAACAGCAGATTACTACTTTCCAAGAAGAAAAAATGATGATGCTCCCACATGCATATACATACACCAGTCAACACACTCATATGCATACACCCAACACAGGCATAAAACAATCTAAACTTAAACACATCCCCTCCGCAACAAAATTCCTACCAATTGTGACTGTTAAGTAGAATAATACAACACCCATCCACGCATTGAAGATGATGAGATGGGCGAAAACTCACTGCCACTCCAGGCCAATCTGAGTGAT